>WEIU01001413.1:30087-53540 GCA_013389925.1 Aegithalos caudatus
AAAAAAAAAAAAAAAAAAAAAAAAAGCTTCATATTAATCATACTCTGAGTTATTAATTTCTCTAATTTTCTTCTTGGCTTTTAGTTTAGTAAATTAAAGACTTTTAAAATATATCTCTACCTTTTTCTGCTCCTAGATAACATTTCTTGGTTCAAAGAGCATATGCAAGAGCAGATATAATCAGTTGGCCAGAAGGGATGGGATTTTCAACTGAAGCTGAAGCAAAAGCAGGAACTTTTTCTGCCTGGTTGTATGGGCATGACCTGCTGTGCTTGATTCCCCATTGCTCACAAAAGTCAGTGGGAGGAAAAAGCTATTTTTTACCTCTGAGACAAATTGTGACCATTAATACACTGACATTTATGGGTAGGCAGATAAGAGAACAAGTCGCAGTGTAGAGAAGTCTTTTAATTATGTTTAATATTCAAATTAGGACTTAACATGGCTTTTTCTAGCTGTACTTAAAATAATTGCTGTGAAAATAATGGATCTTTCTTTTCAGGGATTTAATAAAAAAATGATGAGGGAAGAATAAATAATCTTTGGACAGGCTCAGTTCTAAATCCTTGCCCAGTCCACAACAAAACTAAACAAAGAAAAAACAAAATCCAAAAACCAAAACACGCCAACCTGCTTACTTCAGCTTGATTAAAGCATTTTTCTCAAGCTGATGTGAAATGTTTTCTCCTCATTTTCAGGCTCACCTTTTGTTTTAAGCTAGTCAGAGAAAGGATAAATTGATTTCTGAGTCAACATTCTGTTCCAAAAATAACAAAATACATCTGCTCCAACTGCTTCCATGCAAACCCAGGGAGAGGTTGCAGATTTTGTGTATTCCCACCTTCTTTTCCTGCCTCCTGATCAGCAAAGCCCATTTCACTTCCAGGGTCACAGCTATGACCTCAGGTGAGATTTTCTCCTTGCTGAGGGCCGTGTTTGCCCAGGGCCCCTTCCCAGCGAGCCGGGATCCCAAAACTGCCTGCATGGGCACCCCAGGCCTTGGTGCAGCTCCAGGCAGGCACAGAGAGAGGAAATGCATCCCCCATCTGTCCCCCCCACCGCCTTGCCCATACCTTTGTTGCTGGGTTTTTCTCTCCTCTCCTTGTTCTAAGTGTGTATTATAAAATCGGCTTTTTGCAGATATTAAGGTGTGTGCTATAAGATTAATAACTTTGTTGTAAGGATATAAGTTTTTTATTTCTGTTATTAGTGAAAATTAAGCATAGTGGATATAGTATGCCTGAACTGTCTCTTTGGTTGGGATAACATCCAGTGAACATATGGTGACATCCCAGCTATCAACACTGACCAACTGTGGAGAGCATGGACCAAGGCCCAAGATAGAGAAGATAAAGAAGATACAGCCAAGAAACAAGCCTGCTCTGAAAAGAAGGGTCCAAGGAGGAGCCATGCTAAACAGTGGAATATGGAAACTAGTTTGTGGAAATGTGGTAGAAAAGATATTTGAAGAAGGCCTCTGGAACAGCAAATGGTGGACTTGGCTGAATGCCAAGTCACCTGACTGGCCTTAACTTGCATCCTTTTTGTCTCCTAATTGTTTTATTATTTTTATTAATCCTATTTCTTAAAATTTATAAGTGAACCTAGTTTTCACATCCTGAATGCTCTTTGGTGCAGTTAGTAGCATGCAAATAAACAGTTTTTTCATGGTTTCTTTTATCTCCTCTCAGTAAGCCAATGAACTTGCTGCGTTCACAGATTGTGTGGCAAGGAAGGCTCAGCCTCCTCTACCTCCAGCATTTTCACAAATTCCATGTTTGGGTCAAACAATGGCTTTCAAGAAAACACAATAACTTCAACAAACTGTTTTCTGTCAGGGAAAAAGTGGAAAACTTTAAAAGATCCCAGGAGAAAAAAAAAATCTTTTGTCCCCACCCCCAAATGAAGCCCCATTTTCCAAGTGAAAAGGACATTTTCTTTGGAACAGTCTCCTTTTATCAGAAACCAGTGAGGTGACGAAGAAGCAGCAGGAGTATTGTCTGAGCTGAGGTCTAAAAAACATTTGTTCAAGCCAAAAAAGTCTCACTAAACTCCAGATCAACAAGGAAATTTGAAGACATCATTCAAAATACATCATGCGAAATACAAACAAAAATAAAGATTATGACAGTGATGTCAGAGATGTCACTCAATTGATGCCACTGGTTTTGACCCAGCCCTGCTCCTGCACCAGCACCTGAACCCTTGTGTTTCCTTTTCACCCATCCACATAATTTTCCTGCTGTGGAGCTCTTGCTGGTCCTGTTTCCAGTCCTGGCTTTTCCTTGCTTTGAAAACCCAAAAAATGATCTGTCTGCTCTGGGTTCCCAAGAAAACCCACGGGGATGAGGCCATTCTTCCCTGCAGGAAACTCTGTGCCCTGATCCTGACATTTCAAGCTTCACTGTGTCCTTCAATAAGAGTGATACCCTTGTCCCATTGTCTCAGCTGGACCTGACACCTGACATTTTGATGACTAAATTTCATTGAATTTAATTCCATTTCACTGCAAGGGAGTTCATGTACTTTTTAATGCATGAATAATTCCATGCAAAATACTTTCAAATTAGTCACTTCGCAAATCCCAGGCACTCCGTGATTAGGGATAGCAGGCTTCACTGTTCATTAAATATTAATCTGCCCAGCTCATGCATATCCATTCTGATACAGCTTCTCATTATATCAATGCACTCTACTTTTTCCAGAGTCCCTGCCTGGAATTGCTATTCCCAAAGAACAGACGTGAAATACATTAGGTCTGCCAAGAAACTGCTTATGATCTTTCATTTTCATACAAAATGTATTTTAATGTCTCTGGCTAACCCAGCCCTTTCGATTTGCCTTGACTATAACACAGCTTGTTTTACAGAAAATAAATCATGTTGTGCCCTTAGTAATAATGACAATAAAGAAAAATAATAATCCTGGGGGAGAGGTGAAAGAGCTGCAGCAGCAGTTTTGTCACCTAACATGTGTACATGGGAAATCATTGGAAATAAAAGACATGCAGGTGGGAGTCAGCTGTTCCACAAAAAGCATTTCCAAGACCATCTCTGGAATGGAGAGAGCAGCCCCAGGTGTGCCTCCTGCCTTTCTCTGGTTTTATGACAGTAATCAGGAAAGCTCCTGGTAGAAAGGTAGAAAGGAGCCCTTGAAACTTTTGGGTTCCTTGGCAATATGTGCAGCACCAGCCCGTGTCTCACAGCAGAGCACTGCAGAAAGGCTGGGGGATTTGATCCATTTGCAGCTTGAAAACAAAAAAGGAGAAGATGAGGTATAATTTAGTTTTAACTTCAAACATCAAAGTTCTCTGAAAGCTTCTTGGACACTGAGAAATGTGTTTGTTTTCCCCAGGCTTCACAAACAATCCCATGGCTGTGGCTCATAAGATCTGTCCTAATTTTAGAATTATAGAATCCCACAATGGTTTGGGTGGGAAGAGACATTAAAGTCCAAGCATTCTCCAGCCTGGCCTTGGGCACTTCCAAGGATCCAGGGGCAGCCACAGCTTCTCTGGGCACCCTGTGCCAGGGCCTCCCCACCCTCCCAGGGAACAATTTCTTCCTAATGTCCTGTCTAACTACCTCCCACAACTGTGCAAGGCAGGAAAGTGTCAGGAATCGTGCTTGTGGCTTTTCTGACCCCCCCCTGAGTGTTTGCAGAGCAAAGCAAAGGGCTCATGTGGGACCTGGGGGCAATCATCTGCTGAGATTTCCTGGACAGGATCCTTGCAGCTGTCTCAGTGCTTGGAAGGCTGGAAGGAAGGCAAGGTGCCATCCCAGCTTCCTTGGCTGTCTCTGAGAGAGGCTTTGCATTGTAACAACCAACAGATTGCAGTGCCTTGTCTTGGACAATGTGGATGGGATGTCCTGGCTCCAGCCCCCACACTCAGCCCTAGTCCTAGCCCAAATTAAAGGTTCAGAGAGAGGAACCAGCAAAAATGGTGCTGCAAGCAGAAGATGCCTGTTGCTTACAAATAAGACCAGGCAGATGGCCTGCTGAATTTTATTCCTTAATTAAAAGTGCTTTACTCTCTAAGCTAATTACAGACTAATTCCTGCTGTGGGAGGGGCTCCTTTGACATGGAGAAGGTGGTAATGAACATCTCAGCTCGCCTCCACATCAGCAGGCTCAGCCCTTCCCTCTGCTGCCTGAGGGATAAAAGAGGGATAAAGATACCCCTAGCTGTTAGCTCCAAGTACACCTCGTGAAGGGAAATGAAAGAAAGGAGCAAGAGGTCTCAGACAGCTCTGCTGTGATAGAGAAGAATCACACTGCAAGGTCTGTCACTGCATGGATAACCCAGGGAGCTCCCAGGACCCCAAACTGGGTTGTGACTAATAGTGAGAGCTCTACCAAAGCAGATGCATTTCTTCCAAGTGACTAAAACCTGATTTGGAATAATGTTTGATATGATTGAAAGAGGTTTCTGTTAACACTGAGATTCCTTTCTTCAGGATTTAAACTCAATCCAGCCTCCCTGTGTTGCATAAGCCTGAAGCACCACCTCCCTGCATGTTCCCATGCTGTTTCCATGAGAACTTCTGTGTCCACTGCATGGTGGAGGAAAACTCAAAACACAGACAATAAACTGTAGGGAGAAGGACCATCTGTGCAAAACTTAAAAGTGTAGCAGCTTGAGCAACACCACATCCTGGTAGCCACTGGGATCCTGGGATGGCCTTGCTGTCTCAGCAGCTCTCACCCCACATCCTCTTCTGCTTCAAAGGGTCTTTTGTCTCCCAAACTCATGTCCAGACTAGGACAACATGAAATGGCCTCTAATCACACCCAGGGAGGCTTAGACTGAGCATTAGGAAAAATATCTTCACTGAAAGGTTTGTCAAGCCCTGGAACAGGATGCCCAGGGCAATGGCGGGGTCACTGTCTCATCCTCCTTGGAGAGATTTAAAAGCCATATGGATGTGGCACTTGAGGACATGGGTCAGTGGTGGCCTGGGCAGTGCTGGGGCAGTGGTTGGACTAGATGATCTTAGAGGTTTTTTCCAACCTAAACAATTCTCTCAATCTCCAATTTATCATCCATAGCTTTGATGCCTTTGCTAAGTGGCAAAAGACAGCAGGATTTTGTCCTCCTTCCTCATCTGTCTCCTGTGGCCCTTCCTAAATGGAAAGGCAGTGAGGTTCTCCTGTCCCACTGCCATCCTTTGCTGAACACTGATTCTCTCAGACAGTCTCTGTGATTTCCTAGCTCTTCACATTTTTTGTCCCATCTCCAGCCCTGCCTTGCAATTAGAGGAGAAAAATCTGAGGCTTCTAATGCTCAACCCCTCGTGTGGCTTGGGCTGGCCTGGCTTTATCAGGCCAGAAGTCAGCCTTATCAGCAGACATCGGCAGGGCTGTGTCTTTCCAAAGGGTCCAGGGAATAGAAACGTTGCTGATCTCTATCTGCTTGGCATTTCTCCCTCTTTCTCCATCAAAATCCATGTGAAGGATCTTTTTCAGCCCCTCTCTGGGTTAAGGGAGGTCAGGCTGGGGGAGGGAAAGAGATGGAAAAATACTCAGCAGATGAGAAATTTTTCACACAATTTTTCCTGCCTGCAGTTTCTATATATAGGTTTAATTAGAACATTAAAGGCACCTCAGGATTATGCTGTGAGATTTGTTTCCTTAGCCCTGTAACTAATGCCCTGCGGTTTCTCTGCCATGACTTCATTAAAGTTCCCAGTAAAAATCTACCTATGGAAATTGCAGAATTGCCATCCTGGGTGGGAGCACCACGTGAGCTTGGGGAAGTCGGAAGCTCTGCTTTAAATGCTCTCTAATTATCTCCAGCCCAGGTTACAGAGGAAGTGGTTTGGCACCTGTAAATTGAGTTCTTGGGAGAGAGCCCCTGGAAATAAGCTTCTTTGCCTGATACTGGAAAGTTTTTTCTCACTTCCCAGAACCTTCGGTGGTGGACGGAGATCAATTCTTTCTCACCTAACTGGAAAAGGATGAAGCCATTTCTAATGGGGATATTGTATTAATCAACTTCCTTCTGGGTGCCAGGGGAGCTTGGTTTATTCCTTTGAATCACAGAATCACTGAATCACAAAAATCCCAGAATGGTCTGTTTTGGTAGGGACCTTTTATATCATCCAGAGCCACCCCTGCCATGGCAGGGACACTCTCCACTGTCCCAGCCTGGCCTTGGGCTCTGTCAGGGATCCAGGGGCAGCCTCAGATTCCCTGGACACCCATTCTAATGTCTCCCTACCCTCACAGGGAAGGATTCCTTCCCAATATCCCACCTAAACCCATCTTCTCTTAGTGGGAAACCTTTTTCCCATCCTGTCTCTTTATTCCTTGTAAATAGACTATTTCCATTTTTTTTTTTTTTTTTAAGGCTCTCTTCAGGCACTGGAAGAGATCACCTCTGGTCCTGTGGTCTCTTCTCCAGCTGAACAACCCCAGCTTTCCCAGCCTTTCCATCCATCTCCCAGCCTTTCATCCCAGACTGCTCCATCCCTCTGTACTTCCTCTGGACTCTCTCCAGCAGCTCCAGGTCCTGAGCTGGAATCCCCAGGCTGGAGGCAGCAGAGCAAGGATGCAGTGGAGATGCAGGAGCCAAAAGGGCTCCTACAGTTACACCACACATTCAACCCCACATTGCATTTCCCCACATACTCCATGGAATTCCAGGTCAGAAGGAATAAGCCATTTCTTTCTCTCAGTTTCCCTTCTGTATCTGCCATCTAGCACTTTTTACTCACTTGAGCAGAGGTGAAATGGCATTTCACGGTCTTGCAATGAACACAAAAGAATCATTTCCATTTTGACAATGCAGAGATCTCAGAGTCAATCAAAACCTGTTAAAATACTCTGACATTTCCAAAGTTACTATTTTTTTTTTCAGTCCCTTAGAGTTTCCCCTTTTTGTGCTGGTAGATATGAGGTATACTGAGCTTGACTGTGAAGGAAAGAGACATGCTAAAGTAAATCCTCAGTTAGAGGTTTGGATTCCACAGGAATGTCCATGAGCACCTTATAGGCAGGAAGGAAAAGCCCCATTAAGAGATGATGTCTTGGTCCTGCCACATCCACCTTGACACAGCTTCACAGCAAAGCACAGCACAACACAGCAGCCAACACTGCCATATTTTGGGATAGTAAAAAATTAAATTCCAGGCTCTTTCTTATCCCCACACCATGGCTTTCTTTTGTAGCAGATATTGGATCAATTCCACACACAAGCTGTTAACCAGGGCATCCAAAACACCTCTGATATTCATTCATCCTATTCATAAATTTATCCAGGTCCTGCCCAAGGAGAAATCCCTCAAAAAGAAATCTGTCCATGTTGTGCTGTCAAGCCTCAGCGCCCAGCTCATGCCTCCTCATTGCCCTGCTCCTTGTGACACATCCCACCCCTGTCTTTCTCCTGGAAAGAAGCATCCAAGATCTGAATCATCTCCAAACTCTTTGTAGTATCTGTCAACCAGACTTAGAGACATCAAGCAGCTTTTCTGTGCCCAAAAAGTAAAAAAAAAAAAAATAAATCAGTCTGTGAGTGGAGCCTGAACTGAAACTCAGGCATCAGAAATAGGTCTATAAATATATTCAACCCAGTTCAGATTATTAATTAATGTATGGGAAATACATTCTGCTCATTGTGAGAAGCCAGACCTATGGAACAGATCTATCTGAGGAATTATCTCCACACACCACTCCAAAGGCTCACAGAAACATCTCTCTCACCAAGCAGCTTTCAGACAGCCACTAGTATTTTGTGTGGTTTAGCAGTACAGCTGTTAATCTTTATTCATTTATTTAGTTTCCTTACAAAGCAAAACAATTAATTTTTAACCAGCCCATTATTATCTTTCAGCACCTAATTCTGAGATTGAAAACTTGCTTCCAGAGTTATATGAGGGAGGAATTATGAAACACTCACAATAATGAGAAAATCAGATAGTCTGTGAATTAGTCAGGCTGGAAACAAATTACACACACACACACCCCCGCCCCCCGTCTTGAAGAACTGGTACAGAAAATACAGTGAAGGTATGAAAATACAAATTTTTTAAAAAGTTAAAAGTCAGCTGAAAGCTTTCCCTGTTGAGAGGGGGGTTTGCAGAGCACTTTTCTTTGTCTGTCACAGTGACAGCTTCAAGAATCAACAGGAGAAAAGAGAAAATAATGTCAGGGTATTTCAGGAGACTGGTGAAGCTTACAGGGACATTCCTTTGCAAGAAAAGAACAAATATTTACTGCTCTTGCATTATTTCTTCTGCCCACTCCAAGACACAAAGGAGTCTTGCTCAGAACTCAATAAACTAGAGCTCACATAAACAATTTGACCTTTCACCCAAGCTTAGATCGGTGCTGGAAGCCTCCATGAGCATAAAAATAATTAGTTCTAGTTGTTGTTAATTTGGGGGAAATTAATGGAAAATACCAGTTTTAGAATTGAGGGGATAAGGAAGTCATGATTGGGCTTTGTCACAAAGCTTGCTGAGATTCCCTGCCTGGGATATTGAATGCCAAAAATCCAAGTGTTGATCCATCCTTAACTAAATGTCCAGCCTGAGACTCTGCTCCAAACCAAGACATGGAGGGAAGTTGGGCCAATCTGGTCTGACCTGAACTTGCTGTTCTGACAACCCAAAAATTTGTTCTCCATTACAGTGGAATAAAGCAAAATTCAGTGGCCAAATTGGATTTTATGTGCATTTAAGTCCACAGGAAGTGTGGGCTCATGTGAAACTGGAGACCTACAGGAGCTGGAAGGAAGGGAGATATTTGTTTTGTTCATGTCACCCTTGGAAGGGGTAAATTGAGCTGGTCTCACACTGGAAGACCATGGATCCCCCTGTTCATAACCCACCCCTGTCCAGCTGCTCCCGTGGGATTCACAACCACACCAAATAGAAGATCCATCAATGTACTGGAATAAAATTAGTAGGTGCTCTCAGGAGCAGGACCAGCATCCCAGTGTTCTGATGCATTTCTTCATGTCACAAATTCAGGCATCTGGGAGGTGGGAGGGCTGAGTCATCCTCATTTTGGCTGCCTGAGGCAGCAGGGGGGGACTTTATCCCCTTGTTCTTCCAATGAACTCCTGGTGAGTTCCTCTGGAATCCTGCTTCAGAAGGTGTGACCATGGCAGGTTCAGCACCCACAGATGGCATGAGGTGTGTCAGCTCATGGAACTATGTGCTGGTTTGGGTTGAAAGGGACCCTAAAGACCATTCTGTTCCACCCCCTGCCACGGAGCTGGTGTCTGAGCCTCAGCTGCAGGGAGGCAGTGAATAGAACAGGAGGAGTGGCACAGCTCACCAGCCATGGGGCTTCTCGTGGTGTCTCTCTCTGTGCTGAATGCAACAGGAACTCCTCAGCCTTTGGCTGTATCTCTAGAAGGGTGCAGTATTCCCACTGCTCCTATATCCTGTTCTCTAGCCCCACTAAGGATCTCATGGACAGCTTGTAGCACCTCAGACAGCAACAGCCATGTGTGTTTGGACAACTGAACTCAACGTGTCAATTCTAGTCAGCCTCTACTGAAGCCATGAGGCACCACAGAAGAATTCCTGATCCAAAACTATCACTGCTGAAATACTTCTGGTTTCTGCCAGCAACTTCTCCATCAGCACCCTTCCAAGGCCAGGCCGGACAGAGTTTGGAGCAGCCTGGTTGAGTGGAAGTTGTTGGAACCCACTGACCTGCTTCAATCCATACTGCATTTCCAGCACCATTCCCAGCTAGGTTTGGATGGGACTGTGGAGAGCGTGGAAAGCAGCCACATGGATTTGGGTTTCGTGCCTGTTCCCAGTGCTGCCATGCTACCCCTTCTTTGAGCAGCTGCACAAACAGCAATGACACGGAGGCCTTGGAGGCTCAGGGCTCCCAGGGTTTTTAAGGAGCATTTTGCTTCCCATGACTATGGCTGCAGGGGCCAACAGGATGGAGAAAGGCATTTTCTGTCAAAGCTGGAAATTAGTCTAAACTTGCAGAGGTGGGTTGGGACACCTGAGTCATCCTGCCCCTAAACTTCACAATGCAGGTTTTTCTGGGGCAAAATTGCATTTTATTTTGGAGCTGGTTTTTGCTTGGTCTCTGTGTTTGTTTGTTGGGAAAGGACAAGGTACCTGCCCTGTTCTTCTCCTCAGAGCCCTGGGAATGCTCAGCGCCCACTCCATGGACCTGAATCCATGCTCAGTGCAAAGGCCTTGCGGCCCCCAGCTCCCATACCACTCCATAAAAGTTCCATCCCTCCTTCTGTGCACTGGGATTCTGTGTAAGGGCTTGCAACAGAAGAGCTGGCTCAGATGGAGAAGTGGGGAGGGTGAGGAGGGGAGGACACAGGGATGAGACATTAGAAGGGGGAGGAGGGGAGAAACCACAATGCAAGACCTGTGTTTGTACTGTCTCCTGGAAGATTCTGTTTTGATGACCACGAAGACCCTGCCAGTAGAAAGAAAAGACAATGTTTTCTCCAAGTAAATCAGCAAATGAGTATCCACTACAGCACAGGAGCCCTAGCTCCCACTGGCACAGCTCTGCTGGCCCTCAGCAAAGCACTTCCAATGGGAGATACTGAGACATCCAGGACCATCAGGAGCATGGCTGTACTGACACCCTCAACTCTTAAATGTGACTGCAGTCAGCAATGGAGGCAGCAGGAAACTTCTGAGACGCCTGCAGAAAATCAGACTCCTATCTCAAAGACCTTTTGTTGTTAAAAGTGTTTCAGGGATGAGGCAATGTAATGACTGAGGCATGGACTCAGACGGGCAGGGAATCTGAATTTATTCAAAGAAACGAGCTGGTTTTATACACTTTCTCAAGACAAGTATTTCCTTACATGGTAATCTCACTAAGTGACCTATCATCCATGGCCACGTCAGCAACGCTTTCTTAATGTCCTTCTATGGGGTGATCATACCCTGTTCACCTGTCAGCTTTGGGCAGGCTCCTCTCTGCAGGGCTCTGCCTGCTGGCACCTTCTGTCCCCAAGGTCAGGAGGAGACAAGCCTCTCTGTGCTGCCGTGTGCTTCTTTGTGCCCCGATGTCCTTCTGCAGGTGCATGCCACAGCCTGCAGCTCAACTCCATCCCATCTCTTCCCACAAGGCAAGTCTCACTATTCAGGGCATAGGAATTTCTTTGGCAGCTGTAGGTATGAGGAAGGCTCAGTCCTTCTGACACTCATTTCCTCGCTGGGGAGGGACAGAGAGCACCTGATGGGTGTTGAGTCCAGAACATCTTTTTGGTGGCCCTGGAAGGTCAGGGACCTCGGTAGGAATGTCTGGGACCTGAGCAAGAAGGTTTGATGCCTGTACAGGGGGGTTTAATGCCTGTACAGGAAGGTCTGATACCTGTCCAGGGGGGTTGGAAACCCTGGCACAGAGCCCAGGAAGAGACTGGCTTTGACTTCAGTCCATGGGAAAGGCTCTCATCATTGAGAGAGGAATTGCAAGTCACCAAGGTGGGAAAAACAGTAATGTAGTTATCACTGGGTGAAATTTCTGTAGGTTTGGGTTTTTAGAATGGAGGTGAATGGGACAAGATAAGGATTTAGGGTGGTGCCCTGTGTTCTTCCTCTTCTTCTTCCCCTCCATCTTCTGCTGTGGTGTTGGCATTCTTAGATTGGTTTAGAGTAGAAGTTGACTGTCTAGCATAGGTGTTAGGTATTGGAAAATTGTTGTAAATAAAGGTTACCTAGTACATAGTATAAAGAGTTAATACCACCCCAAGGCCAGTTAGTGGGGGACAGTCTGAGCTATAGCAAAGATCCAAGCAGGATAAAGAAAGAACATATTAGATAAAAGGAATAAACAACCTCAAAAACAGATCCAATGACTCCTCAACTCCTTCTTTGGCTGTGGGGCTTGGGAAAAGGACTTTTTCTAATATCTCAGGAGTCATTCCAACAAGACAAGTCCCAAGAGGTGGGGGTCTGAGATGTGCAGTGTCCTCCAGCAGAAAGGAGGGAATAGTGGGATAGGTAGTCCATTACTTCTATGTCCTTCTTCCTTTTCATTTAGCTTTTTCTGAAGGCTTCAGTTTCTCACACTGTGTGATATAAAGGATTGTTTGGGGCTTTAATACTCTGTGTAGCTGTGTAATTTCCAGAACAAGAGTCAGAGGTTGCCTTTTCTTTTTCTTTCAAAATATTTTTTAAAAGGAATAGTTTCCTCTCTCACAAAAACACTGGTCATATTTTCCCTTGAGAACACTAACTGGGTTGTTTTCAGACTCATCCTTTCATGAGATTTCATTCTCCTGTAAATCTCTGACAAACAGATGCTGGCAGTCTAAAAAGATATCAAATAATATTTATATTTTGTATTAGTGAAGGAGCAGAAAAATATGCTTGTGTGGCATCAGAGACATAAACTACTTTTTGGTCCATTAGTGACTAAGAAGGTTGTTAGCCAAGTT
Source organism: Aegithalos caudatus (assembly GCA_013389925.1). Classification (NCBI taxonomy): domain Eukaryota; kingdom Metazoa; phylum Chordata; class Aves; order Passeriformes; family Aegithalidae; genus Aegithalos; species Aegithalos caudatus. The sequence goes on from WEIU01001413.1 coordinate 42,473, forward strand.
TAGATGGGAACAAAACTGTATTTATATAATTTTTTAATCAATAATTTTACATCATTTTTATTCCCAAGTCTTCAAAGAGATAGTCAGAGAGTTGTTCAGCACACTGAGATTAAATACTATTGAGTGGGAAATCCTTCCTTTGGGGAGCTGCAGAACCTAATGGAGCTTTTTGCAGAGAAGAAAAGCAGGATGTCACAGACCACATTCACTAACAGGTGCCTGTCAGAGACAACATAATGGGAAAGCTGATTTTGGGATTTAGCAAATTACTGACTGAAAGCTGGGAATGTCATGCCATTCACTGGCTGAGGCTGTCTCTGGTCAAGAGGATTTTCAGACTCAATTTAGAGTTGGTGGGTTTTGATTTCTGAAAGATCTTTGGTTTAGCACCAGTTAAAAGATCAGCACCAAGCCAAAAATGGCTTTGTCAGCCCAGCTGGACTGAGAAAAGATATCACCTGTCCTGGCAAAGCCAGGCCTGCCAGTGCTCATGAAGATGAAAAAAGAGCTGCCAGAAGGAACCATCTTTAGGACGTATGTTTCTGGTCAAGAGCTGCAGAACGACAACCAGATCATGGAATCACAGAATCCCAGAATGGATTAGGAGGGACCTAAAAGACCATCTTGTTCCAACCCCCTGTCATAGACATTTTCCACTAGAAGATACCTCTCTGCTGATTCTTTACCACTGTTGAAGCAGATGGAAAATCACGTGCAAACAAGTCATGTGCAAAGCTCAATAATTTAGGGAATATAAAAGAAGAGAAGACGGGCCAGTGACTACAAGTCTCCCATAAAACAAACCTATTCTAATCCATCTCTGTATGCCTCTTTCTTGCCTTCATCTCTCCTAACCCAGTTAAGGACAAGCCAGGCTTACCTGTGGGGGGAATGTGACAACTCAGAAAATGAACCTACATGAGCACCGAACACCAGCCATGCCAAAAGAGCTGGAGAATGCCCAGCTAAATATGAATATGTGCTGCCCTGGCCCTGACTACATGAACAGCTCAGGTGCTGCCAGTATTTGTGGTCTTGAAAAGAAGGTGAAAATTCAGATGGGACTGAAAGCAGAGACCAGGTGTAATTGGAGAGCTACAGAAAATGCCACACCGTGAGAGACCTACAGAGTTCAGTGTAGTTTGCTGCTCGAAAAGGGAAAAAATTAATAATATAATGAAGGCAGCTTGAGAGGTGATTTGATCACAGTGAATAAACGTCTCCCTGCAGAGAAAATACAAGGTACTCAAGTGCTCTTGAATGCAGAGACAGAAGCAGTGGTGAGGATCTGAACCAGGGCAGCTTTGCATTGGAAATGAGGCACGAGGTTTTTCTGCACTGAGCATGACTAATCCATGCAACACAGACTAGCCATCCTTCTGCTGTTTCCAGAGCAAAGCTGGGTGCTGTTCCAGCAGCAATGACCAGGCTCAAGAGCTCAGTGATGTGAAAACTGAGTAGTGACTGCAGTCCAACCTACAGGCTGCAGTGGGACTGCATCCTCCAGGTAAGCAGCAGTCACATCTTACTCTGTGAACCCACATGCAACAGTCCAAGAATGGGGCACTCGTAGATGTTGTACCTACTCCAAAATCTCAAAACAAAGCCCAGCTCCTGCCTTTAGCTTCCTCCTCTCAGAAACATGGGGTGATTCCCAGATTTACACTCCCATAACACAGACTCCAGGTTAACTCCTGCTGCTGGTGCTATCCTGGGGGGACCCCAGCAGCCGGGAGTGACTCAGTCTGAGTGGGAGAAGGCACTGAGCAAGTGGCACTGGGGGATGACTCACAGGGGGGGTGTCTGCAGGGCTGAAGGCAGTGAAGGAATTTGCCTTCCCCAGCACTGGGTGATGTAACTCAGGTGAAACTTCATCTTTTCCATCCTTAATGAAAAATAAAAGCAGCCAGGTCTGAAATACCTGGATATTGAAGCCCCTTCTGGACACAGAGCATGCTGAAATGCTGATTTAGCTCATTCCAGCTACTGCAGCTGTGGGTTTGGCTGTTCCACGGCGTGTTTCCTGTCACATTTCCCAAGTAGCATCTCCAATGAGGGAGAAATTCCTGCAGTCTCTGCCTGGGCAGGCTGCCAGACAGCAGCAGCTTCCTGCTGTTTCGAGGAAAACCTCTTTCTCCTCCCAGCACCCTTCCTGGGCACCACCTGCTGCACACCCGGGACCTCCTGGCAGCTTCTTCTCATCCTGAAGGCTCTTATCATGATTAAAAAAAAGCTGCATTCTGATTCTGATGAAAGCCAGATCATCAGACACATGCTGGAAAGAGCATAAAGCTCCACAAAGGAGTTGATATCCCCCTGCTGGAGTTCTGTGCGTTTAAATGAAGTCTTGCTGACTAATTAAAAACCCTTCATGCACCTCATAAACATCCTGGAATCACTTTTCTCACTGACTGAGTTATTTAAGAGTCATTCTCTCAGGATTCAAAATGATTGTTTTGGTGTTGCATTACTGCAAGTTCAGTGTGGTGAAAACCCTTTGGCCTCTGAGGAACCTCCTTTGAATAATAAACAAATATGGAAATGCTGTTGCTCTGCATTCAGAAACTTCCTTCAGTGGAACCTGCACCTGGTCCTGGAACAGTGAGGCAGAGCCTTTAGGGACACCTTTCCTGCATTTGTGCTAGTAGAAATGCACCAAATAAAATGAGAGATGGGAGAAACTCAAAGCTTCAGTTGGATCCTAGAATGGTTTGGGTTGGAAGGGACCTTAAAGATCATCCCATTCCAGCCCCTTGCCAAGGGCAAGGACACCTTCCTCTAGACCAGGGTGCTCAGAACCCCACCCAGCCTGGCCAGCTTGACTAAGCAGAGCCTGAAATTGTACAGCACAACCAAGAGCCTCATAAGGGACTGAGGGTGATGAACAGGGTGAGGAGGAGGCAGAAGGTGTTTAATTAGGCATAGCCACCAGGCAAGATAAGGGTGGCATCACAACCCAATGGGCCACCAGAGAAAGATTTGGGGATTTTCATGGTGTATCTGCACAACTGATCATGGAAAGTCTCTGCTAAACTGCTCCATCAGGTTCCCAGGTTGGTCTCCTCTGCTTCTCCAGATGCACTTCAACAATTTAGAAGATGGCAGTTGGACAAAGTAGGACACTGACAACAGTCAGAGCTGGCTGAAGTCCCCAGGAAGATGAGTTTGGAGGTCTGGAGTGCAGCCACAGCTGCTGCTGTGTGATGGTGTCCTTGGTACCCTGCAGCCTTCTCGGGAGATGTCCCCCTGAGATCTCTTCACCTGCAGCAGATCCACCCATGGGGAAAGAGACTTCTGTAGTTATGGCTTCAGCTGCATCTGAACTTATAGGTAAACTTCATGCTAGCCCAGTCTTTCCAAATCTGTTTCAAATTCCTCCCCTTTTCTTTTTTGTGATGATTTTGGTACGGGTTGGCCCACCAGCACAAGAGTGAGGCTTTCAATTCAGGCAAAGCTCCACACACACAGCAAGAAATGGGCTTAAACTTAGAATCCTGGAATATCCTGGATGTAAGGGGCTCCCCAAGGATCCCCCAGTCCCACCTCTAGCCCTGCACAGACTCCCCCAGCAATCCCACCCTGGGCATCCCTGGCAGCACTGTCCAAAGGCTCCTGCAGCTCTGGCAGCCTCGGGCTGGGGCCATTCCCTGGGGAGCCTGGGCAGTGCCAGCACCTCTGGGGAAGAACCTTTCCCAAAATCCATCCCAACCCCCCTGACACAGCTCCAGCCCTTCCCTGGGTCCTGTCCCTGTCCCAGGGAGCAGAGATTGGAGCTGCCCCTGGGGAGGAGCTGCAGCCCTGCTGAGCTCTGCCCTCAGCCTCCTCTGCTCCAGCTGAACATTCCAAGTGCCCTCAGCTGCTCCTCATGTGGCCCCTCCAGACCCTTCCCCATCCTTGTGTTCATACTTTGAACCCTCTTCAACAGTTTCAGATCTTTCTTATATTGCTGTGCCCAAAACTTCCCCTAGCACTCAAGGTCCCTCCCTGGCCTGGCCTCCCTGATGCCTCCCAGGACACGGATTTCCCTCCTGGCTCCAGGGCATTCCTGACTCGATGACCTTGCCATTGAATAGGTCCCTTTGCCAGAACTGCTCTCCAGCCTGTCATTCCCCAGCCTGTACAGGGCAGCCCTGCATATGCCACACACCTCAGAGGGCAAAGCACTTCCCAGCCTCTCAGCTTTTTGGGCCATGAATGACATACCCAGAGTTCACATTTCCTGGATTAGGCAAGTCCATGCCAATGGCAAGGAATGATGCTTCCAAATGACTTTAATAAAATGGAGAAGTGATTGAACAAGGCATTTTACATGAGCACTATCACTTTTCCTGTCTCACATTCACTTTGGGATTGCTAAGCATTGTACATCAAAGGCAATTTAATTTCAATTACAACATCTCTGATAAAGCTTATGGCTTCTTTCCCCACCCCCCCTTGGAGCACCCTCATGCAGTGCTGCTCTCACACACAGAGCACAGGGCATGTGCAGAAAAAAGAAAATCCAATATATTTCTATATTTCTATATTTCTGGGGCACTAACCTGGGAGCTCCTCTGGATCATCTCCCTTCACACACTTGTGGCATATTGAACAAGTAGAACATCATTAAATGAACATTGCTCATAATATTAGGACTTAATAGATTCCCATGGGAAGGAGTCGCAGTTCTGACTTCAGTATGACACTTTGAAAGAATTAGAAGGCAGAACACTCCCTTATTTGACTGACACTCAGCTTGGAAATCTGTAGAAATTTGTGCTGATTCCACTGAGGCTGGAGGATCACTGCAAAGTGTCTGTCTAGAACATATAAAATGGGTATTTTTCCATTCTACAAAAGTCATCTGCAAGGCTTTGGATGTCCAATGTCAACTGGGAGAGCCAAGGAAAGAAAGGAGGGTTGGCATCTGTCGAGATCCGTGACAGATGACCAGGGAGCTGAGAGCAGCAGAGGACAGCGTAAGCAAAGGCAGGGAAGGGGAGAACTGAGGGGGACAACAGTTGGGTTATCTCTGTCACCCAGCTGAGCCTTGCATCCTGTTGGAGGTGACAAGGGACATCACTGGAAAGGAGTTGCCTGCACACACAGGTTTGACCATCAGGAGTTGCTTGGCTGAAGTCTCTGCACTCAGCAGCCAGGGCAAGAGTGATGATGGCACTTGTGAGCCCCCTCCTGGGACCGCCTCCTTCTCCGGCAGGGAGTGCTTTTGTCAAGTCAATTAGGGGCAGAAATACACTTCCTAATGAGGCAAAGGTCCCTGTGGAGCAGAGCAGTTGTCACAGCTGGTCCCAGCTGCAGGGCTCTGCTCTGTTCCGGACCTGGAACTCCACCTGTTCCTCCAGCACTGCTCAGATTCTCATCTGATCTTTTGGGTTTGATCTTTGCCTCTGGCAATTCCCTCTGTCGGGAGGGAAATTGCCAGCAGCCTGATTGAGGCAAATGTGTTCCTGTTACCGATAAGTAAGGTTTTATAAAAGACAGGCCTGGTAAAATCATGGTTCAGGCTTGTGACTTTGGCTAAGTGGAAAAGGACTATGGGAAAGAGACTCAGCTGAATTGGGGTAGAAAAAAAAAATGGCCAATGTTACATAACCATTGTGTGTTCACATCGTGGTTTATGGCACTTGCTTAAATTATGTTTGTTATAATTTAAAATATGGAACTGATAACTGGCTAACCAAGTTTTTTGAATAAAGAGACTCTCCTTTGCACCTGCCTGGGGATTCTGTGTCACTACAGATCCTCACCTCGCAGGTCTCCTTGCACCCTGTTTGCAAGGGAAAAGTCCCTCCAGCCCAGCCCACCCTGGGGGACAGCCCTGTGAGTGGGAGCTCGGCCCCATCACCAACAGGGCAGTGCTTGACCATCCCCAGTGGTGTGGGCTGGTTTGCAGTGTGATATCCAACAGTGCAGTCCTTGGAAAAGTCAGCTGTGCATTTTGATGGAGCATTAGGCACTTTTCCCAACCTCACCTGCTCTGCCAGGTGGGGCTGTAGGAGGGGACACATTCAGCTGTGTCCAGCTCTGCTTTCAGGGAGTGGCTCAGACCCTGCACTTCAGATACTCTGTCTGGGGCAGAACTGCCTTCAGCCACTGAACTAAAGTCATGGACCCTGAACTTGAGGAAGAACTTTGCTGTGTGGGTGACCACAGGCTGGAACAAATCACCCAGCGAGGGTCTGGAGTTTCCCTCACTGGAGACATTCCAGAACCCTCCATACCATCCTGGACCACATGCTCTGAATTTGCTTGAGCTGGACCAGGTGACCCACTGTGGTGTCTTCTAACGTGATCCATTCTGTGATTCTGTGATTCCTTGGCAATCTTGATGCATTGTCCATGTCTTCATCCAAATCCAGCCAGTCCAGGTGGATGAAGGATGCTCCCTCCCTGGTCTGTTGGTCCCAAGGACCTGCTGGTTGCATTTTCCCTGCAAACACCCCGTGGTCCTGCAGACACTCACAGTCAGAAAACCTCTGCAAATCACCATGGAACAAAAGCTTCTGATTCCCAGTTCATGTGAGAGAGCCTCTTTTCTCCTGCTGGTACCAACTCCAGAATCCCCCAGGGAAAAGCCATTATTGAAACAGCAGAAATGGAGAAATAAGTTCCTACATGCTGAGATATGCACAGAGAGCAACAAAGACATTGAATTACTTCTTCAGGACCACCTTTTTTTGCTGGTAGGATGTGACTGAGATTTACTGACCTCCAGGTAATACCAAAAAGTCCAATGATGTGCTGTGGCTGCCCAACATCCCCCAGACCAGGGTTGATCCCTGGCTGGTTTCCTTAATCTCCAATGCTCATGAAGCATCAAAGCTGGAAACCCAACACTCCCACACCCCCCCAATTTCAGAGCCAATGATAATCCAAAGTATTTGTTGATACAGCCAGGCTATCTCCTGCCATGGATCAGCGCCAGTGCCTCTGGTTGGCTTTTTGCCCCCTGTCTGAGGTGTCCTGGTGTCACAGCTGAGCACAGGAATCTCCCTCCAGCTTTCAGTCATTCATGCTCCCTCTATCCACTGCTTTTAAGTGGGGACTTAACACATTGCAGCAGGGACCTTGTCACATTATATTACCAGAGCATCTCTAGGTAATTCCCTTCCATCAGCTCAACTAGATCTTATTTTTCAGGAAGGTTTTAGGAAATTTTTATATGTGTTATCCAGAAAATTATTTCCACAGCAGTTTTCTCACAGCCCAGCCAGTCCTTCACTCTCTGCTTTTGGTCCATTCTTTGAGCTGATATTTCCCCCCTGTATCTGATAACTTTCTTCCTTCTGTGTTCTACTCACTGAGGATTTGATTTATCTCATCTAACAGATGTCTTGTTTGGGATGGGAAGAAGGAGTTTAAGGTGACCAGTCCCAGTGAGGAGACTTCCATAGTAAAAAAGTACAACCTTTCCCCATCAAGCAATAAAAAAGTTAAAACAAAATTAACTGAAAGGAAAAGGTGAAATATGTCATTTCACTATATGAAATATATCAGTGCCTTTAGAAACCTCTCCCATGCTCAGTACAAGGATGCCTTTCGGCCTTTTCCACTCTGAACCAATTCCATTTCCCACTGAATGGTGTTTTCCAACCCCCAAATCATTCTGTGTTAAATATTCCCAGTTCCAGGCTGGTTAAATGGCAGCAGATACCCATAGATCAGCCTGTCTCATCCCTCCAGCCTGGTGATTACATGGAAGATGGACGGGCTGGGTAATATCCACAGAGCAGCTATTAGGTTGTCTGGGGCTGCATCAGGTCCTGTGGCTGAAATAATGAGGTTAATCACACAGGCTCCTTTTGCCATGATTACTTTGGTGGTTTAGGCTCCCTTCTCACCTTCATCACATCAGTACAAGCACAGCAGAGACTCCCCTGGGCATGGCATGGGGGAGATCCAGGCTCTGGGCTCGTATAGCTATTGGGAAACAAGATGATTTCAGCTTCCAGACATGGATTTAGGGATGTAAACTGGTTGAACCATTGCCCAGAATCCCACAGTCAAACCCTGGTCTGCATCAGCAGGGTTTTCCTTCCCAATCTGTGATGGAAGCTGCAGCCCTAGAAAGCTCATGGCAGAGTAAAACTAAGGCACAGTTGAGTGCTTATGGAGATTCCCATGAAATAAAAGCAACTTGAAGGGACTAAAGCAGCACCCGGATCTGATGGCACCATAAGGAAGAAGGCCTGATCACAGTCAAGATGCACAGAACACTTCTTCCAACCACCTCTGAAGCAAAGTGCTCCTGTCCCTGGCTAACAGGATGTCATGGTTCAACATCTGAGCATGAGGGTTGGACAAGATGACCTTTGAAGGTCCCTTCCAATCTAAACCGTTCTGTGCTTGTGTGATTAGATTGCAGAGCCTTGCAAATAACTCTGGAATTTGTCCTCTCCCCCACATCAGCAGGGATAGAGGTGCTTCAGAGAAGCATCTCCCTGACCTACTTGCCTTCACCGGAGAGCAGGGTGTTCTCCGGCACTGCTGCCCCTGGAGCACACGTGGCATCCAGGTGGGAAGGCAGTTCAGTGCCCTGGGAAGGGCCGGGATGCAGCGAGATCCAGTGCTGGCTCAGCATGTTGGCAGCAGGACATAAATCATTGCTACTCGTGCTCGTGCTGCTCCGTGTGCTGGGGGTGCAGGACACACATCCCCTGCACTTGTACCTCCGGATAATAAACGTCTGGTCCATGCCTGGAGGCACTGACAGATTGCAGACTCATTTTGTCCTGACCTCCTTGCACATGGAGGAGCTGAGGATTCAGCCCTGGTGGAAACCTTTCTGACACAATTTGTCCAAGGACAAGGACACAGACCTCCTCTTTCAAGAAATTTTACTTTGCTAAGGTGTATTTTAGATCCTTTACCCAACATCTAAGGATACCAGGACCTTAGTGCTTCACTCAGAGGCTGGACTAGGCTCCCATTTAAATCCCAGCAGCCCAGAGTGGCTTTTATTCTCATTCTTGCATCCTCCTCCTGGTCCAGAGGAGCAAAATGAACTTGTGGGGACACCCTGACCTGACCTTATCCGTGGGGGGAAAAGAGACCTCCTGGCAAAGCCACAAGAGGCACTCTCTGAGCTGGGATTAGCTGTCAGAAAGATAAACTGGCACTAGTAACCCCAGGAATGGAGGAGAACCACAAATAACGTTCCTGGAGACCCCACTGAGTGTCCCCAGCAGCTGCTGCACTTCCAGTCTGAGCTGCCTCCCCACCTGCTCCCCTGCCTGGGCCATAAAGCTAATTTTAGGTTAAAGGCCTTTTATTGACTGACAAGCCTCTGGAATGCTCCAGGCACTCTGTAAGAACTGAGTTGCTCCCCGTGGCTCCCCAGAGGGAAATACCTGTGTGGTTTTGAGAGTGGCAGAAATGACAGCTTCCTGCGAGACAGCCTTATCTCCTGCGATCTTGGAAGTGCCAAGGAAAATATCTCCTGGACCAGAACTTTTCAAAAGGCATTTCTGTGCCTCAATCTGCCTGTTTTGTCACCTTCAGCTTCAGGGGAGCCTTTCACCTAATGCTCAGTGCGACACCCCCACTGACTAGAAGGCCCTAGTTATTAAAAAGCCTAATTTTCCATGTGATTTATTTAAAAAACAGTGCAATTTGGAGTTTTTACCCTCTAAAGTTGGGTACCTTTGGGTTGCTTTGGGCCCTTATTTCCTGACTGTCCTGTGTGAATGGACAGTAACCATTCCTTCAGGGTCAGGAGCTGGAGCATGAACACAGATCAGTATTTTTGGACTCAGAGTAAACCCAAGCAGCAAAAACACCTCCGTGCCAAGAAAGCAAATAGAGCCAGTTCCTTCCCATGTGAGGGGAATTCATGGACACAGTGACACCTCTCATAGCAGCATCAAAGCTTTCAAGGACAAGCAGCCCACTCAGCCTTAGATGGACAAATTCTGCTCAGTGCCTTTGCTGAGCACACCCTCCAGCCAGAGGCAGCTCTAGGCAGACCAGAGCACTGATGCCAAGCTGGAGCCAAACCTTGTCAAATTAATTAATTTAGATGCTTATTCTCGAGTTAGTGGGAATGTGGAGGCTTTAGCTGTGTTGAGTCATCCTGTGTAGCAACAAAATCCAAATAGGAAAAGACCCGTGAGGCCACGTCCCTGCTCTGGAGTGGATGTGGTTGTGTTGGAAAGCTCCTGAGCTGGGCTGACTGAGCCTGGCAGAGCTCAGTGTGGCTTTCATCTGCTCACAGGTAAAAGTGCTGCCAGTGCACCTTCCTCTGACACAGGAATGGAGGCAGTTCCAGCTGCTTCCCATTCCCTTCCTGCACGGAAGATGTAACCCTGCCATTTTCTGTGTGGCTGCTTTCTGCGCCATCTCTCTGGATAATTGGTAAAACACAAGCAGAAAGATTGATTGTGGGATTGAATTAGGTGCCAAGGCTGAAGCTGCACATCTCAGCCCTGCTCCAGGGTCCCAAAACCCTGGAGCCTGTCAGCTGTGCAGCAGCCAGGAAAAATCAGGGGAGAAGGAAGGGAGGGAACAATGAGCTGCAGCAGACATCTGTCAGTGCAGCCATGAGGGCTCTGCTCTCGGATGGATTTGCAGTGCTGGGAGATTCTGGGATGGTGTTCCATCTCCCAGTTCAGCACAGCAAATGCCAGGTGGCTGGAATATGATGAGGACTGTCCTTGCCCGATGCACATCCTAACCATACCAGGGACTGGTGACCTCACACAGTCTGGAGCTGGCCCTGAATAACTGGGAAATCAGGCATTCCTGCATTCCTGCATCGGCACGCATAGAGTCTGACCAGGCTGCATTTTCCCTAGTGAAAATCGTTCCTGCCAGCAGGAATTCCCTGGTAGCCTGAGGTCAAATAGAAACCTGGATGTGGGAGATACTTCTGGCTTCCCATCCTAGAGAGCTTGGGACTTGCACAGGGGAATCAGAAGAGTCAGGCAGCAAGGAGAGATTGGCAAGAGGGAGGTGCTGCTGCTCAGAGATGTAGGAAAGGAGGAAAAGCAGGACTTTTTCTCCTCTCCTCTCCTCTCCTCTCCTCTCCTCTCCTCTTCTCTTCTCTTCTCTTCTCTTCTCTTCTCTTCTC
>WEIU01001413.1:53802-181577 GCA_013389925.1 Aegithalos caudatus
CTCTCCTCTCCTCTCCTCTCCTCTCCTCGTGTTTGACCCCAGCTGAAGCACTGGGGACCTACAGGATCATAGTTAACATGTGCCTGGAGAAAAACATTTGAAAGAGAATTTTTACCTATGTGACGAAATTATTTTATGACTGCAACCATTAAACAAGGTACTCACACCACTCCCCATGTCACCTGCACACCAGTAACAGCCAGAGAAACAGATGGTGGAAAGTTTTTGGCCTCATCAAATGTCAGGAGATTATCTGTGAGATTATTGTACAGGAAAGATGTGACCCAAACACACAGAAAGAAAGAAAGAATGGGCTGAGACATCATGAACTGAACAAGACTTTACCAGGCTCTTTTCGGCTGCATGTGCAAACCCTTTAGCACCAGCACCACCCACAGGAGCAGTGAATGTTTTCCAAGGGGCATCTCAGGCAGATGGAGCAACGTCTCTCCTCAGACAGTGGCTGAGTCCAGTTTGAGGCTGCATCACCCTGCAAGCAGATGGAGCCAAGGCCTTGAAGGAGCTCTGCAGGGAGAATTCCCCTCTGGAGTTCTGTCCCCACCAGGCTGCCAGTCTCCATCACACTGAACGGCTGCTCCCGGTGCCAGCCACCACCACCTCCAACACATCCACCACCTGCCTTCCCTCCATTCCAGCACAATGGCTCAAGCTGGATGGTGCCTTGGCACCAACCCACCCTCCAATTAAGGCACAAGAGAAGGAAGGGGAAATCTTCAAAGAAATCCCATCAACAGTTCTCATAGAAAAGCTTCAGACCAACCTGAGCAACTGTCTGGTCCAACCTCTTCATCCCCTTCCCTGCATGGTCCTGCTTGGCCTCCCAAGCCCTGAGGACATCAGGTCACTTCATCTCTGCCCTTTGTGCCAGCACAAATATGTATTTATAGAATTTTACATTACATTTGGAATATTATTTCATTTTTATTTTGCTGCTTTCTGTTGTCTGTGTTGAGGCCCTGTGCGTCATCTCTTCTCAGTTTTATTTGATTGCCTTTTGGAGATGAGGAGATTAATTTTTCATCTAACGTACGGGGAATAATAACCAGGTTTGAAAGACATCCAGAACGTTTCCTGCCCTGATGGGTATTCATAGACCTGAGGAATGGGGAGGTATTTTTACCACAAACTGTTTCTGAGGATGTCACAATCCCTGCCATAATCTCTGCAGGACCACCCATGACATGTCCATGTCCATGTCCATGATGCTGTGGGATTATGCCCAAAGGTGTGAGTGCAACACTCTGGATATGCCCATTCCTCTGTGGAAGAGAGGGATGTCTGAGCCTGGAGCAAAGGAGGCTCAGGGGGGCCCTTGTGGCTCTGCACAGCTCCTGACAGGAGGGGACAGCCGGGGGGGTCAGGCTCTGCTCCCAGGGAACAGGGACAGGAGGAGAGGGAACGGCCTCAGGCTGGGCCAGGGGAGGCACAGTGTGGACATCAGCAGGAATTTCCTCATGGAAAGAGCTATTAAGGATTGCAAGGGGCTGCCCAGGGATGTTTGGAGCCCCATCCCTGGAGGTGTCCAAGAAACACCAGGACATGGCACTCATGCTCTGGGCTTGGTAACAAGGTGGGGGTGGGGTACAGGTTGGACTTGATGGTCTGGGAGGGCTTTTTCAATCTCATGATTCCATGATCCATGCAAGAGTCTCTGTACATCCATGTACATCCATGGAACTCATGTACATCTGTAGAAGAACACCATGGCCAATGCAGCAGAATTGTGATGGGTTCCCAGTGCTGCCAAACAGACACAGCCACAAGGAGGCTCAAAGCTGACAGGGTTGTGCGTCTCTCTGTCACAGAGCATGTGAAGACAGAGCCACTTTTGTCTGGTTCATTGATGGGATCAATTTCTAGAATAAAACCATGGAATTTTTCCCAACCACAAAGCACTGTGATCTGTTTGATGGGAAATGCCAACTGCTGATTGGGAAATTTCGGTTGACTTAGCTTTGAATGAGAAAAATAATAATTATTACTTTTATTGTGATCGGTTTAGCATTCTGACTTGAGGTTTAATTAGCTATAAAACAAAAGCTTTTGTGCTTCTGTTCTATTCAAAATTGACACATCCTCCCAAAAGCAATTTGAAAAACATGACAAAACACTTTTGAGAAATTTGGGAAGCAAATGAGAAATTCAGTTAGATCCCAGATCTTTGTGGGTTTCCTTGAGTTTGTTTTAGTTTGCAGTTGCCCTGTTTTTGTTAATGTGGGATCTCCTATCAGTGCACACAGTATGAGAAGAAGAAGTGGCAGGAGGGAATTATTCATGTAAATGAAGGAATCTCACCTGCTGCATGGAGCAATGAGTCAGAGTAAAGCCAGCTCCACGTCTCTGAGTTTTCCTTCGCCCAGCAGGATGCTGGTTTGTCTTTCTCCATGGACAACTTCTGCATCTCCAGCAGAGTTTGATGGAATGAACAGGGGTCTGAAGTGTCCAGAGGCCACCCAAGCATTTTGCAAGGCCTTCAAGACCAGGAAAATCCGCCAGCCCAGCTCTAAGGTAATATTCACTACATGAGGTCAATCTTTGGTTTCGTTCCCTGCAATGTTTTCAGCAGGGCTGCAGCTTCAGCTGTCCTGCTCTTTGTTTCAGACCAGCTGTGAGACTTACAGGGGTGAAGCAAGTGATACAGGCTGGTCAAATACAACAGGGATACCCAAATTTGAGGCATGATTATCCTATGTGGTGACTGGGAACGTGGGAAACCTGGCCCCGGCAGCCACTTTCTTTTGTCAGGCAGAGTTTGAGAGCACATTCCCCTCACTGCAGGTCTAGGAGGAGGGAAAAGGACACAGGACAGAAAACCTGGAAACTAATTTTAAAAGCTGGGCAAAAAAGCAAGTCTCCTGGGAGAAACTTAATGTGTTAGGTTGGATTTTTTCTCAGCCTGCAGTTGCTAACACAGCCCCATGTGCTGACAGCCTGTCCTCCCCCGGGCAGCACTCCAAGCATTTGGAGCTCCGCTTGACCTCCTGGGATAGAAACAGTCCCAACACACAGGTGGGGAAATTGAGGCACACTGCTGATCTCAGCTGAGATTTCAGCTGAGAAGCCGAACTCCACTCTTCCACCAACCTGACCTAAATGTCCAGGACACTGAGGATTATTTTTTCCTACAGATGTCACAGCTGGAAGCAAAGCCCTGCTACCAATGCCCCATGTGGGAGCAGGGACACATTTTCCTGCACCCTTTCAGTGCACAGACCAGTCCCAGTCTCATCCCTATAGTGCAGGGGGGACACGTGGAGTTTTCCCAAACCAGGGGAGGGTTGGCTTCAGGGACAGGGCAGGAGCAGGGCAGTCATGTAAGTTCCACAAACAGCCCAGTAGAGTAGCTGTCATAGAGCTGCTCAGATACAGGACCGTCAAACCACGTGCAATTACATAAAATAATAATAATTTACCAAAGGCAGGTAAGTCAGACTAAACCTCTCCTCTGGCTCCTTCCTGGAGATCCAATATTTCTCTTCATTTTCTCCATCCCTAATACCCATTCCCACGTTTGTCTCTGCGCTGCACCGAGGAGTTTGAGATTAACCATGATGAATGGACTGATTTCCATGTCTCTGTGAATGTTTTATTTTTCCTTTGTCACATCTGACAAGTTGCATTTTACTATAAATCCCCTCAATTAGGTGCTTCAAACAGCACTGCAGCATTTTCCCTGATCTATGGGGAAGGAATTATTTTCATGTCCCTGGCAACCAATTCCTTAACTAAAAATAGTGTTCACTTCTGCCTTCCCTGCAACACCCCACACTATGGGCACCTGAGCAGAGCATGGCCATCCCACATGTCCTTGGTGGCCACGGGCAGACTGAGATGGTGAAAGACAACCCTTGGTCTTGGTGTGGGAATGAGATCTCTGGTGCTTCCCTTTGCAAGGTCCCTTCTGTCCCTTCTGTCTGGGTGCACAAAGCCCTGAGCAGCCCCCAAAACCAGAGTGTGTTTTGTGACCAGGAGCTGTGCCCTAGACCTGCAATGGTGGAAGATGTCCCAAGGCAGAGGGTTGGAACTATGTGATCTTCCAACTCAAGCTATTCCATGATCAAATGATACACTCAGCTGCATCCAGGCTGCTCAAGGTTATTGGGAGCTTTCTCAAGCAACTTTTAGAAAACTTTGCGTTTTCCATGGGTTTACTGAAGTGAAAGGTAGCACAAGGGTGGCTCTGAAGTCTGTCTCAACCCATCCTTGTCAGGGGAGGGATGTTAAGAGACCTCAGAAACAAAAAGTTTCCTGAAATTACCAAAGCTTTATATATTTTCAGATTTCTTTGCCAAAGCAGTGACACAATTGATTAAACCCAGCTAATGCCAGAAGATTTATGTCTGTCTTGTTTATTCCCCTTAATTACTGGGCTGGGATGGGTCACTGGGTGCCCCCACATGCTGAGGCAAAACCCTGACCAGTCCTTGTGCCTTGGTCCCACAGCTCAGGGAGGACCTTGATCCCCTCCTGCCTTCTCGGGTGCTGCAAAGACAAAGAGCATCTCAGTGAAGATGGATGGAGGCTGTGGCCATGAATTCATCAAGGGACACTGTCCTCCTATTGATCCATCTGCAACCCGCTGTGGTCTGCAGCTGTTCTCAGAGGCAGAGGCTGCAGTTGGGAGCGTGATCCAGCAGCCCATGAGAGGCTGGGAAATATCACACCCCTGGATGGTGGTGCCATGGCAATATTTTCCAGCATCCCCCTCCCAGCAGTACACCTCATTGATCCTTATTTCCTCAAGGAAAGAAGGGAGTATAACGTGTTGCCTGCTGTCTGCTCTGACTCACCTTGGGCTGATGGAGCTCAGTTCGCTCCCAGGATAGGTGCAGCACCCACAGTTGGGGCACCCCCCTAAACCTCGGTGGGTACAGAAGGCATGCTCTGAAACTGTCCTGGCATGGGGGAACAGGTTTAACCCAGGCAGAAATTCATCCGTCTCAGGGATGGACCCAATCCTGACCATGGCATCCCGAAGAGAGAGGAGTATGTCCTGTATGATCCCTCCCCAGGAGACCAGGGCACAGCTGCTAGGGGACAGCAGAAGTTGAGACAGAGATGTGACAAGAGGCCGTTTAAAGCCTGAGGATTATGCTGGGGGAGAAAGGAAATGTCTTTATCCCCAATACCTCAAGATCATCATTCGGCCCTCCCACAGCCCTGTCCCCCACCCTCCCCGGACAGTTGTCCTACCCCTTCTCTATCAGTTNTCCTGCCCCATCACCTCTGCCCCTCCCACCGCCCATCCTACGGGACAAAGCACGGTGCCAGCAGCGCCTCCACCTCCTCCGGGACCGCCTCTATCACCAACCCGCCCCGCACAGCCCCGCTCTGTGTGAGACCAGCATCCACCTGCCCCACGTCCTCGTCCTCCCATCAGGAGCATCTCCCTCACAAGGCAGGGCTAAAACCCCTTCCACCCCGTCCCTGTGAAAGTGAAAAGGGGCTCTGCCCTCCCTTCTCGTTCACCATCCGTTTTGCAAAAGGGGCTGCAAAGGCTGACGGGGTAAACCCTGCCTTGTCCCAGTTCCCCTGCCAGAGTCGTGGAGTGAAATCCCCAAATGCATAACACCTACTCAATCCCTCATCCCCGGCAAATTCCAGCCCCAAAGCCTTTGCAGACACAAGGAAAACCCCCAGGCTCCGCAGGAGCGTCTGCACGATGGGAGTGTGAGGGGTGGAGAGGAGAAGCCCCACTCCAAGGAGAGCCAGGAGGGCGGTCCCTGGGCCGGTGGGAAGTTTCGGCTGCTGAAGATGCTGAGGGAGGGAAGAAGAAAGGGGAAAAAACAAATGGATTTGGAAGTCACCAGGGAGGTGGAGGAAGGAAAAGGGGAGGAGGGAGAGGAGGAGGGAGAGAAGGGGGAGTGGGAGGCTGGTGAGGAGGGATGTAGCCCATCGCCAGGCGAGCTGGAAGGTGGGCAGCCGGAGGACCGGCTCCAGGGAGGTTATAAAAGGCAGGACCGAGACGCAGAAGGACCCGCAGCCTCCGCGCAGCCCCGCGGGGACCCGCTGCGCTCCTTCGCTGGAAGCCCGGAGGATTCTGTCCCCGACAGCAGAAGCAGCCCAGCAAGAGCGGGGACGCTGCCAGCCATGCCCCGGAGAGCACAGGGGCGCAGGGGCAGCTGAGGATGGTGACCAGCCTACATCCTGCCCTCCTCCTCCTCCAGGTAAGATGCTTTAAGTCCTCTTCTCCCATAAGGGCCCTTCTGCCCCCTCCCCATCACCCCTGCGCCCTGCACCGCCTGCGTTCTCCGCAGTGACTTTTCAATTTCTTGGAAGGGAAAAGTAAAAAGAGAAACTGCAACACAAAGGGCCCTCGGGAGAATTCCTCCAGTCGAGGCGCTGGGGCTTGGCAAGAGCTCATGATGCTCAAAAACTATCAGGGAGGGGGCTTGAAGTGGGTGATCATTTCAAGTGGGGGAGAATTGCAGCCAGGTCCTCCTGAGCTGAGCCCAGGGCTCCCAGCAACTCCCGCCTTGCACCTCCCAGTGAAACCAGCTGCCACCAGTTTCCCAGGATGCTGGGAGGGGGTGGCCACTCTGTGGGTGTGATGGATGTGGACAATGCAACTGCAGAGCCCAATTGTACCCCTCGTAATTAATTTTCTAAGGAAGCCTCTCCTTTTTTTTCCCCTGCCCCTGCAAAGCACAAGACTTTTTCTCTCTAATTTGCTCACTGTGGAAGTGTAGCCACTGCTAATTTTGCAGCTCTGCACAATATGCAAATGTTTTGTCAGAAGCAGTATTCCTTCTCCTTGAGGGCTTATCAAGGAGGAAAATGTTCACAGCCCAAAGCTTGTTTAAATCCCAAACCTTGGACAAACGAGATGAAGGAGTTTCCAGTGAAATGCTGAATTCTATTTGAACAAACCTATAGTGGCATTTAAACTAAATGATCAGGTTTTGATAAAACTTCTGTGTCAAGGGGGGGTAAAAGAGCAAATCTGCCTGGCTGGCTGCAGAATGTTGTCTCAGTGGCCCAGCTGGGACTGCAGAGTTAAAACAGCAGGTAAAGTGGAGGGAGAGCCCTCCCCACTGGCACTGCCATGGCTCATACCCCGTGGGCTGTGCACTCCACTGTTCAACTCACTGTGCACTCCACTGTGCATCTCATACATCAGCTGCACCTCTGGGCCAGGTAAGTTCTCACCTAAGTAATGAGAAGAGCTGATGTGTACCAGGAGACCCTCCCTGCCAAGTTGGTGTTGCTTCTAGAAACTCCTGAGCAGCTGCTATCTCCTATCACTGCAACCCACTAAGCCTGACTGATAGGATTTATGGGAGCTTTTTTGCCTTAATGTTCCCTGGTTCAGGTTTTGTATGGCTCTGGTGTAAGAAATAAAGCTGAGACAGGGCAGGATCTTTTCCCCCAGCCCAGGTCCTTCTTGGCCAGCCTGTGGGGACAGCACAGACCCAGTGCAGTAAGGTCATGTTCTGGTGGTGACAGCCATGTGAGTGTGACAGCTCCTGATAATCTTGGTGAGCAAAAAGTGGTCCAAAAGAAGCCCAAAGGGGCTGAGACACATCTCCTCTCCTCTATCAAAGTTCCTTCAGCTCAGGTGTTTCCCAAGGATATTCTTCTTGTGAAGCTGGAGCAACAAGGTCCACAAAAATCTTCCAGAGTTTGAGACAAAACCATCTCTGTGCTGGGGCTGGGAGCAGGAGGGGGTCACAAAAAAACAGTCCAGGCAAAGAGAAGCCTCTCCCAGCTGTCTCCAAAAAAGAAACAGCTAATCTACAACCCCCTTTGCAGTCAAGATATTTTTTCTTATAAATACGTGCATTCAAAACTCAGATGCTTTTCCAGAATCAGTCCCAACCCTCTTCTAGGGACAGCATGGGCTAAAGGACCATGACACTCCAGCTGTGAGTGCATCCCTGCAGCCAGGTGTACCTGCAGCAGCAGCCAGCCTCTGAGTGCAGAGACCTGCAGCAGCCCAGCTCCAACACAGAGCTCAGAAGGGACAAACCTCCCCTGCAGATACTGGATTGGCACAGTTTAGCTGTTCCTCATGCACCTGGATAGCACCTCTACTTTAGCATGTTTATCCATGTTGCTTTACTGGATAGACATCCCTCAGGGGGTTGGACAGACAGACTAGGAGACAGGCAGCCAAACTTGCTGCCAAGTGCTCCCTGGCACCCTGCAAGTCATTTAAACAAACTAAAAAAGTAATTAAAATAAACCAGTCCACCTGCAGCTCTGTCAGGAGCCAATAACATTTCTGAGGCTGATAAAACTGCAAAAGAATTTTATGAAAAATCAGAGATTGATGCTGAGGAGTGGGATAGTTTCCCCTCTCCTCTCACTTGACCACCTCAAGCAGCAATAAGCCCAAAAGACAGCTCCTGCCATGTTCCAATCCGTGCATAAGATGCAGAGCTGCAGCTGCAGGACATGCTGACCCTGGGGATCTCTTCCAGTCCTTGCTTTCCTTAAAAGCTGGAGTTGATTCAGTGTGTATGAAATCATCCCTGTGGTTTTGCATCTCCAGCAAAGAAATGAATGGAAAAGGCACAGCCTGTTCCCAGAATAACTCCTCTGTCACCATAGGATGAATATATAGGAATACGATGAGAATATCCTGCACCGCCAGCTCAACCCTGCCCTGAAATCCAGCTCTGCTCACCCAAAATCCTGCAGAGGGTTAGCCTAGAAGTTAGTTGTGAGCGACAGGCTTAAGCTGCAATTGAGTCTGCAGTGTTTGAAGAGGCTGAATCCATGGCTTTGTCTGTGAGAACAATTTTTGAACCCAAAGAATGCACAAATCAATCCCCAAATTGTGGGGTTCCTTCACCAAGCAGAGCCCGGGAGCCATTGTCCAACACCTCCAAGCTTTCACTCAAGAGAGCATAGCTCTTTCTGATGATGGAATAACATAGCCAGGGCCCATCTCTTGTTTTTCCTTTTTTCCCTAACTGTACTCTGAGCTGACAGAAGAGAACCTCTTTCTCTGCTTTATCCACAGTCACTTCCCCAGGAGCAGTCACCTCCATTCCAGTGGTCAAGGGCAAAGTGGGTTGGCATTTTGCAGATTACAGTTCTTCTTCCACCCTGAAATCTGCACTATCCACCCTGGAAAGACAGTGACAGATGCAGCTTTGGTGTGGCTAAGCTTTCCTGAGCTGTGAATGTGAATAAGCTGGAAAAAAAGAGGCAAAATTCAATTGTGGCTGTTCATCCCAGGGCGTAACCCTAAAAAGGTGATGGGTGAAGGAGGGGGTTTGGAGTAGTCAAGATGTGGGTTTTGGGACAGAGCTGGAGGGAAAAACACCCAATCCCAAATTGAAAATACCTGTGAGTTCCACATGTACAATATGCAGGAGAGTTTAATAAAATTACCTTAGAAAAACAGCCCTCCCCCATGCTTGTGTCCATCACTCCAATCTTCCTCAGCAGCCTTTGCCTCTGAAAATCCAGATCCCATAGGAGCTGCATGGATTGTGTCCCCTTCTCCAGCTTGTTTGTGCCTTTAGCTTCCAACACCCAAACACCATTAGTCATTTTTTCAACCTGTCCCCAAAAATCCATGTCTCTCTTGACAGATAAATGAGGTCAGAATTACTTATGACAAGCAAGGGAGACCTGAGCTTAATCCAGGAAAACCTTTAATTTTTCATAAATCAGTTTTTACAGGGCATTCATTTAGCCCTGATTGATATTCTTTTGTTAGGATCTGCATCCAGCACACTCAGAGAGAGACTCCAAACAGAATAAACACTCTCACCAAAGCTCCTGTCTACCCACCACAGGGACTGGCCCTCTAATATAGATAAATTAATAAACTCGCAGATTTTAATGCCAGATGGAGAAGTTCTCACTGCCTGCTCTCCCCCTGTGTAACATCAGTCATGGAAAACCACCCCCATGGGTCTTGCTTTGAGCCTTGTTCCATTGCCTCAGCTTTGCCTTGATGCCTCGATGCTGGCAGGGTTTGAGATGGGGCTTTGGAAAAGCAATGAAGAAGCGACAGGGGCTTGGTAGGGCAGCGAAGAGGCTTGGAGGAACCCTGAGATCATGAGTGGCAAAGCAGGTTACTGCCAGGTCTAAGGCAGAGGTGTAAAGAGGGTCTGTCATGGACCAGATGCTGCCTGGAGGTTTCATTTGTGGATTCAGTTGAGGACAAAACTGTTCTAAGCGAAAGCTCTCCAGGTGGAGCAGGTAAGAACTCCCCAGCTGCAGTAAACAGTGCATGGAAGTCAGAGAAGACAAAGGCAAAGAGATGCCCTGCAGTGAAGGCAGGAGACACAGGAAGTTTGAGGGGCAGCTCTTGTTGCAGGCCACCTTCAGCTGCAGTCCTGGCAGGGCATGCTGCTCCCTTCCCACACCACTGATGCTGCTCTGCCATCTGAAGTTGGCATCCAGCTCTTTTAACACTCACTGTAGTTAAAACCCAAAGTCTGGCACCTTTTGCTGCAGGCTCAGGGCCAAGAACAGGCTCTATCCCAGCCTAATGCCCCAGGGAACCCCAGCAAAGGTCCAGGGCAGCAGCTGCTCAGCCATTCCATGCCTGTGTGTTCCAGGAGGTCTTTCCTTTTCCACACCAAGTGTTGTAGTGGGCACCAAGCCCAGCCAAGTCAGGGAGCAGAACTGATGTGTCAGAGAGGTCCCTACAGCAAGGACAACTCCAAGGTGGCTGGTGGTGTCACCCCTTCCAGGAAGGTTATGGTGGCCATCACTGTCCACTGCTCCCACTGTCCTCTGCAGCCTCTGTCTCCCAGGGCTTCATCCCAGGCTACAATCCCACTAATCTGCAATTACAGCCCCTCGGCACTGGAACCTCCTAGATTGCTAATTAGGCTACAAGCCATTTATCTCGTGCTCAGAGCTGTCAGCCCTTCCTGCCATACAGATCCCCTCTTTTTTGAGGCAACATTATTGCGGGGGGGGACACCTGCTTGTCTCTGGGTAGCACAGTGCAGGGGGTAAGGTTGCAGTTGGATGTGAATGTATTAATTAGTATCCATGGATTGCTTTGGAGAGCAAAAGCACCGCAAGGGGACATTAATTCCTAATTGTTATTAATTGAATTTTTCTGCCAGGTCAGTGGCAGGTCACAGAGACTGATGCCATGTGTGTGTGATTGTGCTGCTCACCCCCACAGCAGCAGCCAGACTTCCAGTGCTGATGAGCTGACACTGTCCTAGCCCACTGTGCTGTATCTCCTGGCCCACGGGACCTGCCACCCTGTCCCCTCACAGGCATAGGAACAGCTCTGAAGGAACACAATGGATTTTTTTTTTGAAGCCCTGGTGGCACCAGGATGTGGTTGGTGTGTCCAGCTCAGAGAGATTTTCCCCACATGGTGCCCCACAGCCTGAGCGACCTTAGGCAGATGGTCCTCGGTGCCTCAGTTTCCCTTCTTGGGCAGGCCTGGCTGTGGGTGGTGAGACACCAAACACAGCAGATGTTTGCTCTGTGTGGGATGCAGGAAACACGGGAGCAGTGTCAGGTTTTTGTGCCTGAGCTGTGAGGACTTGGGGTGGGGCAGAGGGTGGCAGCTGGTCCTGCTACAGAAAATTTGGGATGAAAGGAAGGAGCTGGTGCTCTCCAAGAGGTCCAGGGTTAAACCAGAACCATCCTTGTGTATAAAGCAGGGATGTTACAGAGCCTAGAAGGGAGCTGGGTGAGCTGAGGCAACAGCAGGGGAGACAATGGTGTCTCCCGATGCAGAAGCTGCTGCCAGAGCGGGCCCTCACAGGGCCCTCAGAGCTCCCACAGAACCCTCATCCATCCCTGTGGGAGCAGCAGGGCCCTCAGAGCTCCCACAGAACCCTCATCCATCCCTGTGGGAGCAGCAGGGCCCTCACAGCTCCCACAGAACCCTCATCCATCCCTGTGGGAGCAGCAGGGCCCTCACAGCTCCCACAGAACCCTCATCCATCCCTGTGGGGCTAACCGAGAGCACTGTGCGAAGCGGCTGCTTCCAGAGGAGTAGATTTCCTTCCTTTGTGGACAGCTGAGGGCTCAGCTGAGGCTCTCCAGGATTTTGGCAGGCCGAGAGAGGTCACAGAAGCGTTCCTGGCGGCAGAGCGGGATCAGCCGGAGCTGTGTGAAGGCGGGCCGGGAGGCGGAGGAACGCGGCCCCGCTCCGGGCCGAGCACCGCCCAGACCGGGCTGGGGCTCCTGAGGGGAGCTCGGCTCCGGCCCGGCCGGGCTGGGCCCTGCTGGGCACCGTGGGCCGTCTTACAGAGCAGCGATGCTCCGGCACGAGCAGCTTTTCAAGGACAGAGCTTTGACCTGTTCTCTCTGTAAAAGATGGGGAGGGGTTGCACTAACCCGCAAAGAGCAAAACAGATAAGGGAGCGACCAGCAAGTGCCAGATAAGAATTTTTTTTTCACTGGGGCAAATCCCCCTGCAGCTGCCACCACCCCTGCTTATTCTCCTCAAAATGCTGACAGGAGTGGGACAAAACCTCTGCTTCTGTCAAGAGCTTTGGCCACACCGCAGTGAGACAAGACTCAGAGCCTGGTAAGAAAAGCTCTTAGTATTAGTTCTGTTTGGGGGATCCTTTCTTCCTTCCTTTCTTCCTTCTGTAGCTCATTTACAAAGCCTGCAAAGAGGCAGTGACTGCTCCATCCACACCCCTCTCTGCCTGTGGCTTGGTCCATGTGCTGCTCAGTGCCAAGACCTCTCCCTGTGTCTGGAAGGAGAATGGGCACTGCCAGGCTGGAGCAGGCTGGGATTAGGAGAAACACATCCAATTAACACTTGAAAGCTGTTCAGGTGGACAAACCATCCCAGCCATCTTTTGGGCAGAATCCTTCTGTCTCAGCTGCCCATGCCACGAGCCACCAGATGTGGTGGACACCAGCTGTGGGCATCCACACAGAGGGGAGCAGAATCCCTACACCTTGATTCTTCCCTGTTTGGAGTTTAGGTGGTCTCAGCTTTCTGAAAGGAGACTCAGGAGGTGCTGGGCTCCTTCAGGATCAGGATCAGCTCCGAGCAGCTCCGGCGCCAGGGCAGGGTTGAGCTGCCAGATCCCCTGTGCCATCTGGAGCACTCACAACAAGGGAGCTGTTCTCAGCTCCATTTATACGTCTGCCTGACATCTCTCTTGCTGTCAAAACCAGGTTCCCAAGGCAGTAAACAGTTGTTTGGAAAAGAGCAAGTGGGTGCTGAGCTTGTCTCTGTGTCTGAATAAATCCTGCTAATGCCTTGGTAAGGCATGAGGATGGCTGGGTGTGCCAGAAAGAGCAGACAGTGTTTCTGTGGCTCAAGGACAAGAGGAGGAATGTCATCTCCCTGTTCAGAGCAGTTTGGGAGGTAAATGGCACTCAGGAAGGGGGGGTCAGGCACTAGGAATCAGCCTGGCTCTTGGGAAGGCAGAGGTTGTTGTCCCTGAGGAGCTGGGAGCTTGCCTTCAGGCAGGGGAGGTGCAGCCCTTCCTGCCTTCGGGCTCAGGGCTGTTTCCCAAAGGATCTGTATATGACATATTTTGGGGTGCAGCTCTGTCATTTAACCAGTGACTTTTCTCCAGGGGGTTTGATCAGTCATTAAAGGTGAAAGAAGTGGAGTTAAGCCTCATCCACCATTAGTGCTGGTGGAGCAGAGGGCATGAGCCTGTGTCATCCTTCTCTGAGCTGGAGGGGCTGCTGCTTGTGTAGAAATCTGTGTTCTGCAAAATATCAGCTACCCTCCTTCCCTCACCTGGCACCCTGGTGAGCTGTGAGACCAACAGCAGCATCCCTCTGCCATCGTTGCAATCCCTTCATCCTGGCAATTCCCTTTCTCTCTTTTAGTTTCCCCAAACTCCTGCAAAGGCACAGTAATTCAATAATTATTTTTCCAAAATAGCTCCTTGTGCAGAGTTTTAGCAGATCTGGGTAGATGGTGGTCAGTGCTTACCAACCAAATGGGAATGTTGGTGTTTGCTGACAATTCTGAAAAAAAAGACTTTAGCCAGATCTGGTTGTCTGTGGATCAGATCTCCTTAAGGACGTGTATGAACATCTTCCTACTGACAGCTTACAAGGCTGTGATTTCAGTAAGGGATTGAAAATCCAAGCGTGGTGTCAGGCTCATCATGTTTCCCCTGTCTGCTCTCAGGATAGAAAGATGCTAAACCCAAAAGTGTTGATTAAAATGCTAAGTAGCAGAGGTTTCATGATTCATCAGGGGCTGCAGGAGGGTTTGCTGTGGGGGTTATTTGAGGCAGGAGGGGATCACTGGGTGGGAAACAGAAAGCAGTCCCAAGCCTTGGGCTCGGATAACCACAGTTTCCATAGGAAACCATCCTGAAAATGGTACTTGTCCATTGTGCAGCTTTGGGGGTGGTACCCACCCAAACATGCAAGCTCAGATCTGACCCAAGGAGGCATTTGGGGAAGCAGCATATTGCACATATAACCCCACCCCTGTCTGCTCTCTCCCCACCCAGGTGTTTCTCCTCTGCAATAGCCCAGTTGCAGCCTCCATCCAGGAGCAGTACTGCGAGAGCCTGCCGCCTGTCACCAACCACACTGGTGAGTGTCCCCCAGCCCACCTGAGCCACCCCTGGGGATCCAGTGCCTGGAAGAGGGTGTCAGGAGTGTCTCTGGGCTCATCTGCTGCTGCACGGATCATTTTTGGGGAGGTGGGACGTGTGGACGCTGCATCGCAGCCCTCTGCCGGTGCTGCTGCAGCCTCCTTGGCAGGGTGACAGTGGAGGCAGGTAGAAGGTGCAGATCTCAGGAGATGTCTGTTGGTCAGAGGGGGAGATGGACAAAGAGACATCAGGGCTGGCTGCCTGTTCTGTGCCGTGCCCAGGGCCAGCAGGACTTTGGCCCCTATGTCCACCCCCTCTACCATCCCCCTGCCCCAGGGATGATGACTGGAGGTTTTGATTCTTTGTGTAGCCCACATCTCCAGTGCAGTGTGGCCACCACAACTCTGGGCTCAGGCAACTTTCACCCCCCAGAACTCCTACACAGGTGCCATTGAGCACTTTGGGAGGCCGCCAGTCACAAAGAGCTTCTGGGGATATGGCTGTGGCCAGGGCTGGCTCAGCCCTGATGGGTGGGAGCAGCAGGGTCAAGGACAACCCACTCCTACTTAACATTGTACATGGGTTTGATCCAATCAGGTCAGGGCTTGTGCCAAAACTGGCTTTTAGCCTATATTCAGGATGTGACTTGGATGTCACCTCAGCAGTGACAGGTCTGGTTCAGTGACAGGTTTTGGAGGAGGAGAAGTGTGAGAAGGAGTGGAGCTCTCAAGGACAAGAAGAAAAGTCCTCCCCAGCTCTGAGATGCTGCAGTGCTGGTTTCCATGACTGAATGAGAATCAGAGCAGGTACCAAGGAACTCTCTGTCAGGGTGATGGATGGCCACAGGACTGGGCACTGACAGGTGCATGCATGGACAGGCACTGAGGAACGGCCTTGGGGACCCAGAGCTGAGGGATGGCTCCCTACCACCCATTAACAGCAGCATTAACAGCTTCTTTTTAACAAATCCCATCTTGGCACCAGCTGATCCAGTGTCTGGCCAAACCCAGGCTACCTTGCTCTGTAAGAAGCTTCCCAAGCCCATGAGGTGGAGGCAGAAAGCCAGGGATCAGCAAAGCTGCCTGTGGAATGGCAGTGCCTAGATGTCTGGTCAGACAAGAAACTTAGTCATCACTCATGTGCTTTGCTCCCTGAAGATTTCATCACTCTGCTCAGTGAGGGCCTGTCCTTGGCCACGTTAAGCTGTGATAAATGCTGACCCAGGGCAGCAGGCAGGTCCCAGAGAATCCTCATGCCCAGCTCGTGGCCTTTTCCACCCACTGCTGGAATCTCCCAAGCCCCAGGAGAGGTCAGAAATGGGGCAGAATTTCTGCTGTGGTTTGCTGATGGATTGTGCTGGAATCACCAACATCCTCGAGCAGTAGGCACTACTTTCTGCAAAGGATTGGGCTTTGCTCAGTGGGGATTTATCAGCATGATTCCAACCAGGATTTATTGCACCTTGGTGTCCATCTCCCTGGCAGAGGGGAGAACATGAGGCTTCAGATTTGCAAATTGTCCATTGTCTCTGCACATCCAACCTGCAATTCCTGAGCAACTCATTAATTTGGATGGGGCTGGCACATGTGAGAGCCACTTCTATCTGGAGGAGAGAGCTTAGAAGAAGAGGTAGAGGTGGAACTGATTGTCTTATGTCTGCTTGGGAAGTGGAGTTCAGCACCAGCCCTGGTCCTTGGGGTCCATTTAGGCCCTGCCTGATGGAGACAATGATTCCTATGGAGGGATATCTACTAAACTGAAAACTTTGATTTGAGCTATTTAACAGGAAGAGTTGTTAGGATGATGCTAATGAGAATTGCAGCAGGGCCCTGAGACTTAATTTGTTAATGTCTTCACAACCCTTGGGAAATGACACATGCTGATAACACGAGCCCAGTGGTCCCCCAGTGCGTGGCTCAGCTGCATGCATGGACAGGCACTGCCTCGTGCCTGTGTGCAGCATCCCTCCTCCAAAACACAGCCCAGCATGGGCTCTAGTCCTCTCCTGGGTCACCAGTCCCTCAGTCTCTCAGTTTTAAGGAGGATATGTGGCTGGACAGTGATGTCACCAGAGTGCCAGCACTCTCTAGGCATGTGCACTGAGCTGGAAAAGTTTCTGCCACAGCAGTGGGGTGGAGGGTGAGGCACACTGGGGTTGTGCTCTCCAGGCTCAGGGGGTGCAGGTGGTACAAACTGTCCTCCCAGGACATGGAGCACCTGAGCCTCACAGAGCTCTCCTGTCCTGCCCTCTTATCAATATGGTTTTACCTATTCTCCTTCAAGCCCCCAATGCAGGGTGATATCCCTGGGAATTCAGGCTCATTGTGATGCTCCAACTTGATAGTTTAGGTATCCATCAAAAATTCCTGTCAGTGAGCCACTGATTTTGGCTGGGACTGGGACACAAGGGCATGGCTGGATGCTCCATCAGAAAGCTGCCTCCCACAGTAGCGGTGAAGAAGGAATATCAGGCTGGACTTGAGGTCAACGTGGTGCATTCAGGAAGTCAGGTCAGCTGCACCCCCAAACATCTGCAAGCCATGGAAGTCTCTGATTAGGCTTGAAAAGGAACACAATGAGGATCAGCATCCCTTGTCTGGGGTGGATAGGTGCTGTCCCACGGGCTCCCAACCCATGGACTGACACAGACAATGGATTTCTCTGGCTGATGATTTCTTCTCCCCTCTCTGCATCTGTGGAAAGCTGCTTCTCGCCCTGTCACAAAATCCATCAGGGAAGGACAAGGTCATTTCATCACCAGTGTGAAGCATTCCCTACAGCTGCAGGACTGCTTCCCTGGGGAGGGAAAGGGGAATCTGAGAAGATGGGAAAGCCTCTTCCTAATTAATAATGAGGCTTTTCCAAAGCACCTCAGCAGAAAGCACTCGAGGAAGTGAGCTCAGAGCATTCTCAAGAGGTAGTTTTGCCATTCATAGCTCTTGGATTAGCCCAAGGAGTTGCCACCCAATTGCTCACATCCCCCTCTGGTCCTGGCTGCACAATCCACTCCTTTAAGCTTGTTATCATGATAAATTCTTATCCTCAGTCCTGTGTGTGTGCTCAGGAGAGAGAGGGGAGCACAGAAAATCCCTTCAGGAATTTCATGCCAGTGCCAGTTCACCTAAAGCAGAGAAAAATTATACCAATTATACCAAAGCTAAAAAGAAATGTCTGTGGGTTTCTTACTGAAGGTTTGTTCAAGGGGGAAAGGGAGAGTAGCTTTGCATTAAATAAGGCAAATCTAATTGCTCCACAGCAAAATCCTGTGGCTAGGAAGCAGTGAGTGATGAGAACATATCCTTCACAGGCACTATTGGATAAGTTTGGTAACACCTTTCACAGCAGGTGACAATTTGACCAAGAGCCTTTCCACCCTCAGCTCCCAAAGTGCTGATGCTGCTCCAGCAGCCCATGTGCCACTGCTCTTTCATTCACTCACTGACTCCCTTGAGGTGAGTCTGGAATTTAAATTCATAAAGGTCAAATTAACATTACCAACTCTTTTCTCTTCAGTCTCATTGGCATCCCACCGAGGCAGAAATATTAATAAAGGAGCTGAGCATGGATTAAAGATGTAGCAATGAGTCTAGGCAGGGACTTGAGGAAGAGACGTGGTACTGGACAGTTTTGGGCAACAAAACTCTCATCTATATAGAAAATCCTAGTGGTTTTAATATATCCTTGTGCCCATAAAGCCATTCTGCTCCATCATCTGGGAAACAGGGATGTCAATAGCAACTCACTGATAGTCACAGATTTTGTTGTAGTGGAGGAGGGAAGATGATGAGGCTTTCCAGTAGGAAACTATGTCCTGGCAGGTCCCATTGTGAGCAGCAGCTACAGCAGTTAAACTGTACTTTGGACTGGATGCAGTGAAGTAACTGCCAGAGACTGTTCAGTTGTAGCCAAACTAGAAGGCTCTGCTCAGGAAACTCTGCCAGGGAGGGATTTGGATGCTTCACTCACCCAGCACCAAATCCCAGTCAACCCCAGAGAATAAACAACTTCCTGCTATGCTTGGTTATAACACAACTCCAAACACTCTGTGGTTCATGTCAGGAGAACAAGATAAGCCCCAAACACAACCCACTACATTATATGCATTATATACATTATATACACTATACACATTATATACATTATATACCTATACACACATATATATGCTGTAAAGTGGTATATGGATCATCTTAAGTAATAACATTGAGCAGATGCATCAGATACTAACAGCACAAGCTAGGTTTGGTGCCTTTTATTTATTCTTCTTCAGAGCAACAGCAAAGACCTGAGGGGATAGTCAGTGATGGTGAATAGCAACAAGCCAAAAATTCATTACAAAGACCCATAGCTATCATAATGTTTAATTAGCCTGGGTAATTATTTTACATTGAGGATCATGGAACTTAAATGCTTGGAAGGACTGCTGGGGAATTTTTAAGGCCTGGAGTCTTGCAAAGGTAAATAGAAGCCCCAATACCATCAAAAGTCATGCTGGAGGTAGGGTGTGAGCAAGGATCTACTTTGAGGCAACCACAGCTGCTCCCAGCCATCCTGAGCACCAACCCCTGCTCACAGGGAAGACAAACAGCTCCACCACCCCAATTTCTACCCCATGTTAATATAAATTGGACCCCAGTGCCTTTTCCCTCAATGCCTCAAGGTGCTACTCAAACATTTAACATCTGAGTTACTCCACAGCTCAACCCAGCCACCCCTCCCTGGCACCTCAGCACCTGAAATAAAAGCATTCCCCAAAGGCCCTTGTGTTTGGGCAATTCTTCACCACTCTGGTGGAGCTGCCTGGGAGGGACAAAGAGATTTTTGTGCAATTTCGCAGTTGATGCCTCAGATGTCACACTGGGTTGTATTTTGCTTAGATGTGGAGATGAAGCCCTGATTGCCAAATGCAAATGTTGCAGCAGAAACACAGGGGACACTCTCAGGGAGCCAGAGGCTCAAGGCAGCAGCAGCAATGCAGTCACAGAGGACATCTGGGCTGGACAGAGATAACTATGTTTGAAGAAGAGCTCAGGACAGGTAGTGATAAGCATAGTTAACAACTTTCAGCTGTTAGGCTCTTGAAACACCTTAGATAAATAACCCCATCACTCCCAGCCACGGGAATGAGCCTGTAGTTCAGATTACCATCATCTCTCCTGGCCCCTTTGCATTGCAGAAGGGAAGAGAGGCTTCACCCTTCCACCCTTCAGAGTTGTGTCTGTGCACAGCAGCAAACGGGGATGCTGGTGCACAGTTTTGCCCAGTGTAAAGCAGGATGTGTTTACCAGCACAGTTATACCAGCACAACCTTTGCTTTACTGATCTTCAGAGCATCCCAGCAATGGCTTGATGGTATGGTAATACTTCAGACCTCCTGGCACCAACTCAAGAGCACTGTGGCCACATGTCCAGTACTGCTGGACCAGGATAAACATGCTCCATCCTCTTTAAATTTGCCCAAAATCTTGTGGCAGATGATCTGGAAGTGGAGAGCTTTATCCTGCCAGGTGTCACACAGTTCCATGGCTTTAGCTCAGAGCCATCTTAGAGGCCTCTGTGAGTGGTGGGAGCAGGCTGGAGAAGGATGTTTTCTGGAAACAGATGGGATATTGCTACAGTTATCCTGAGACAGTTATTGTGATAGAGCTGTCTCAGTGTAAGTCCCTGGACAGACATTTTTTTTTTCTTCAGAAGAAAGTGAATTCTTTATATTGCTTCAGAGCAGCACCAACCAAAGGCAATAGGGTGAGAAGGGATTGGAGTGACTTCCCCTGTGCCACATTCCCTGTCTCAAAGTAGGGCCCGCTCCTTCCTCCTCCAAACACCATGTTTCTGTGTGGAAAGAAGTCAAACTAGGGGGATTGAGTGCAGATAGCAAATTCCTGACCTTTCTTGCTGTAAATCTGCAAAAACCCCACCTGTGCATCCAGTGCAGCTTAGAAGCCAGAGCACCTATGTGCAGAACCTGGAGAAGAGTCCCCCTGCAAACACGGATGGGCTGCCGAGCAGGCAGGGAAGCATTTAGTACTGATACATATCCTTTCCATCATTTCCATGCTAAGCAGTGCTCTAAATGCCAGGAGCCAGGTGCCACTCAGGGGGAGCTGGAGCAAGGAGTTCTGCTGGGCAAAGGGGATGTTGCAGTCCTCATGGCACTCTTTGTCTTCACTGTTTTACTTATCACTTCCCCACCAGGTGGGATTTTTTTTTCCCATCTTCTGTGTGCTGGAGAGCAGAAAGAGCAGCATTTGGTTTCTGCAGGTTTTCTTCATCAAGCCTTTCTCAGTGTGAGCCTGGGAAAAATATTACAGCCACCCACTGGATGAAAACCGGGTGGGACAGAGCTCCAAATGCTGCCAGTGGTAGCACAGGAGCAAAGCACAGGGTCCAGAAGCATTTGACAGCCTGGCTGAACATCTCCTCATCTGACTGCAGCCCCAGATGGCAATGTGACCCCCCAGCACCACCCTGAGCCATGGGATGAGGAGGGCTGAGCTCCTGGTGATGCTGGTGCACCTCCCCTGTGGTGGGATTGGTGTCTGGTGGGATCCTGTCATGCTCTAAGGGGAGTGCCAAGCGGCATCCCACCAAGTGCCATGGAGAAATGTGGAGGTATTAAATCCAGCCTTGAGCAGATGTATCACAGAATGATACACCTCTGTCTTGCTGCATCATTTCCACGAGTCTCTCTGAGGTTATTAATTTGGCAATTGGCATTGCTGTGGGTTTGTTTTACTGGTGGAGAGTATCATCATTGTTGCTCTCTGGCCCTGCCAACTTTTAATTACTGACTCTTCCTGTTTGTCCTCCCTGAGCAATCTTTGTCCGTCCCCCAGAACGGACCCTGGAATGCAGGAGGGAAACTAAGGCAAAAGAGGATGCAAAGAAAATGGAGTTTATGCTCAGCCCTACCAGTCCCTGGGAGGGGCTGTGATAGCTGCATGAGCTGCTGTGGTCATTAGTACTGTGCAAGCCCCATTTTACTGTGCTGCTTTGTTCCAAGTGAAGCTTTTCCTGTTCCAGGCATTCATGCAGCTTCTCACCTCAGTGGCTAACAGGAGAGCACTTGCAATTTAACTTTGTCCTTAGTTCAAGTAATTACTGCTTGTTTTTTCTTTACATCAGTGAATGTTACCATTACATTTTTAGCTGCGACCCTCTATTTTTCTGTCAAATTAGGGTCAAAACAATGAAGCAGCTCAATAAATTCAAATGGATGCAGAAAAGCACAGACACACACGTGATAAAAGACACCTTGTTTCCTACAAAATGCAGGCTTAAAACAGTTAACTTAAAGGGAAGGTTGCCACAGCAACTCTACACATTAGCAAAGCTAAATGTAAAGGTCATTGTTAAAATTAATTTCTCCCTACAAGCTATGGGAGGCAGAAGGTAACACTCACCATGCTCTGATGCTTCCCCAGCTCATATGCTTGGAAGCTGTTTACCTTTGCTAAGATATTTGAAGACACTGAAAGCCCTGAAAATTTTCTCTGAGAACATCACAAAATAACGAGGAGCAATTTTTCAGATAATCGATGAAAAAAATATTCCTCCACAAAAACCTTCATCATCATCATCAACAGTACTTTGCTTTTTTCCTTTGGCCACTCTTTAGCCAGCTCCATCCATAGGAATATTTGGGAAAGGCATTCAAATAACCATAAATCTGGGGGGAGAGAAAACACTGTGTTCTTGCACCCAGAGAGCTGTGAATTGGGGTGTTTTGTCTTAGGGAATGGCAATTTCTGTCTCTCTGCCAGCAACACAAACATCTCTGGTACCCAGGAGGGGTTTGGACTGAACTCTGCCCCTTCCAGCATCTCTTGCTAACCTATTTTCTTCTTGTCTTGGATTGTAGTACATGGATATTGCAGCCATTGTGCTTCCAACCTCACTGTGAGATGGAGCAGGGATATATTTAGCTACAGTACATGTTGTTCTAAATATACACAAATTATACATAAAAAAGCCTGCAATCTGGCCTACCTAATGCCTATGTTAGCACACTTGTGTAGCTGGGAAAAGCACACAAATCTGAAATAGCTGCAGCTTTGGAGTTTTCTACTCGGGAAAGACTGGAAGAGACCAACGGGAATGGCTGGGAAGGAGATTTTGCAGCCAGGAGGTGTGAGATGTTTGGAGAGGCTTACAGCTAGACTGGATGCACCACTGAGGAAGAGAAAGTCTGGACTGTTGTATTTTGTGGGGCTAGATGCCAAAGTCATGGCTGAAGGAAGGAGCAAAGCTGGGAAACCAGAGCCAAGGAACCCTACGTGGACTTAGAAGCCAGGTCTAAAACCAAGTTTGTGCCAGAACTGGGTTTAGCCCAGTAGTTTAGACAGGAACAGAGTAATAGTCATGGCCATGATCATTCAACCAGCCCTTGCAAGTCTTGCACAGCCCCCAGTCGGTGTCTGCCATGAGGGTTTTCTGGGGACTGAGCTTGCGGTGACCCATCAGCTCATCCAGCAGCCCCAGCTCTACGGGCAAATCCTGACCTTTCCACAGCCTGGAAGTGGCCCATGGTGGCCCACAGACCTCTGGTCACCCTGTTCACTTTGTCCTTGCAGGTCCCCAGTGCAATGCCTCTGTGGACCTGATTGGCACGTGCTGGCCCCGGAGCGCAGTGGGACAGCTGGTGGCCCGGCCCTGCCCCGAGTACTTCTACGGCGTGCGGTACAACACCACCAGTAAGAGGGGCAGCACTGCTGGGGACATGGCGGGAGAGGTTCTGGGACACCAGGGACAATACACCTCTGGGAACAAAGCTCATCTACCACAAAGGAAACAGCGCCTCAGACCCCATATTTCGGGGAGGGTCATTTCAGAGAAGAAGCTTTATAAGCAGGTTGTCCTGGGAGGAGGAGAGGGCTGATGTCCCCATCTTGGGGACAAAGGAGTGATCCTGCCCTGCCCTTGGAGGTGGTACAAGGGTCTGAAGCCCTCAGCTGAGCAAAGACTGGGAGACTTTGAACCTCGTCCCCTCCTGCCACAGGT
This sequence comes from Aegithalos caudatus, assembly GCA_013389925.1. NCBI lineage: Eukaryota > Metazoa > Chordata > Aves > Passeriformes > Aegithalidae > Aegithalos > Aegithalos caudatus. The sequence goes on from WEIU01001413.1 coordinate 77,295, forward strand.
GTTTGCACTGTCACTACCAGTGACATGCTGGGAGTAGAGGATGAAGCGATAGCATATGAAAAGTGCCCAAACTCATTCCTAGAATAAGGTTGAGTTTCTGACCACCCAAGTGCTGTTTTCAATGAAAGAAACACCTTATTTCTCACAAAAAACATAAATTTTTCCATCATGCACATTCTTGCAGCCATGGAGGATGGCACAGACACACAGCTCCTTGGTTTGTGGTGCCTCCTGTACTGCTGTAGCAGCAGGATTAATGCTCTCTGCATTAATCCTGTCTCTGAGCCCTTCCCACTCCATCACCTTGATGAGGCTCATGGTCTCCCGTTAATGGAAACCAAGTCTCATCCAGTGCTGGCATCGCCCCACTGCTGATGCCAGTCACAGACTCTCTAGGGCACCTGGGCCATTCCTTCCCAATTAGCCTTGCCACCTATTGTCCTTGCTAGGAGGCAAAAAGCTCCTAATTCAGGGAGGGAAGTGAAACTTCGTGCTGCCATCTCAGCAGAGAATCTGGGCTGGCACACGATCACCCAAGCAAACAGCGGAGTGAAAGGGAAGAAGAGTCTAACATCCACTGCATCCCTGTGTATGGTGAGGAGGTATTGGGGCCCCCCAGTGCCAAGGGCAGAGCTGGTGCTGACCCAAAGCTCCTAAGTGGGTCTGAAATATTCCAAAGATTTTGGTCCTGTAATTGTGACCAAGGCAGTTGCTGAGCTGCCTCCAAAGCAGAAGATGCCGCTGGCCTGATGCCAGTGCCCTGCATTAGTGACAGTCAGGTCACATGTCTGTGCCCATCTCCATGCTCTGATAACCCTTGAATGGGCATCCTCTCTTTCAGATAATGGGTACAGGGAATGCCTGGCGAACGGGAGCTGGGCAGCACGTGTCAACTACTCCCAGTGCCAGGAGATCCTCAGTGAAGAGGTAGGAGTTTGGGAGTCCCTGGGCTCTTGGCAGGAGGGCAAGAGACAGACAATGGGGTTTTGAAAGCCAACAGCATCCAGGCCAGGAATGGCCCATGGGAGCTGAGGGCTTAGAATGCAATACCATCTCAGTGACAAAGTTTCAGGTGGCAGTTATGACCCCTTCTTGATTTGCGTTTTTTCTCCCCATCAGAAATTATTCCATGCCTATTTCCATCCCCATTAAAAATCCAAGAGAATTGGTAGTGTGAGGTGCCCAGGGTCTGTGGGTACAAATCAGCCCTGCAGCTCCCTCCTGACACAGCACACAGTGAAAACCCCATCCTTCCCTGCTGGCAACGAATTAAAGGAGATATTTAGGAAGCTGAAAGAGATAAATAAATGGAGATCAAGAATTGCAAGCCCCTGAGTAGGTTAAGCCAACTCTTGAAGAAGATGAGAAGAGATGAGTTTTTCATTTGCTGTTGATATCAGTTCTGGTATTTAAGATGCTGATATCTCTTGCCAGGAATGGTTTTCTCATTCTCACTTAATTGCTAATTCACCGACTGGATGAGGGCCTAACAACAGCAGTGATCAATTAATTCAATTATCACTCACACTTTTCTTCTGCCCAAATTCATCCCAGCCTCTCAGCTGCCCCAAGGGCAATGGGGGATGAACTGAGATACAAGATTCCAGTGAGCTCAGCTGAGTTCTAGCAGGGTTTCCCCAGAAGATGGGTTGGGATATCCCAGCATTGAGCCATCCCATGAGCTGCTCTGGTACAAGCAGGACATGATACCAGGCTGGTGCCTCTCCTTCCCACATTAGCCCCATCTCCTTCCATTCCCACTGTCCTGCCTAGGGTGGGCTCCAACTGCTTCCTGAAAAAGGGCCCAAAATTTGAGGTGCAGCTGCCAAAGGTGATAGATATGGTGGAGGAGGTGGGTTTATGGTGGTAGCAGGGCTGCTGCTGACCCTCTGCCATCTCCCCCACTACCAGAAGAAGAGCAAGCTGCACTACCACATCGCCATCATCATCAACTACCTGGGCCACTGTGTTTCGCTGGGGGCCCTCCTCGTGGCCTTTGTCCTCTTCATGCGCCTGAGGTGAGTGACAAACCTGCTGCCCTGTGGTCACCTCAGGCAGGGATGGACCAGTTCCTGTGCTTTGCCACCTTCTCCCCCACAGCCACCTCCCTCCAGGCTGGAGGGATCCTGCCTATCTCAGGTTTTTCTTCTGCTGCTTTTATAAAGCACCTGGTTCTGGAGGCAGGGGGTCCTCCTTAGTGCCTTGCACCTCCTGGTCTTCTTCCTGCCCACCTCACTTAGGACATGGTCCCAGCAGGTCACCCTTGGGGTCCCAACAGAGACACTCAGCTCCACAAACAGCACTGTCCCCAGTCCCCCTGCTCTGATTGTTCCACCCCTCTCCAGGAGCATCCGATGTCTGAGAAACATCATCCACTGGAACCTGATCACAGCCTTCATCCTACGCAATGCCACGTGGTTCGTGGTGCAGCTCACCATGAGCCCAGAGGTGCACGAGAGCAACGTGGTAGGTGCAGCTCTGCCAGGCTGAGCCCAGTCCTGAGCAGTTGGGGGGTATGGGGACCCTGGAGATCACAGAACCACAAAGTGGCTTGGGTCTGAAGGGACCTTAAGGATTGTTTAGTTCCAAACCCCCCTGCCATGGACAGGGCCACCTTTGCTATCTCAGGTTGCTCCAAGCCCCATCCAGCCTAGCCTTGCACACTTCCAGGGATGAAGTTGATTGCTCTGCTGGGGTCTGTGCTGCTCCGTGCATTGTTTGCACCACTGTGACACAGAGCTCAACAGGCTCCACATCTCCTGGCAGGTTTGGTGCCGCTTGGTCACTGCTGCCTACAATTACTTCCACGTCACCAACTTTTTCTGGATGTTTGGCGAGGGTTGCTACCTGCACACGGCCATCGTGCTCACCTACTCCACGGACAAGCTCCGCAAGTGGATGTTCATCTGCATCGGCTGGTGTGAGTGTCACGCTTCCCCTCACCCAGCAGTACCCAGAGTTTAGTGGTGGGTGATGCCCCCTCCATCCCTTACTGCAGTTCTTCTTGCACACAAAGAGCTGCAAAAAGGGTGCCAGGAGCAGGAGGATGAGACATGCATGGACACCTCATCTCATTGGGTGGTTTGTGTGTGAGAAAACCCCTGTTTCAGTCTGGTTTTGTGGCAGCCTGGCACCTCTGAGACTTACCTGTGTGTTCCCCTGCAGGTATCCCCTTTCCCATCATCGTCGCCTGGGCCATTGGGAAGCTCTACTACGACAATGAGAAGTGAGCCTGATTGCTCTTATCCTTCATTCTTCTTTCTATCCCAAATCCTCAGGGATCAGTTCTGTCAGGGAGGAAAAAAAGGACACTATTCTTCCATTCTTTCTTTTATCGTTTCGACTATCTGCAGCACAAGCCCTGCCCCTGCTTGTTTCTCCTCAAAAGGCCAATGAGATTTTTAAGGGGGAAAAGAGATTAAACCAGATCCCCTGTAATAGGTTTGCTAAAGGGAGCTGGGATTTAACCAGCAGAGATATAAATTACCCCCACCTGAGCCATTTTCACAGACACTTGCTAATGAAGGTCTTAACAGGTACCTGAGAGTTCATCCCAGAGTGGGAAGTTGAAAGGAGCCCAGTTGAGATGAATGGCAGCTTGTTTTGTTTTCCAGAGGTAGTTTTCCCTGCTGACTTCAGAAGCCCCGTGCTACTCACACAGGCACTGATTGAACAACCCTGACAAGGTGCTCCCAGGACAGGGATACACCTGAGTGAGCTCCCGCAGCATTTGCTGATAGAGCTGACCCGCACCTGTGTGTGTGAGATTATGGAGAATCATGTAATATGCTGAGTTGGAAGAAGCCCACAAGGATCATTGAGTGGCCCTGCACAGACACCCCCCACCTCCCCCCCCAACAATCCCACCCTGGGCATCCCTGGCAGAGCTGTCCAAAGGCTTCTGGAGCTCTAGCAGCCTTGGGCTGGGGCCATTCCCTGGGGAGCCTGGGCAGTGCCAGCACCCTCTGGGGGAAGAACCTTTTCCTGACACCCAACCAAACCCCCCTGTGACAAAACCTCAGGCCATTCCCTGGGTCCTGTCCCTGTCACAGGGAGCAGAGATGAGGGGTGCCCCTGGGGAGGAGCTGCAGTCCCTGGTGAAGTCTAAACTCAGTCTCGTCTGCTCCAGCTGAACATTCCAAGTGCCCTCAGCTGCTTCTTATGAGCAGACTGCTCCCCATCTTCATGTCCCTCCTTTGGACCCTCTCTAATGACTTCAGATCTTTCTTATATTGTTGTGCCCAAAACTGCCCCCAGGATGTAAAGTGAGGCTTCCCCCATGCAGAACAGAGTGGGAACAGCCACCTCCATTGTGAGCTCCCACATCCATATGGGGCCCATAAACACTCCCACAAGCCCACATGTACCTCCTTTTACTGAGCTATTCCACAATGGCTGCAACAGTTTGAGTTTTAGTGCTTTCACCTCACAGACAGTGACTTACAGAGTCTGCAAGGACAGGAGTCTATCCAGGTCACTCCCATGTCAAGCTTGTCCACAACACCGCTTGTCCTTGTCTTGCAGGTGCTGGTTTGGGAAGCGAGCAGGTGTTTATACTGACTACATTTACCAAGGCCCCATGATCCTGGTGCTTCTGGTAAGAGAAAAGTGACCTTGTGTGCTAAATACAAAGTCCTTCTGTGTGCTGATGGGAGACAGCTGCTTCTGTACAGGGTATGGCCCCCTCCTCTAGCTTCACTCTGCTGGTGCCGGTTCTGCTGCCCCACAGCAGCCCTACTCCTAACCCAAACTGCCCCTTGAGCAGTTTTGGGCTTGGGGTGGGTTGCAGAAGGGGCCTGGAAGCCTCATTCTGACAGGGACATCCCATCAGCAGACTCCCACATGCATCAGTAGGTCCCTCCACCCCTGCCCTGGCACTGTTTGGGTGTGGGTGGATGCTTTGCCAAGCATTTGCAGAAGCCTGGGATCCTTGACTCCATTACTTGATCCTGATTCCATCTCTCTGTTCCTGGTCCCCATCTGAGTAGCAATGCTTGGTCCAAGGGGTGGGGCTTTGTTTTTTTGGGGAGGGACAAGGAAGAGCAGAGGTGGCAGGTCACAAGCTGAGGGTCCAACCTGCATTTGCAGAGGGAAAGCCATGAACAAAGTCCCAAAACTGTTCCTTCCTCCTTGCCCAATGCTGAGAAAACTCAGGGGAGTAAAACTCACTGGCAAAATGGAAAAATTGATCCTTCTTCCCATTTCCCAGCCCATCAGGCAGGCAGGCCACTACTGATTCCTGTCAATTGTGCTCAGGTCCAAAGATACCTTCCCATTCACTTTTTAGTGATTCAGCTGGGAGAGCAGCCAGGCAGATCTTGGCTGTGATGGCAGCCACTTTCTACCTTAGATTCTTCCTCTTCCTCTACTTTTTCACCTTCAGCCCTTTCTCTAGCACTTGTCCTTCCATGGCAATGTCCTGGCATGCCCTGCTGCCCTGATCCCTCGACCAAACTCCTAAATCTTATTGTTCAAGTGTTTTTAAAAAAGGCAGACATCCTCTCATGGTACATGGAAGGGAGTAGACCAGGTTCAAGGGGAAATATTCCCATTTCACTGGCTCCCCCATCTCCCTATCCCACCCCACTGCAGAGGAAATGAGAGGAAATACTAGGAGAACAGAAACTAACCAGTGACCCTGTTCCTCCCAGATCAACTTTATCTTTCTATTCAACATTGTCCGAATCCTCATGACAAAGCTCCGAGCTTCAACCACGTCAGAGACAATCCAGTACAGGTAAGAGCATGAGTGACCCTGCAGGAAGCCAACCTAAAATTGGGTCCTCTCATGATTAGTGGGGATGGGAACAGCCCCATTAGCCAGGTAGCAATGGGATGGGAGCATGGAGAGACACCTAAGAGCACCTCAAGTGCTCTTTGGAGGCACGTGGTCATTAAATCTGGCTACAGAGAGCCTTGTGATGTAGAGTGTGGATGGCTGTTTCTGCCTTTGAAGTGAACCCTTGGGATTTGAGTCTCTTTGCAAAAGCCTGTTCTGGTAGGACCTGATGAGCTCTCCAGGCTGGGAGCTGCAAATCCTGGCATGGAGGTGAGAATTAAATCACTGCCTGACAGAAAAGCAAAAGCTGAGGAAGGAGTGATGAATTGATGCCACCCCAACACCTTCTTGTAAGGAAGAAGGCAGTACTCCCACGGCACAAGGCAGGAAGATTTAACCTTTCCTTGCCTGTTGGGGAATATTTTGCAGACAACATAAGAGATGCACAATTAGAGCAGCTCCCAAAAGAACCTGGAAGAGAAGACACTTTGGGCTTCATCATTGGCTCTGTCTGGATCATTTTGTGGGAAGGAACTGGGGAATCTCACTGTATGCCAGGTCAAGAGAAGCAGTTTTGAAGTGGAGGGTGTTTTTTTTTCAGCTGAGAATGGAAAAATTCTGGTTCTATTATTGGGAAATGCCAGCTTTCCTCATCACAGAGTATTGAACTGGGATGAGGGGATCAGTTTGGGGTTAGCAATGGTAAATGTTCTGGGGAAAAGGCTGGTTGGCCCCAGTTAGCAATTTTGAGAGACTTTTGGTTTTCCAGTATTTACCTCATTTTGGGAGGGTTTGTCACCTTTGGCAGGAGAACATTTTCATTTCCCAGAAATATTCTGTGGGACGAGAAAACTTGGAGAACTTGGTATGTTATAAACTGTGCACTTCTGCTTAAATGTTCTTAAATGTTCTGCAAGGAACAGCCCTGGGGGGCTCCAGCTCACCTCAGATGGTAAAAAGCTGATGAGTCCCCTGCTGCCATGGCTGCTCTCCTGGGGAAGCTACACCAGTGAATGTGCTGTATTGTAGTTTTCCAGCTCCTGTCCTTGGTTCCCTCCAGCTCCTCCATGTCATCAGCCTATTTGTGTCGGGCCTGTTTCCTCCTCTAAGTCAGAGATGCAAAACAGGTCCCAGACCCTCTCCCCATCCAGCTCAGACCCTCCAGGGATGACCATCACTGTTGGAATCTGCCCATTAACAGGATCTTTAAGCAAAAAGTAATGACTTGGCATTGTTCTTGTCCCCTGATCCAGAGGAATGAGGTGCCAAGTCCCAATCCTTCCCACACTCTATATCAGCACACTGACTTTTCACAAACTGCTCTTGTAATCTCATCAAGAGATCGAATTAATTACCTGAGATAAGGCTTTTACAAACTCGTGTTGAAGGGTGGGAATTATTATATTCTCCTTAATTCCTTTTTAATTGAGCTGTAAATCAGCCAAGCAATCATTCCATGCCAGCTGAAGGTCAGGCCTCTGCTCTCCACTGCCCTTTTCTGGGAGGAGAAGCAGAGCAGGGGCCCAGTGCTCAAACCAGCCCACTCCCTTGGGAATTCCACTGGAAAACAGCCCAGCTTGGCTCCATCCTCCCCCAGGCACCGGTTTTCAAGTCCCAGCAGACCTGTCCAAGCCATGCTGGTGCTGGGCATGGGATGGGCAGAGTCCTTGTGCCCAGGGCTGCACTGTAGCAGCTCAGGTCCCTGTTTTCTCCCTAGGAAAGCAGTCAAGGCCACACTGGTCCTGCTGCCCTTGCTGGGGATCACCTACATGCTGTTCTTTGTCAACCCGGGGGAGGATGAGATCTCCAGGATAGTCTTCATATACTTCAACTCCTTTCTGGAGTCTTTCCAGGTAATGGTCTTCCACAGTGGCTTCCATCCCAGTCCTTTCACCAAGGGATGTGGAGGAGCCTATCCTGGCTGATGCCTCATCCCGCTTCTGCCCTCTCCCGAAACCAGGCATCCCCAAACCCCTGAGCTGTTCCAAAGCTTCTGGTTTGGGGGTACCTTTTGGCTGTGACTCTGCTGCTTGTCTCCTTCCAGGGCTTCTTTGTCTCTGTTTTCTACTGCTTCCTGAACAGCGAGGTAAGCACAAGGGGCTGGGTTTTTTTGTGGGGGTCTACACCCTTGCTTGCAGGCAGACAAGCTCAGCACGAGGCTCTACTGCTGCATAGGGCTTGGAGGGTGGTGGTCCCTAATTCCCCATCTGAAGGCCTTTGGTGATCAGAGTTGGTGCTTCACCTCCAGCCCCAGGTACATCTGCAGCCCCAGATTTTGCCCATACAGGAATGGCTGCTGTCTGTTTCCTCCTCTGGAGGAGGAAAATCCATCCCCAAGAACAGATGTTCTCAGGGTGCACCTGTATGATTTGGTACAGCAGAGCCAAGGGTCCTCCCCATCCCAGGGAAATCCTTCCCCAGGGTGAGCCCCATACACATGTGGATTGCACAAGGATGAGGATATCTCTCAGGCTCCGACCCAAAACACAAACAGCAGAAAGCAAAGGAGCCAAGAGTAGAAGTGAATCCTGGGGCCAAATATTTGGGCAGCTCTTTCCTCTGCCTCCTCCAAATGCTCCCACCCCTTTGCTGGCTCAGGAAAGTTTACCCCACATGAACCTGTTTTTGTTACCAAATCACATACCATTAATCCATTTCTGGCTGGAGCACTGAAGAGAAGGCTGGCTGGTGTGTCTGCTCCGCCCGTGTGTGGTGACCAAACACCCCTGGTTCACCTGGCGCAGGTGCGGTCGGCCGTGCGGAAGCGGTGGCACCGCTGGCAGGACAAGCACTCCATCCGTGCCCGCGTGGCGAGGGCCATGTCCATCCCCACCTCCCCGACCCGCCTCAGCTTCCACAGCATCAAGCAATCCACGGCTGTGTGAGCCGGGAGCGAGGGGCCGCGCCAGGAGCCGACGTCCCCGCTGCGGGGAGCCCCTGGGAGGGGGGCACAGCACAGGACCGGGTCCTGCCTGCGGTCCCAGCCCTGCCAGGAGAGCACTCGGTCATGGGATACCTGCACAGTTCCTGCCCCATCTGCTGAGCAGGCCTGGAAGACGGGACAGCTGAGATGCTGCTTTGTCATCTCCCTGGCAGCCGTGGGACCTGCTGGGAAGACAGAAAGAGCCAGAAGAACCCGGAGAGCTTGCAGCAGCTTTCTGCCAGCTCCATCCTGGGCAGGAGGTCTTGTGTCACTGCCTTTATCGGGTTTGTCTGCTTTGAGGTGATGGGACACCAGGACATTGCTGGGACATCTTATGGGGCTAATTACATTGGAAGCTGGGTCAGCCTTCCAGTGAGCATATGCTAGAATGCTGCTGGTAGGGGGGAACCCTCTAGAGGAGCCAAAGCCCTGTATGTTGGGAGGGGATGAATGGAGAGCCCTGGAGTGATTGCAGACACTGCTTCATGTGGCTGTGTTTTTGTAGCACTGGGGTTGAGTCTTTCCCCTGTCTCTCGCGGGGTCTCCAGATGTCCTGTAACTGCTGCTTGGTCTAACCAGGTCATTTCTTATCTTGACACCAAAGGTGGGGTAAAGCAATGGGGTGGGAGAGGGAACTCCCCTCGCATGGGTATGGGTCCAAGGGGCTCTAAACAGTCACATAAAGTGGGCTTGATCTGGAGGGAAGTACAGGAAGTAGTTAAATACTCTAGTCCAGCCCATGTGCATCCACAGGTCTCTGCAAAGCCCTGGACCTCAGGCTGACTCCATGTCCCTGCTCAGAGGGTGAAAAGGTGAAGGAGCCCTGCAGTGGAGCAGTGGCTGAGATCCCCAAAGGCAGCTACTGCAGGGACAGGCCCTGACTTTGCCCCCTCTTCCTTGCCCTGCTTTTACCTGGGCAGGTGGGCCCAGTGCCAAAGCTGCTCCTTGCTCTTGTGCAGGGGATGGGACCAAACCATCCCCATGTTGGGGTTAAGTGCCTTGGAGGAGCAGCAACCTCCTTTCCTCCCTTCCCTCCCTTCCTATCTCCTTCCCCATTCTGGGGACTCCCGATTGTCCCCAGTTCCTGCTCTCCCATTGCCCTCTTCCATGTGGTCACTGAAAGCAGCTGAGCAGAGAGGTCCATGCAAGTGGAGGGATTTGCCTTGACCTCTTTGCAGCCACCTTTTCCTTGTCCCATACAAGGTCTGGGGTGCCCAGGCAGGGGACAGAAAACAGCAGGTTTATGGATTGTCTGCCCTTTGCATCCCAGGGATTTTGCCACTGGGGCCATACAGGGTATGGTGTGAGCCCCTTCACACTTCTGTGCCTCAGTTTTCCCACTATGAAGAACAGGCATAAATGTTTCCTGGCCTTGGGGAGATTTAAACATCTTTGAAATTGCAGTATTCTGTGATTTCCTCAGGATATACCATCAGAAAAGAATCAAATCTTGCTGCTTTTTTTTTTTTTNAGGAAAGCATAGGGAAAAACCTCTGGGTTCTTTCTTCAAACATTTGTGAAATTTAATAGTTTAGAGCAAATTCCTCCCACTTCCCTCCCATTCTGATTTTCTATCTGCATGACTACGGTGCAGCCAAACTGGAAATATACCATTGACTCCAAAAACCTGCTGGGAACAGCAACAGTCCCCAGTATGACCCAGTGACCACAGCAAGGACCATACCCTGCACATGGGGCATGGTTCAGTCGTTGTTCAAGTTCAGCCACTGCCAACAGTCCCAATAACTGTCCCTTCTTCAAAATATGGGTGTGAGAAAACCCTGGAGTTATGTGATGAGGAAAGTGACAGTTCCCAGATCTATGGACACTTCCTGCTGTTGCCCTACAAGGAGTAGACTTGTGTCTTCTGTGTCTTGACTTCTCTGTAGGGTACTTTGGCAGGAGCTAATAAAGATCTGCTGGCAATGGAGAAGGGGAATTGCCCCAGAGAGCTTTTTTTTCATCATCCCTGCAAGTGATGTTGCCAAAAAATGATGTGCTACATGTTCAATTTGGATTTTTCTAAAGTGGGGTCTTTTGGTGGAAAGAAGCTGGAAATTGAAAAACCAAAGAAAGAAACCCAAACAGAAGCATCTGTGTTCACATCACTGTTCTTGGTGGTCTGCTCCAACTGACGTGATTTTGCTTTCTGTAGCTGGAGTGTGTATTCTCAGTCTTGTTTGATTAAAAATACTTCAATTACTCTTACAAGCACTTTTGGGGCATGTTTATCTTTTGGAAAAGACAACCCTGGCATAGTCCCTCCCCAGTTTCCATGGGAGCATCCTCACACTGCAGTGGGCTCAGTATCCCACTTGTCCAGAGGCTTTTTTGTCTCCTTTCTATCCCAAATCCATGTGCTCAGAGCATGGAGGTGGCTCTCTCCACAAAAGTATCGACACCATCTCATCCAAGAGAATCCCACATGGGTTTTCCAGATAAGTACCATCAGGGCTGGAGAAAGTCCTCCAGGTTTTCTCCTTTGCCAGGTGAGTAATACAGAATAAAAATGTAATGTGTTTCACAGCAGGAGGGAGGGCCAATTAAACTCGACTTTCATACAGCAATGTTTACAAGTGAAATTCAGACACAAACAGATTTCTGGTCAAGCTCTTCTGATGCAGAATTAATTTGTTCGTCACACAGAGCCTTGGAGAGCACTGTAATTTAGTAAGCACCATGCACATAAATAATAATTATGGGTTCCTGCTGATTACATGATTGTATTTAAAGTTATTAAGTAGCTCTGAAATTAATGACCTGCCAATCCAGTGCTCTTAATAAGACTGAAGCCTTTTGGGATCATCCTGTGTTAACCCTTTATGTTGACCTGGTACCTTTCAGAGTTGGGAAAAGCAAAGTGGGACACCAAGGATGAGATCTCGTGGTGCTACGGGATATCGCAGCGGGTTGATGCAGAGGAGTTTCTCCATGGATTTTTATTTAGCTTGTTTATTTGGTTGACACATTAAACCCACCATGGAGGCTGTTGGCAGCCCTGGAGTCACTTCCCACCCTCAGCCCCACCACCTGGGATCAAAGTTTGGGTGCCCTGAGATACATCCTCAGCAAACCAAGGGCCAGGAATGAGGAAAACCTGCCCTCTAGAGCCTGAATGGAGGCAGAGGGAAGGTTATGATCCTAATTCCCTTTGGAGGATCTGTGCTTTCATTCCACCTTCCAACCAGCCTGCCTCATGCAAATATCTCCGCTGCCAGAGGCAGGACCACCCAGTTCCATGGCACATCAATTGGAGGGTTTATGGCTGGCATTTAAGGCAAAGCAGGGCTGTCATTCCCCTTCTTCAGAACTCCAGGTGGTCCACAGCTTTGGGCTATTCCTGGATACTGAACCCTGCTGTACCTTCCCAGGCAGGTAAGAACTCTGGAATGGGTGGGAGGTCAGGAGAGAGATGAAATCTTGTGGCAGTTTTACAGTCCTGTGTGTTCAGTTGTGGCTTTCAGCACTGCTTACCCCAAGATGCCTCTCATCTGTGTTGTCCTTCAAGCACTGCTAAACTCCCAAATAAATATTTCATCCTTTAATTCCAATGCCCCCTCCTTCACTGGTCTCTCCAGCACAAGCCTAGTGCTGGCATTTGTCACCACAGTCACAGTTAAATGGCTCTCAGTCACATGTGGTGATGGGAGACACGCAGTTCTGCCACCCTCATGAAAATTTCAAAGGGACATATTTTTCCAATTTGGAGAAAAACTAAAGATCAGAGACACAAGTGATTCCATAGGAGAGCTCATCTGCTTAGCCATGGAGAAAAGGATCCTTGCGGAGCCACCGGGCTGTTCTTGAGGCAGCAGAGGTATGTGATCACACAGCCTTGCTGGAACTGGCACCTGCACAGAGCAGGGATGGGTTAATCCCACAGACAGGAATTTGTGAGCTCAACCACAACCAAGTCTATCCTCCCAGCTGGTGCCCTCATTCAGAGGGATATGCACCAAGGACTGTCTAGGTTTTCCAGGTTTTCCAGGTTTGTTTGGAAATAGTTGCAGTCCCCAGCCACCTACTCCCAGGAGAGCCTCTGCAAGCACCATGGCTGAGGTCCCTGGCCATGCCCTCCTCCCTGTCAGGCAAAATTTTCCATGGGAAATTTGTCTTTAGGCTTCTGAAATTTGTTGCTGAGCCTCTTGCTTGTGTGGAAACTGAGGCACAGATTTGCTGTGGATTTTGGGAAATATTGGACTCTGCTGGCTGAGCACCATCCTGAGAGACACCTCTGCTGCAGAGCATCCTCCAGCCCCAGAGCATCCTCTATACAGGTCTGAGACCCGTTTCAGAAGACATCAGTGTGAAGGGGCTTGGGACCCTCCTCAGCAGCCCAGAGCCTCCTTCTGCCTTAAGGAAATGTCCCCAGCACCTGACCTTGACCCAGCCAACCCCACCAAACACAATTCCTGTCTGTTCTGAACAGCTTCCCCTTCCAGCCAGCTTGCTGATGTATCCAGGTGCCCTGCCAGACACTAACTCTGGGTACAGCAGGAGAAGGGTCACAACTTCCCTCACTCAGCACTGTGCCCACAGGGCCAGTAGCATTGGACCCAATGCAGATGGTGGAGACCCAGATGTCCATGGCCTCTCCTGATCCCTGGCTGCTTCATTTTCTGCCTCCCCATTTTTCATAGAGACAAATCACCAAGGACCTGTCCCTGCCTGCCTTTCTCAGCACGTGGTGTGGGTGACATGGCTGTCAAAGCCCAGCCTGCAAAAGTCTTCAGGGTTTGTGTGCTGAGTGTGGCTGACCTCCAAACATGAGGTGTCAGAGCCCCTGGCTCAGTCCCAAAGGATCTTCTCTGACTGCCAGGGACTGTTAACATCTCTCTCCTTCCAGAAGAATGTCAGCTTTTTTTGGGATGAAACCAGCCTTTGGAAGAGCAGATGATCCAGTGATATTGCAACCAGTTGGGTCTCGACCTATGCTTGCAGCTCTGGGTGTGCCAGGTGAGGTCTTGGAGGGTGGATGAAGCTCTTCCTGCAGTGGGATGGCTGGAGAGTCACAAGGAGCTGGTGGCTCTGAAGAATCCTGTGGTGATGTGAAATACAGGGAAAAAAGGGAAGCCCTGGGTTAAGCACTTGCAGCAATCCCAGTAGCAGAGGAACAATTATTGGCACAGCAGGAGCCAGAGACCTGGAGAAACACAAACAGGGGGAACTGCAGCCTGAGAGTGAAACACACAAGCACAGAAGCAGGATCTGAGTACAAGTCAGGAAAAAGCAGTGTGACTGTGCCAGCTAGTTCAATAGGAAAATAGGATGAGTTATTCAGGAAAAGCCTTGGATTATAGGCAAGAATAATTGCATCCTGATTGGAATTTGAGTGACACTCCATCACTAATCCAAGCCAGAGTAACAGAAATGCTCATGTTTCTGATTAAAATTATTTGGGTGGCTAAAGGGAGCTATATTTTAATGCATTAATGTGATTAAGGTGTGTTTAGAGGCTGCACATTGAATAATAATAAATAAGCACATAAAGTAGACTATTCTTTTCCTCTGGGGGATGTCCTGCCCCATTTACATGCAGAGAGTGCTGTGTCCAGCTTTGGAGACCTCAAAAAAGAAAGGACACGGCACCTTCTACAGTGATTCCAGAGGAGGCCATGGAGATGCTCCTCTAATCTGGAGACACACAAGGAGAGCTGGGGTTGTTCAGCTGGAGTTGTTCAGCTGGAGAAGGCTCCAGGGAGACTTTAGAGCCCCTTCAGATGCCCAAAGGAGCTCCAAGAGAGCTGGAGAGGGACTTTGGACAAGGGCCTGGAGTACCAGGAAAAGGGGGAATGGCTTCCCACTGCCAGAATTGAGGTTTGATGCATCAATCACAAACTGGATCAAAGTGCATCTCACCCACTTCTGGAGCAGTCCCACTGCTTACACCCGGGATCAGGTGCTCCCAATACAACTGAGTCCACCTGGATGCTGGTCCCCAGCTCCTTGCCAAAACTTTCATCAGCTTCTTTGTTTCTTTGGTCAGGACAGTTCTAACTCCTTTTCTTCTTGTTGTTAGCCCTTGCACACAAACCCAACCTTAAAATGGATAAATCCCACATATTTTAATTCAGATCAGCTTACAAAGGCTTCATTCATCTCTTTTGAACCTCAGGATAAAACTTTTGTCTTAAACAATTAATTCTGCTTGGTTGGGTTTATTTTTTTCCAAAGAAGATACATTTCCTGTAGCTAAATTTCCCACCTATGTGTAATTCCTATGTTTTTCCATTTCTTTTCCCAAAAGCAGTGTCCCATACATAATGTGATAGCAAAGAACAAAGCCTAACTCAGTCCCAGAGATTTTCTCCTATAGAAGTTGCAACTCAGGCATGGTACACCTAAATTGTGTGGGGAGCTTTGAAGGCCCTGGCATAGCCTAAATCATCATAAATCCCAATCTGGCAAAACAAGGAACAAGTCAAGCACTGCTGGAGAGGAGGAAGTGTAGAGCCAATGCCGTGGCAAACAAGGGAAATCTTTGCAAAATAGGAAGCAATTAAAAAAGAATTAACTGAGCTACAGGAGGAGAAAATTGCTTCTTTCAAACCATCTTGATTATAGGGCTACAATGGCCCAGAGCTCCCAGGGTTTATCACCAGTGTGAACAAATGAAGAGACTGTTAATCAGGATTGTCAGAAGCTCTCCCAAAGCCAAACATCCTCACTGGAGTGAGGGCTGGCAGGGAACTTTGCTGTTCCAAAGCTTCCTCTGCTCAGCCATCACTCATCAATGTGCTGGTCAGAGGAGGCCAGTGGTTTGTTGGTCTTTCTAGAAAAGGGCTAGGGATTTCACCCTGGTGGTTGAGAAGGTGACATCTCTGGTGGGGCTGGATGGAAATGGACCCTCCACAGCCTGACCCCATCCCACAGAGCCCTTCTCCTTCCCTGACATCCTGAAAGGCCAACGGTGTTGGTGCTGTGGGGAGGAGTTTGTCAGACTCTGAAAGCCAAGCTGTGACATGGATTGATATCTTGGCAGGGTAGGATGGGGCCAAAGTATGGCTGGGAGTGGGCAGACATGTGATTCCTTCCCTTTTCCACCCTGATCCCCCTGGCAATGACCACAGGGACAGTCACAAGGAGAATAAAAGGCTCAGAAAAGGACCTGTGTCCAGCCAAGATCAGATTTGGTCCTCTAACCTCCTAAAAGGATAAACCCCAGCTCCGCATCCTGCAGCTCAGGGAAACAGCTGGGACACCCCTCACCAGCTCCCTGAAACAGCTCTGGGAGTTTGAAGCAAGAACGGAGGGTGGGGAATTGCTTTCTATTGCAGCCGAAGTAAATAAGCAAGGAGCAGGAGGGGCTGCACAGCCAGATAGAAACCAGCCTGTCTGGTAGTCCCATTTCACCGAGCTCAGATAAACCCCAAAATAGGAGCCGTGTGGTGCTCAACAGCTGAGCTGCAGCTGTCTCGGTGCCAATTACATACTGTTGCTAATGCCACCGTGCTAATTGCATTAATGGGACTCTAATCACACACCTAACAGATAGAAACGGGAGCTAATTGCTCTACAGTGACACTGTGCTCCATGCAGAGCTGTCCATCCCTGCGAAGAGCAGCTGCGTAGAAATGAGAAGGCCAGGAAGGAGAGAGAACTCTTGATCCAGGGCAGCTCTGGAACATGCGGTTTATTTCATGGGTCGTGGGGGCCAGAGCTTTTGCTTCGAGCTGCCAGCCACAGCTTGGAGCATGCCCGAAAGAGAGCAAATTTCCTGTTACAATACATTTTATCTTCTTCTCTGTTGAATATTCTAATTTACAGTAACCAACCCGTACAAAACGCAGATTCTACAGAATTTACATACAGCCTACAAGAACTACTACATTACCATACCGTGCTACATTCCAAACCCCTAAGCTAATTTCTAAACCCCTTTTCCTGCCACCATGGCAGGACCCCTCCCCCTTGGTATCCCTTTGTCTGCTAGGGAATTGCCTAATCCCAGGAATCTTACTTTCAGCTTAATCTTTGTCTTTCTGTCACTCAGTAACTTGGCTTTTTACATCTCAAAGCTGGCTTGCATCTCTATTTCGCTTATAGGTTGTATATTCTTATAATCCATTGCCAGGTAATCATATTTGTAAGGCTTTTCTGTTTCATCTTTCCCAACACAGCTGTTCCTGCAAGCACACTGCTGCTCCCAGGGGCAGCCCCAGGGCTCTCCCGGTGCCCAAGCCGCAGCCCGGGGTGAGCAGCGGCGGGCACAGAGTGGCACTCGGCCATATCTGCTTCTAACCCTCAGCAGGAAAAGCTCCTCCAAGATTCATCTGATTCTTTCCAAGGCAAATGAAGCCTCTTGTATGGTGGGGAGGTGTGTTCAGGTGGCAGAGGCATCTGACCGTATTTCCAGATCACCCATGTGAAGGGCTCTGCCAGTGTCCATCAGGGGAGCCTTGCCTTTCCCCTGGGCTACCCTGGCTGTGTCCACTCTAGGGATGGACACACAGTATGTCTGACAAGAGGGTAGGAAATAGGTTATTCTTGCCTGGAAGGAGCAAGCAGGAGCTGGGGAAGACACTTGACCCTGCTCCGGTGCTGCATGGACTGTTTTTGCACCGATTCCTACTCCTCATAGCCGGCCCCATGCTCCCTGCACTTCACAGCCACTTGCTAACACCCATCCCTCAGGCTCCCCCAGCTCCTTGCCTCTGGCACATGGAAGCTGAGCTGGAATTTCTCATGGCCTCAACCAGAGCTCCTCTTCCCAAGGGATATCACAGCCTGGTGCTAAGCAGGAAGGACATGCAGCTGCCTTCCCTGCAGACTCTGAGGCCTTCTGTCTCTTGCTTGAGGTTAATTAATGCCTCTTGACTTGCTCTCGTGACAAACTACAGCACCAGTGTGTCACCCACATTTCTAAAGCCTTCTGAGAGTTGCTAAAATCTTCTAATTTTCTGAGGTTCTTTTTGTATGTTTATAGGTTGAAGTGGAGTCCTTTCAAGGACTCTGTAGGAAAATAATCTATGTTTACATTCCTTTCTCAAGGAGACACATTTGATGGACTTTTGTCTCCACCAGTGTGGATGGAGAGGTGGTAACTTCTCCATCCAATCCAGGGGTAATCCCTGGAAAACTATAAAACCTAAGTGAAAAATAAATTTTCTCTTTTTCCTGCCTTCGAGCTCACTGGGTTCTGTGCCTTCGTTTCTGCGTCATATCGTGACACCAGTGGCACAGCGAGGGCAGCAGAACAGGAACAGGACGCAGCTGGGTGTCCCTGGCTTCAAAATCCAGCCTCAGGCAGCTCAGTCGCCCTCATAGGGTTTGGGATGAGTTTAAACCCATTTCCCTAACCATGGCACTGCACTAACAAGGGGTAGGTCACTCAGGGGCTGTGTCTTGTTACAGCCCATCAAAGCAGAGCAGTCCTTGAAATACCCTTAACTCTGACCATGATGCTGTTCAGGACCAAAGACTTTGAGAAAGTAAAATGTGTCTGGGAAGGAGGGAAAAACTGGATTTAGAGGTAACATTTTTCAGATAATTAGAGAGCCTATTTAGCAGGTAGGCTAAAATCTTCTGGAGGCAAAGGTGCATTGAGGGAGGGACTGGACAAAACTCTTCCCAGGCATGCGGCACAATAAAGGTTAGGATGTATCATAACAAACCGAGAGCAAGAAGCAGATAATCCTCTGTGCCACTGGAAATTAAACACACAATGTTCTTTGCAACCTTCCCCTGGCAGAGCCTGAACCAGCAGCTCTGCACCACTGCAGGCAGAGCTACAAAGCAACTGCAGAGAAAAGCCCAGCTGGGCTCATTTATCACCTCAGCAGCCCCGCACAGGCAGCACAGGGCTGGAACTGTGAGAAGGGGCGAGGGCAGCACTCCCAGGGCACTGACGGTGCAGTGTCAGCAGCTCTCCTCATTGCAATGCTCAGGGCGTGAACAATGCCAAGGGCTCCTGAAAACGAGAAAGATAACACCACTTCCCAGTTTTTGCTGCAAGATGGTGCAGTGTCACACTGATCTGGCACATTTGGGCACAGAAGCAACAGTCTAGCGTTGCCCAGCTGCACAAGTTGAAAACACACGTCGGATTCAAATGGTGAAGGACGAAGTCATAGAATCCTAGAATACCATATTGATGCTGGGTTGGAAGGGACCACCCAGTTCCATACTGCTTCCCTCTGAAGGTGAGATGGGTGAAACTCCACGACTCCTAGTTGTATGTTCTATATGAATGTTCTATAGATAGTTGCTTTGGGAGTGTTAAAAATTCCTAATTATGCATTGGATGTCCTGTTGATGGTTACATATATTGTTACCTTGAGTGGTTTGTACCCAGTTTGTAACCCAAGTCCCAGTTTTGTATGCCCTTACCTTTGGTTGGGTTTCCGCTGCTCCCTGCCCGCTCTCTGTCCTCTCTTCTCCCGGGTTCCTGTTGATTCCCTATCTGCCCATCAAGCCACAATCACCACCTGCTATGGAAATCACAGAGATTCTCATGAGGCCTTGCCAAAACAAAAAGTACAACTGACACCAAAAACCTCTAGCAAAGACGAGCCTACACAGAATGCAGACTTATGGAGGACAGCACTGAATGGGCAGAGTCCTGGGGCATCTGTGGACAGTTTCCATCTGCTTGCCATGACCTGGAGGGCACTCGGGAGGAAAGACACCCCCTGACCAGAATGAACCTGATGAGTTCCTGGGAATTTCTGCAAGGACGGACTCCTGGCTCTGCAGCATGAGCAGCAGAATCGACTCAGGGGTGTAGGCAATCCCTTGAGCTTTCCCATTTTCTTAATAAAGGCATTTAAGGAGCTAATACTCATCTCCTGACCGGTTTATTCGTAACAAAGGGACACCTTGTGCTGGGGTTTAGGATGTTTTCCTCTTGTTTCCTTAGGGAATTTTCTCCCATTTTTGTTGCTAAGAAGCAATAACGATTGGTACTAAAGAGAGACAAAAGAGGGGCAGAGTTAAGGGGAATTGGGCTGGGGAAAAAGGGGCTAGGCACAGCTCCTAGGCATCCTATGCTCTTGGCATTTGGAGGGGAGAGAGGCTGCAGTCACTGTGGGGAGAATTGGTCACCACTGCGGGGTTCCATCTCCTGCCTTTCTTCTAATGTGAGTGGAGCTCTGCTCATAAGACCGGCCATTGCACCTCACCAAACAGGGGGCCCTTCACCATCTGCTGTGTGTCTCAGGGGAAACCCCGGGATGCCTGAGCCCCTTCCCTCTCCAAGGGAGCCTCTCCCTGCCATGTTTGGGAGCCAGGCTGCCACTGCCCAGCTCCACCTTTTCTTTGCCACAGCTCTGGGGTTTTTGCTGCACTGTAGCCCCACACTGTCTGGGACACTCTCCCCGCAGTTCCAGCTACAGCTGCAGAGTTTCTGATACATCTCATCTATCACCCTGGGATGTCTGTTCATTCCTGCCAGTTCCATCTTGCTGTTTTTGAAGGCTCTGCCAGGGCCTCAGGATTGGCTGCCCCTGGGAGGTTTGTTGTCTTGAGGTGATTTTATGATAATACTGTATTCCCCTATTGTCTGCTTTATGCCCAGAAATGGGTCCTGTAGCTTAAGCTAGGTCTGGGAAAGGGAGGGAGCTGGGGAATTCTTGGCACAGTTTGTCTTCAAGCTGTCATACTCTCCCATGCTCAGCCTTGCAGCAGAGAGGAGTTACATTCCTTGCTTTTAGCTAGCTCTTTTTGTTAGCTGAAGCAAGACCTTTTCCTGGGACAGCATACTGCAATTCTCTGGTGAATTCTGTAGCTTCTAGAACTGTTCAGCTTACCTCCAGGCCAAAAACCAGACCATCGGTGGGAGCCTGACACTGTGGACCAGCGGGGCACTGTGGGACACTGCATCCCAGCGAGGGAAGCCAGTTCAGGAAAAAACTCTGAATCCACTAGCTTTCTCCTCCGGAAGGAGGCTTAACATTATTAATTTTTTTCCCCGTGCCCTGTGGGCACTCTGTTTGTTAAATAAACAGTTTTTTTCACTTTCCTCCAAGAAATCCCTTTCTTATCGTTGGGGGAGAAATGCATAAAGAGCAGGGAATAGACTGTTTATTGGGTTTTTTGGGTTATTTTTTCTCCTTCGTTTGCTTGTTGTTGCTGCCATTGTTGTTTGTTTGCCTTGTTATACGTATACATACTACTAAAGAACTGTTATTACTTTTCCCATATCTTTGCCTGAGAGTCCCTTAATTTCAAAGTTATAATAATTCAGAGGAGGGGAGGGAGTCATATTCTCCATTCCAAGGGAGGTTCCTGCCTTCCTTGGAAGACACCTATCTTTCAAGCCAACACACCTTGCATTAGACTAAATTTCTCAAGTAAAAGTGTTTCTTTACCCCCTTCCCCACCACTAACTTTGTTCTTGGATTAGGAATTCCTCAGTGGATGAGAGCAGATGAGAGTCCAAGAAAATGCAAAACAAACCCAACCAGAAAAGGCTTTGAAAATGCCAAGAAAATTAATCCACAAACACCAGAGGTTTATGTTCAAAGAGGAGACAGAGGAGTATTGTAACTTTATTTGAATGAAGGGAGAGGCCATGAAGCATTTCCCATGAGGTCTCTCAAATTGCTAGAGGATGCAGCCTCCTTTTTATCATAACTTCCCAGCCACATTTCCCTCTCTCTCTTTCCCCATTGGCTGAGGTATTTGGGAGGTACAGAATTTCCAAATCACCTGATACAGACCCTCTTCTAATGTGTACCTACCCATCTTTTTCTTTGTATCTCTGTTCTTTTTCTCTAACTCCAGGAATTTAGCATGACCTTGGATGAGCAACAGTCCATGTCAATTAGTGGAATTCCTATGGAATTTATGGTTCCACACATTGCTTCTTTCACCTAACATGATCTGGGTTTATCTACCAGCAGGCCCGCATTTTTTTTGTAAAGACACCTCTCTCTCATCCCTTTCAAATGTAAATTTCCACTCAGTCATCCACATCATGCAATTTTCAAATATCACAGCAAAACATTTCAAGCTTGAAGGACAAAAATAAGTCATTCTGGATTTTAGGGAAGACTGACAAATCCCACCAGAAGCCACTTCAGTGTATGCCAGCACTGCTTAGAACACAAAATGCTTTTGTGTGAATTCTTATTTCCACGCTGGGACAGACATTTTCCAGTGGGTACAACTTGGGCAGATCAGCTGACTTTTCCCTCAGAGGAGCATTATTTATTTTCCCACCCCGTTAAATCTTCATGGCTATACCACACTGTGACCTCTCTCTAAGGAAGAGGCTGCATTTCATTAGCCAAGGGAAAGCACTCAGCTTGCAAAGGAAAATCAATACCTGTCATCTGTATTTATGTAGGAGTTTTTATTAATGTGGACTTTGGATCTGAGCTGATGTTCTCTGTCTGTCCCTAATACCCCCCGCTCCATGGGCTCTCCCTACTCCTCTCAATAGCCAATCCTGTTTCCAAAGAGATGCACTTAAAAAAGCATCTGCACCACTTCCTTTACTCAAAAGAGTGGAGTTTTTCCAGCAGTGCAATAATATTCATGTGCAATATAACATTATACAATCATACCCTTTGATGCCATGGCCAGCTTGATGGTGTTTCTCTTTTCTCCATCATCTTTTTCCTAAGATAAAAGGAAAAAATTAGTCATGGCTCATAAAAAAAGCTCTTAGTCAAATATATATGTACACATTTATTTATTTATTTTTGCATTTTGGGATTGATAACTGTTTTCTTCCTTAATAAAGTATTTCTTTCTTGTTTTTCTTTCCCACTAGAAGATCAAAAGCCCAAGCAATATTTTATTGGCAAACTGTTCAGCTTTCAGTTGTTGAAAACCTGAGAAGTTTTGGCCTGGAACCTAAGTCATGAAAGTATTTCCAAGGAGCATTTTAAATGCTCAAAACTCTTCTTAGTATTTAATGTTTTCAGTTAAGATTTGTTTTTAAAAAGTTCTGGAGCAGACGTAGTCTGGGAGGGGCTGTGCATTCATCAGCTCTGTCTACAGGTCATGTCTTCTCCTGCCTGTGGCAGGGTGAGAGCTGAGGATCCCTGGCATGTTCCTCCACATCCCAGTTCCTCCTGCACTGTGACTTATGGGTTAATTTGAAGCTCTGAGCTAGTTTCACATTCCCTAAGCCTAAGCAGGGATCTCAAGATAGGACATATTGGCAAGGCATCTGTTTTGGGTAGCAGCAATGCACGAATGGAGGCAGTTTCCTAAATTGGCATTTCTCCACAGCAGCACTGAAAATCTATTTTAAAAAAGTAAAAAGAAACCACCCCCCCCCAAAAAAAAAAAAACCAAAAACCACCCCCCAAAAAAAACAAAACAAAAAAAACCCCAAAACTAAACAACACCCCCCCAAAACAAAACAAAACAAAACAAAACAAAACAAAACAAAACAAAACAAAAAAACACCAAAACAAACCACCAACCAACCACCACCACCAACAAAACCTAAAAACAAAAATTGAATGGGATGACAGAAATCCAGAGACTGGGGTGTCTTCTGCCTGCAGCTCAGCTGGACCTGCTTTTCGCCCATGGCTCCTGAAGATGTTTTGAAGTCCTGGATGCTCCTGGCCACATCTGGATCCTCTTTCTCTCTTTCTTCACTCATTCACTGCCCAAGAGTGGACTTAACCTATGGAGTTGCTCATTTCCCTGTGAAGAATTACTTGATTTAAGCACCCTTATCCCTTGCTCCTCCCTATCCTTCCTCCTTCCCCTCCAAAAAGAAAGCAAAGGATGGAAACCACTGTAGGCACTAAGCTTGGCATGCATAGCACGGACAGTGTGCCATGGAGAAATGGGCCATGTCAGCTGTGGGAACTTTGATTGCCTTCAAATGGAAAATTAATGACTGAACCTCAGTGGCTCAGAGCTGGAGTGATTTCCTCCTCATTTACTCATAACTAAAAAGGAGAGGCAAGATGAGCTTTGCTTACATGGATCCTTGAGGAAATCGTGTGCAAGGGGCTTTTCACTCACTGTGTTGCTTTCCATGAAAGGAATTTCTCAGCAAATATTGAATGCTGGGAAAGTCTTGGAGGTGTGACCCCATTCCCTTTTTCTCTATTAAATTGCTTTCACCTCCACTGAGATTCTTACAAAATAGGGGCTTTAATTCATCTGGAAAACTCCCTTCTGCTCCTTTCACTTGAAAGAAAATTGCTGGTGAAGCCTCTCATTGATGGAGGAAAAGCTGGAGGGAGACCCCAGGCATGTCATGCTCTTCTCTGTAGCATTTTCATGCCACACCAATGTACCTCTTGTTGAAAAAGGGTATCCCTAAGAGAGTGGCAGCTCTGCTGTGTCCTGTGTCAGTCTATAAAAGCTCCTGCTGCAGTGGGGGGTGAGGAAGGAGGGGGAGAATCTGCAGCTGCTGGATGATCCTGAAGCATCACTAGAAGTCACAGAATCATGAAATATCCTGAGCTGGAACCCACAAGGATCATCAAGTCCAATGCCTGGCCCTGCACAGACATTCTAACAATCCCACCCTGTGCATCCCTGGGTCCAAATGCTCCTGGAGCTCTGGCAGCCTCGGGGCTGTGACTACTCCCTGGGGAACCAGGGAGGCTGGGGGAAAAACCATTTCCTGATATCCAGACTAAACTTCCCCTGACGCAGCTCCAAGACCAAGCTCCCAATGAAAGAGCAGCAGCCAGGATAACACAGGGATGATGTGCACCAATACAGGCAACTGCTTGAGGATAAAGGAATAAATAGGGGAAAACACCTTCCCAGTGCAAAGCTGCTCATCCTGGGTGGAAGTGCCTGTGTTGCCAGGAAGTGCTCCTGGCTGTGACAGCTCCAGGGAGATGGATACACAGGAAAACCACAGCACGGTGACACTTTTATCTCCAGGACTGCCTCTGAGAGACACAAAACTGGTGTTGGACTCAATATGAGAAACAAGAGGCCGAGCTGGCTGCTGACCTGCACAGCCAAACACCAACAGCTGGGCTCCTGTGAGAGGAGCCAGGCACCTGTTTGTTTTTCAAAGTGCTGGATATATTGACACGTCTCAGTGAGTTTAGGCAGCTCAGACAGCTCCTCTCACTGTTTTGGGGAGACAAGGGCACAGATAAAGGAGAATCCCAGTCCTGGAGGCTTTCTGTAATTCCATCATACAGGCAGGATGAGCACTCATTGATGGAAGTGAATGTCTGGGATATTTGCTATCTGAGCCAGCTGTGCTCTGTGTGATCATCCTGCCTCACAGTACTATGTTTGGGAATGCCTGGGTGACTCATGGAGAAAAGGAGAGAGGCCTGGGATGGAAACTTAGGAGATGCAGCAGGAAAGCCAGGGGAAACTTAGAGGTGACAGAAATTTCAGAGGGGCTTAAAGGGAGTCAGCAAGGAGACTTGGGAAGAGCTGGAGTGGGATCAGATGGGATTTCCCTGTAGGATTGCGACCAGCTGCAGCTTCACACAGCTCCTGCTGCATCCCAGGTAGTCCATTAACTCTGTGTGGAATAATCAGGTTTTCTATCTTCATTAAGATGCAAAGGCCATCTCTATGAAGTCACTCCTGCTTGGCAGGAAGCTCCTGGGAGAGCCATGCCTGCACACCTGTAACATTAAAAGCATCATTCAGCATTAAAGGCATCATTCATCATTAAATTAAAGGCATTAATTCAGCATTCTGACTGCTGGGGAGGGCATCAGATGCTCACACCCACATGTAGCCCTGTGCAGTGCAAGAGTCTCCACATCAGCAGCATCACTTCTGGCCACTTGGTTTCCTCTTGCTGGTGGCTCCCTGAGGATGGTGTCAAGGAAGCCCAGCCTGGTCCCTTAAGTTGGGCTGGGCAGTGCAGCTAGAACATTACCACCCCAGCCACATGGTATGGTGTCACCTGGAAAAGTCAAGATTATTTGAAAGCATCTTCACTGGTATAAAAAGCAGGGCTTGGACCAGTGGGTTTGGTACTTGTGGGTTTGGTACTTGCAGGCTGAAGCTGCCTCACCAACCCTGCAAGCTGTGGGAAGAGCACTATGATGCCCCTCTTTCAGAGCCACCACAGGTGCTGTGTTCAACCCTCTGTTCAAACCAGGCAGCTGGTGAACACAGCTGTGCCAAACACTGAGCTTTCCTTATCATCCTGAATTCCCAGAATGCTGGGCATGCCTTGGGATGCAGGCTGTGAGCATGGAGAAGGGAGAGAGACATCTTGTTGCTCTGCCAGTAAGGGCTTCAACAAAACAACCACAGAACAGAATCACAGAATACCCTGAGCTGGAAGGGCCCCCCAGGATCCCCCAGTCCCCCCCCTGGCCCTGCCCAGACCCCAACAATCCCACCCTGAGCATCCCTGGCAGCGCTGTCCAAAGGCTCCTGGAGCTCTGGCAGCCTCGGGCTGGGGCCATTCCCTGGGGAGCCTGGGCAGTGCCAGCACCTCTGGGGGAAGAACCTTTCCCAAAATCCATCCCAACCCCCCTGACACAGCTCCAGCCCTTCCCTGGGTCCTGTCCCTGTCCCAGGGAGCAGAGATTGGAGCTGCCCCTGGGGAGGAGCTGCAGCCCTGCTGAGCTCTGCCCTCAGCCTCCTCTGCTCCAGCTGAACATTCCAAGTAACCTTGGCCACTCCTGGTGTGGCCCCTTCAGACTATTCACCATCTTCATGTCCCTCTTTTGGATACTCTCTAAAAACTTTTTAATCTTTTTTTATATTGTGGTGCCCAAAATTTCCTCCACACTTGAGGTGGGCCTGCCCCAGCCCAGGGCAGAGCAGGACAATCTCCTCTCTCAACTGAGACAACTTTGCTGACAGCTGAGAAAAATTGCTGCTGCAGCCAGAGATTGCACAGGGACAGCACAGTGTTTATTGTCAAGCTGGTTTGTGTTGGATTTTCCCTTCCTTGAGGCAGGAGAAGGGCAGTGATGCTGCAGGGTCTTTAAGAGTAGGTTAAATACAACAAATGGCAGGAATCTGCAAATCAAGCCATGGCATTGCTCAAAAGCAGAACCTGATAAAGCCATTTGGGAATTTATGTTTTATGGGTGAAGGACTTCTTGGCATGCAGAGAGATACGGGTGAGTGTGACAGAGCATTTAAACACCTCCTAGTTGGGTGATAAATAGGAGCTGAAGCAGGAAGCCAGACTCAGCATGCATAGCATGATCCTAAGGAAATTTTACTACTACCTTTAGCTTTCTCTGGGAACTACTGAATTTATTAACTTTCTACCCCTTCTCATTTCCAATTCCCCATTCTCCATTCCTTACAGATGAAGTTTATCTCTAAAACATGCTGAACCAGCCTGTTCAGGCAGATGGTAATGCAGGAAGGAAAAGAAGCAGGAGCACTGGGCCATCACATCATTGTGGATGCTGAATGTGAGGAATCAGGCAGCAGCTCAGTGTCTGTGTGAAACCAAGCCACAGAACTTTCTCCCATAGGCCTGAGAAGGTGGCCTGAGACAGATTCAAACAGTCCTTGGAGAAGGGAAAACAATCCTTGCAGGTGTTGTTTGTCTCCTGTTGTTTACTTGCAAGGAAACGGCCAAGGGGTGTTATTTCTGATTGTCCAGTG
Source organism: Aegithalos caudatus (assembly GCA_013389925.1). Lineage (NCBI taxonomy): Eukaryota > Metazoa > Chordata > Aves > Passeriformes > Aegithalidae > Aegithalos > Aegithalos caudatus. Next base: position 104,483 of record WEIU01001413.1, read on the forward strand.
ATGGTGTTGTATTGGTTTGTTAACCAATGAAACTTTACTTTTTCACAACTGTCTATAAAAGAAGATCTGTGTCCTAGGGTGACTTTAAGATGCTTGTATCCCCAATTGTCTGTAATATTGAGTTCTGTACCTTTAAACCTAGTTCTGAAAGCGAAGGGGGAGAAAGAAGCAGCACAGTTTGTTTTGAGAAAACGGCCCTGACTGCTCCGCGTTCCTGCTCCGGCCGTGTTCGTCTGAGGCACGGACTGCGGTGGGGCAGAGATCTCCTGTGCTTTTAGTTAGTTAGTTTTAGCTAGCTGAGGCAGAGAAGTATCCTGGACCATTTTTTTTCCTCTTTCTTGGGACTATTTAAATCTGTTCTGGACTGAAAACCCAGAGGAGCACCGAGGGCTCGCACCTGCGGCCCAATGGGCCTGGATTCCCAGAGGGACTGGGAGTGAGAAAAGACTGAGAGAACTGAACTGCACCCACAGCAAGGACTTCCTCAGCTCTGCCATCTCTCTTTGGAGCAGCGAGAGTTTTCATTGTTTCATATCATTCGTTCTTTGTGCCTGTGGGTATTTTGTTTGTTAAATAAATAATTTTTTCCACTTTTTCCAAAAAAGTTTTCTCGGACTGGCTGGGGAAGGGGCCATTTGGGTTTACTTTCTGGACGAATCCCTAATTTGGAGTTTTCCTCCCAAATTTACCCTGAACTAGAACAATCTGGAAGAGTGAAGTTTGCTCTCACTCTGCTACTAAGCTTGAGAGTCATGTGGTTATTCCCAGCGTGCCCAATGGGAACGACACATCGTGACTGGAGGAATGCTCCTCCCAAGGCTGCTGCCCCTCTCCTACCTGGGATGGAAAAGACTTACAATTAGCAATTCACTGAACGCTTTAGTTTGGAAGGGACCTTAAAGTCCTTCCAGTTCCAGCTCCCTGTCATAAGCCAGGACACCTTCCACTATCCCAGATTGATCCAAGCCCCGTCCAACCTGGCCATGGACACTTCCAGGGATGGCATTTAGATCCAAGCATCAACATTTGTTGACTCAAATGCTCCCATGAGAATTTTTTTTAATCCTTTGATTATTTGTTCACAGTTATAAACCCAGAAAAATGTCTTCATCTGCTACAAATGCCAAATGTGTTTAATGCAGTGCCTTTTTCACCAGGTTAGCAGTAGCATCAGGTTGCAGAGATTTAATTTTCCTTTATCTTCTTCTCTCTCAGGAGAATGCCTCCCTGGCTATACTATATGTGTTTAATTACAATAACTTCTACCTAATTTTTGTCCTATTACCTATGTTTCTCCCTATTTTTTTTACCTATTTTGTCCTTTTACCTATTTTCTAAGAGTCCAACAGCTGCTCACAAATTGGATTAAACTGGAATTGATTCCACAAGTGTAATCATAGAATTATTTAGGTTGGAAAAGAACCATAGGATCATCAAATCCAACTATTTCTCCCTGTCTTCCTCCTCTTTTCTTCTTGCTCCTTATTTTACTCCCCTTTTCCCTTTTCCTTGAGGAATTCCTCTGTCACAGAATGCTGCAGCAGTAAATGCCCAGCAGTTCATAGGACGTGGGTACACATCCATGCTGATGCTCTGTAAGAAGTATGGTGCTTCCAAGATTGTCGAGGACTGTTGCCCTGTTCTTTTCTGTTCTTTTAGCCTTCTGATTGTTTACATACTTAGGAGTCAGATTCTCACACATTTTCTATAATCAATATTGTTGATTATATTGTTGATTTCTATAATCAACTATTGTTTACATTCCTCCAGTTAGGAGGGACAATTGATAGACACCTTTTCAGACCAGTGGAATTGAAGAGGTTGAACCTCTGTCTTCCAATGTGGTCCATTTCTGTAAAATGTATATAAGGTAAAATAAAAAAAGTAAACTTCTCTTTTCCTCCTCTCGCTCTGGCTCGGTCATCTCTGTTGCGTCTCATCGTGGCGTTCCTGCGTCAGAGGACTGTCCCAATTTAATCCCTATTTTTCCATGGTGATTTTCCAGAGGAAGCTGCTTGGAGACAGAGCTCTAGTCATGCTACCTGTGCCCTTCAGTGTAACTTCAGAAAAAAATTATTTAAAATCCATACAGAAGCTGTAGTGGGAAGGACACAGGGATGCCTTTGCCACAGGGCAGTGTTTGGGATGTTGTCCTGTTGGGTGCTGGCACAGAGAAATCCCCTGGTCCATGGGATGAGGCATCAGCCCCAGACATCTGGACAGAGGCTTGAGCTTGCAGGGGCTGTTTTTAAATAATTGCAGCCAAATACCTTACTACAGACAAGAGCCACATGAGCAGGTCTTTGACTCCAAACAGCTGCCTTGGCTCATTTCCCAATATTTCGTAAATTTCAGTAGGAATTGATTTCAAAGCTCTGTGACTTGCCTCTGAGAAGGGCTCCAATTCCCAGAGTTCACCTCCAAAATCAGCCAAATGCTTCCAAAAACTTACCTTTCCCTCTGCATTAAGGAGGTAAGGTTTGGAGGTTGGATTACCTCCCAGCCCTGGCAGTCACCCTCTGATCTGCATCCCCTGGGCTTTCCAGTCCCCTGTTCTCCTGCGTGGGAACACTTAGCCCACCCTACTTAAGGTTTAATCTGTGGTTTGGCTCTCCTCTTCCCAAAACATTAGCAGCAGGAAGCACCAGTGAAGGGAGAGGTGCCTTTGCTCACGTCCTGGTTTGGGACAAATTTGAAAGGGAACTTCCAAAGGGCAAAGGGATTCCCTAAAGGGCAAAATTCAAAGGCCCTTCCCCCCACCTGTTCCAGAGATAAACCTCCTTCGAGAAAAGTGGAAGAGAACTGTTTATTTAACAAGCAAAGTATTCACAAGCATTAAAAAAAATGAATGAGTAAACAATAAAACCTCTCACTCTCCTGAAGAGATGGCAAATTCAGAAAGTCCTTCTGTAGTTCAGAGAGGGTCCTCTGTAGGTGTTTCTTGGCTCCCTGAGTGTCTCTCAGCCCCTCTGGTGCTGGAATGCAGCATCCTGGGTGCTGGTGGGCCACAGGTGTGTGCTCCCATGTTTTTTCTGGGGTTTCAATCTAGAGCAGGTTTGAACAGTTCCAGGAAAATAAACAGCCACAGTCCAGGGAACTTCTCTGCCTCAGCTAGCTAAGGAAACTAACTAAAAGGAGAGCAAAGGAGAGCTCTCTCCTGCTCCCTGTCCATGCTGTGGGCAACATGCACCAAGAGAGAGCTGAAGCTCTTATCTCTATGTTTTTGTATACAGTCATGAAAAAATGTCACTGCTTTTCCTTCTCCTCACCTTCACTCTTGGATCTAGCTTTAAAGGCACAAAAGGTATTTCTGGGCTAAACAGACAAATGGGGATACAATTCAACATCATAAAGTCACCCCAGGACAGCTCAAAAGCCTCTCAAAATACCAGGCAGGCCCAAAAACCAGTGTAGGGCTCAACCAGCCACTCTCCTGCTCCATGCCATGCTCCATGCTGCAGCATTCTGTGTCGTCTCCAACCTCTGCAGCTGGAGTGAATCTGCTGCAGAGATGAATTAAAGATTTTGTTAACACAGCTAATCTTGGCTACATCCTTGCCTAACCTAGATCCTGCCCACTGTTATTGCCTTTCAGGCTAATTGATCAGAGCCTGCTGCTGTCTGTTCAGCAAAGAGATTCAGCTTGACTGCTCCCAAGAGCACCCCCCTTGGAGCAGAGAAGCCAGGAGGGACCAGGGTTTTGCTTGTTGCTTCTGATGGAAAATCCAAGTATTCCCATATAGGAAACTGGTGGCCCTGGGGCCAAAGCCAAGGCTCACATAGAGGCTGAGCTCAGCCTTATCTAATAAAATCTGTGTCATGCCATCTGCTGGTGTGGGGGAGGTCAGAAAGGTGCTTGGTGTCCCCAGGAGGTTATTCAAGGAGATCCAGTTGCATCTGTGGAGTATGAGGGAGACCAGGTAATAACAGGAGAGTCAGTGTACAGAGAAGCCACCTCAGCCTCACCAATTCCTAAAGCCACACTAGGTGGAGGCAAGGAACACACCTCAGGGTCCTTCTGCTCTTACCACAGCATTTGTCTTTGGCCACTGATGATACACAGTGTGAGAAGAAGTTCCACTGTAACCCACGAGGATGCTCCTATGCTGGGCAGGACTACAACTACAGCATGGGGACCTTGGGGCTGAGCTTGTTGCTCAGCTCCATCCCAGGGCCAAACTGGAGCTGTGTTGCTGCAGGAGTGCACAGCCTGTCTTTGCTGGAGGGAGGTGATGCAGGAGCATCTCTGACAGCAATGTAGACACTCAGGGATGAGGGCAGCATTCTCCTCCCAGTGTCAATAGGCCTTCAGGCATCAGGGTAAGACAGACAGGATTAATCTTTCTTCTCTTGCTGGAAATGGTGAAAAGCAGGAACAGAAAGATCCTGAGCCTGCCTTTGACATCAATCAAATATGCACGGAAAGAGTTTGGTGGTGGTGAAAAAGCACCAGGAAGGAGGAGTGCAGGAGGGGTTCATGAATCACAGATAAAGGGTGAAAGAGGGCAACTGGCTGGGAGGCTGAGAGCAGCAGCCTGAGACCTGGCCCCTGCTCAGCTCTGGAGCCAGGAATGGGACTGGGATATTGCCTATGGATTTCCAGCTGTTGTGGAGCAAGTCTGAGCACAGAGCACCCAACATATGGGGCACACCCTGATACCCCCAGATCATCCCCTCTAGCTATCACCCAGTGCTGCCTAAGGCCAAATGCTACAGTGGCTCTTTGTGTGCTGTCCAGGAAGTCATTTAAAAGAAGTCAGGGATGTCATTTCAAAGGAAGTAATTTAAAAGAACACTGAGCTCCAACAAACCCACTCAGTGCTGGTTAGAAGGCACTGGCAGGTGGCAATAACTTCCTGCCACTGTTGGCCTAGATGATGGGGCTGAATCTGGACTCACACCCGTGCTCCTCATGGCTTAGCTTGGACTTAAAGACAGAAATTGCCCAAAATGAGGCAGTCAAAGAGCACATATCCCCACTGGAGGTGGCTCAGAGGCTGGCAGTGAGCTGGTGCTGATTCCAGACATCCATCCTTGGTCATTGCCCATGTCCTCATTTTTCACCCACCCCCAAAAGGGATTTTAAGGCAGACTCTGCTCTTGTTGAAGTGTTACAAAATTTGTGTTCTGGATTCGCTGCTTTTTGCAACAGGGTGGTGTGAATGTACCTCTCCCCTCTCCACCACTGCCAGCATCACCTGGATGTGTCCAGATATTCAGCAGCACAAGCAGATTGCCCCAGGATAATATTTCCCTCCCTCCCAAACTGAAGAGGATGCAATTTTTTACTGGAAAAGGTTACAAAAATGTACTGAAAATTACCTCAGATTAGGTGAGGCTTTCTTCAAGAACAGGGCTCTTTTTCTCTGTCTTTATTGGTTCTGCAGGAAAAAGATAAGCACAAACTTCACTGAAAGTTTCCATCTGTTTTTCCCCCAAGCTTCTAAAAACTCCAGCTCCTGGTTGGATGTGAGCCACACCTTGAGAAGCAAAGGAGGCTGATGGATGTGTGGGGCTGGCAAAGCTGAGTAATGATGCCCCACAGAGCCACACAGCATCTCTTTGTCCTTCCAGCAGCTTCTCAACCACATCCACAGATGCAAGAAATGTTACCCTGAGGATCCTTGGCAAGCAACAGCTGCTCTGCTGGGCTAAACCAGGACAGTGACTTGGATCAGCCCTTATGGAAGGGCAGGGAGTTGCTCCTCCACCTCATCCCACCAACAACAGACATGAGAACCAGGATATTAGAGGTGGTTTTTTCCTTACTGACTCCTGGAGATCAGCCAGTGATTGGAGCCCCGCAGAGAACTCAGGTGTCTCTACCACAGCTTGCAGATATGATTTTTCAGTGCCAACTCTGAGCTGTTATTTAAATTTTTTTTTTTTTTTTTTTTTTGTAAACAAATCCTCCAAGGAGGGCTTTTTTTTCTGCCACTGTTCTCCAGGGAGAAAATACCCCTGAGGGAGTTTGCTTCTCCATCCCACTGGAAGCATCTCAGCTGCCAGTTTTGCCATTCTCTGGGTGTCTTTTCACCAGATATTCAAAAATACCCTGTATACAATTAACCATCTCCCTGTCATCCCTGGAAATGGGACTGACAGGTGCTTACGAGCTGCACTGTTTGAAATAAAAGCTCCTCAAACAAAACAGATTTCTGCTGTCTTGCTGTGCTCTGCTGTGAAACTGCTGCACAGTGGCAGGAAAGGGCCTTAAAGCAGCTGCGAGGATGATGTCAAGTGAAAAATTGTCACCCAGAGTGGAGTGTGCTGGTGCTGGGCTCCTAAGCACATTATGTGGTGGGTGAGTAATGGGCTCACATATCAGGCCCAAAGGGTGACAGTGGCTGGGGTCACATCAGACTGCCACCAGTCACCAGTGGTGCAGCAGGGCTCCCTCCTCAGTCCTGTGGTCTTCAACATCCTCAGAAATGACTGGGATGCAAGACTGGAGGGGATACTAAACAAGTTCACAGATGAAATTACATCGGGAGGAGCAGTTGACTCTGTTGAGGGCAGAGAGGCCTGCAGAGAGACCTCAGCAAATCAGAGAAAGGGGCAATCAGCAACCGCGTGAAGTTCAACAAGGGAAAGTGCTGGATTCTGCACCTGGGATGGGGCAACCCTGGATGTGTGGATGGATATCTGGTAGACTCACCCTGATCCATCCCCTGCCATGGGCAGGGACACTTGCACTGTCTGGGAAGGGGTACCTGGGTTTGTTTTTCCCCTCTTTCTGCTTTGACTCACTGAACAATACCATCTGGCTTTTCCAAACATCAGTTTTGCTCATCCTGCCTTCATGGGGATCCATAATAAACACTCCTTTGGTCAATAATGAAAAAGGAAGGAAAATTAGCAGCACTTCTGCCAGGAGCTCAGTGCCAGTAAATCCCAAAGAAATGCCATGGCACCCACAGAACTTGCTGGGATGGATCCCCACATCTCCCTTCTCCATCTTTTAATCTGAAGTATTCTTCCTGTGATACTGAAGGATGTCTCTGGTGTAATCTCAGAGCTGCAGCAAAATCCTCCCCATGTGGCCCAGCCACAGCAGTTCATGACCAGTCCTTCCTGCCAGGATTGATGTGAACCATGTCAGACCACTGGCTCCAGTGTCTGCTCTTTTCTGTTCTTCCCAAGAGTGATGTTTCTCCCTATAAACTGAAGCTTTCCTCAGCAGCTGATGGCTCCTCCATGTATTCCTCACCTCAAGGAAAGATTTGACAAAGCTTTAAAATCCTCCTAGGTTTTTGTTTTGGCTGCTTTGAGGTGAAAAGCCAGTATTCTGGTTCAAAATATATTTTGGCTCTAATTACTAATGTTGATAAAAGAAAATGAAGATTGAGATGCAAATGGTCCAAGGCAAATGCAACATCATGAATCACTGAACACTTTGGCCTGATTTTTTTTTCTCCATTTGAGAAAATTTCCCCTTGCCATTTGAAGCATTAAAACACTTTAAATGTCCAAACTGGCTGACTGTTTTCCATCCAGCCTTGGAATAATCTCATTACTGTAACGCACAATGTTTTCCACTACACCAACAGTGTCTTACTCAATTGTTATGTGGAGGAGGAGTGACTGTAAGTGATGTAACTCCTCCATCCTAGGGACAATGGATGAACAGGCAGCAATGCTGCTGCAGGACTGCAAGAGTTACAGACACAGTGGATGGAGCTTAAAAATGAGAGGAGGGAAAATCCCTGTGTTGGAGCCACATTGGGACTCCAGGGAGGCAGATCCAGCTGGAGTTGTGATGACTCAGGGAGATAATTGCAATCTCCAAGTATCAAAGGATGGCACTGCCAAGGAAGGAAAGGAAATATTTTATGGTGGGAGAGAGTTCAAAGGGAGCATGGCTGAGCTGCCTGTGTGAAAGCAGAGGTAGGATGATCCAGCCTGAGCAGTCAGAAAAAGTGTCAGCTTGTAAAAGTGGAAGAATTAGAAACACCATCATATGGGATGCTCAGAATTACACCAAAAAACATCTGAATGAGTTCCCCTCAGGAAGCAATCATGCACCAGCTGATCCAGAGCTCTCCAGCCTCCCCCACTCTGCTTTTCACAGCATTTTCTCATATAAATGCAGGTGTCAGTAAGGAAATTATTAGATCCCCATGTATGTCCCCAGCAGTCCCACAATATCTCCCCTTAATCACAATGGCAAGTTCTACAACCCCCTGCCAAGAGGCCCTGCGAGCTAGGTGGGGGCTGTTTCCCAGGGCACCTGTGACCTCTGTACAGAGGGAAATTGTGTGCACAGCCTCTGAACTCTCATCTCGTGTCCCTGGGGCACAGCCCTGACAGCACTGCCACTGCCACAGCCAGCTCCAACACTGACTGCCTGAGGACAAGGGAAGCTGTTTGTAACCACGCTTGTCCTGGCACCTCTGTGTTATTGAGGAATGGATAGAGAAGAGCAGGAAAGGGAGAGCCAGAGGTTCCCAGAGGAGCCAGGAAATAATCCCAAAGATTCACCCTGAGCAGCTCGAGAACTGAAACATGTCCTGGAGTGGGCAGCAGGGAGGCTGGCAAAGGTTGGACATTGCCAGATGTGCAAAATCTTTGTAGAGGAAATGTCTTTGTCACAGATGGGTAATGATGTGGTTGGCTCTTGCCATTAAGGGATGCATATTATGTGTATGTTTAGGAAGGTTTTATTGATGTATAGTTACGTTATTGTGATTTGTTGTTTGGATGTCCTCTGTTCTCTCCATAGCCCCCTTTCCCCCTGTATGGTTGCCAAGGGACAGCCTTGGTAGCTGAGACTTGTCGAGGGAGGGCTGTACCTGTGCCCTTGCATGGGGCATTTGGGCAGGCTTGTTACTGGGAGGAGTGGCATGACAACACCTGAGCTCCAGGCAAGCCGCAAGAAAGAAGCCTCCACCAATGGATGAGAGAAAAGCTGCCTGACAAACTTTAGGAGGGGCCAGGGTTGCCTGATGCAACACCAGGGGTATAAAAAGCAGAGCAGCTGTTTTGTGGGTGAGCTCATGGCTGGTGGGGTCACCAACTCCCAGCATGCTGTCCTTTTTTCTTATTCAGTCCTTTTTTTCTATTTTGTTAAGGTTTTTAATAAACCTTTGAAATTTTTGAGAGTGTCATTTCTCACACCTTCAAAGGGAGGTAAAGTAGAGCCTTAGCCCCTGACTGATGGTTTTGCAGTGAACAGCAGAGGAGAAGGTGCCCTTTGCTGGGCTGCCAGATTCTCTCCTGAAAAAGCAACAGAGAGAAGAAAGCTTCACTGCCACTGCTGAGATGGGCAGAGGTCAGATTTCTCCCAGACCCACTCTCCTGTGAAAAGCAGAGGCTGTTGGCCCTTTCTGTGCTGTATCATCCTGCTGCTTCTTTGGTGTGACCCCCACCCACCTCTAACTTGATGGCCACTGCACGGCCATGCAGCTGCCACCATCTCAGTACAGCTCGCAGAGAACTTTGTCTGCTTGGCCCCCTCTAGCCAGCCATGCTGCAGGCAGAGGGACAGGGCTGGTGGCAGCTCCTTCTTTTCAGTGCCCTGCATGAAAAGAGGCATTGAGTGGCACCGGCACCATGGCAGCAGGGGCCGCATGACCGGCAGCGAGGGGCACGGCCAGCAATTCCCCAACGTGGAGCCTGGATGAGATCAGCTCCTCAGCGCTGCAAAATCCTGCAGAAATCTTTGCAGTTTGTTGGCAGTGGTGCTTACAAGCAGCAGGTTTTTTTCTTCTTAGTCTGAGAAAGAGGAGAAAGTGAGGACATGTGGCGGAGAACAAAATAGCGACACCAGAGCTGGCAAAAGGAAGAAGGGGAGGAGGTGCTCCAAGTGTCCAAGTCAAGATCTCTCTGCAAGCTGTGGTGAGGATTGTAATACAACAAACTCTCTCCCTATAATTCATGGAGTCCATGGGGAGATGCAGAGATTCATTCACAGCCCAAGAGAAAAGGTGGTCATGCCTGAGCAAGTGGATGCTAAAAAACTGTCATCTAGTGGGAGACTCAAATGGAGAAAGAGGGCCCTGGCTTCCAGAGATAGGAGAGAGGGCCTTTGCTTCCAGAGATAAAGTAACAGGGCCTTGCTTCCAAACCAGAGCAGCTTATCCTTAAAAGACTACACCCACGGACTAAAATAACCCACAGCCATGAAGTTCTGGGAAGACTGTTTTGCCCATGGGAGGGACTCACAGCAGGTTGGGCGGGATTGCTACTCATGAAAATTAGAACCATGTTGGAGAAGTTCACACAGAACTGTCTCCAGTGGGAAGGACCCCATGGCATAGCAGAAGAGAANCTGTGACCTCTGTACAGAGGGAAATTGTGTGCACAGCCTCTGAACTCTCATCTCGTGTCCCTGGGGCACAGCCCTGACAGCACTGCCACTGCCACAGCCAGCTCCAACACTGACTGCCTGAGGACAAGGGAAGCTGTTTGTAACCACGCTTGTCCTGGCACCTCTGTGTTATTGAGGAATGGATAGAGAAGAGCAGGAAAGGGAGAGCCAGAGGTTCCCAGAGGAGCCAGGAAATAATCCCAAAGATTCACCCTGAGCAGCTCGAGAACTGAAACATGTCCTGGAGTGGGCAGCAGGGAGGCTGGCAAAGGTTGGACATTGCCAGATGTGCAAAATCTTTGTAGAGGAAATGTCTTTGTCACAGATGGGTAATGATGTGGTTGGCTCTTGCCATTAAGGGATGCATATTATGTGTATGTTTAGGAAGGTTTTATTGATGTATAGTTACGTTATTGTGATTTGTTGTTTGGATGTCCTCTGTTCTCTCCATAGCCCCCTTTCCCCCTGTATGGTTGCCAAGGGACAGCCTTGGTAGCTGAGACTTGTCGAGGGAGGGCTGTACCTGTGCCCTTGCATGGGGCATTTGGGCAGGCTTGTTACTGGGAGGAGTGGCATGACAACACCTGAGCTCCAGGCAAGCCGCAAGAAAGAAGCCTCCACCAATGGATGAGAGAAAAGCTGCCTGACAAACTTTAGGAGGGGCCAGGGTTGCCTGATGCAACACCAGGGGTATAAAAAGCAGAGCAGCTGTTTTGTGGGTGAGCTCATGGCTGGTGGGGTCACCAACTCCCAGCATGCTGTCCTTTTTTCTTATTCAGTCCTTTTTTTCTATTTTGTTAAGGTTTTTAATAAACCTTTGAAATTTTTGAGAGTGTCATTTCTCACACCTTCAAAGGGAGGTAAAGTAGAGCCTTAGCCCCTGACTGATGGTTTTGCAGTGAACAGCAGAGGAGAAGGTGCCCTTTGCTGGGCTGCCAGATTCTCTCCTGAAAAAGCAACAGAGAGAAGAAAGCTTCACTGCCACTGCTGAGATGGGCAGAGGTCAGATTTCTCCCAGACCCACTCTCCTGTGAAAAGCAGAGGCTGTTGGCCCTTTCTGTGCTGTATCATCCTGCTGCTTCTTTGGTGTGACCCCCACCCACCTCTAACTTGATGGCCACTGCACGGCCATGCAGCTGCCACCATCTCAGTACAGCTCGCAGAGAACTTTGTCTGCTTGGCCCCCTCTAGCCAGCCATGCTGCAGGCAGAGGGACAGGGCTGGTGGCAGCTCCTTCTTTTCAGTGCCCTGCATGAAAAGAGGCATTGAGTGGCACCGGCACCATGGCAGCAGGGGCCGCATGACCGGCAGCGAGGGGCACGGCCAGCAATTCCCCAACGTGGAGCCTGGATGAGATCAGCTCCTCAGCGCTGCAAAATCCTGCAGAAATCTTTGCAGTTTGTTGGCAGTGGTGCTTACAAGCAGCAGGTTTTTTTCTTCTTAGTCTGAGAAAGAGGAGAAAGTGAGGACATGTGGCGGAGAACAAAATAGCGACACCAGAGCTGGCAAAAGGAAGAAGGGGAGGAGGTGCTCCAAGTGTCCAAGTCAAGATCTCTCTGCAAGCTGTGGTGAGGATTGTAATACAACAAACTCTCTCCCTATAATTCATGGAGTCCATGGGGAGATGCAGAGATTCATTCACAGCCCAAGAGAAAAGGTGGTCATGCCTGAGCAAGTGGATGCTAAAAAACTGTCATCTAGTGGGAGACTCAAATGGAGAAAGAGGGCCCTGGCTTCCAGAGATAGGAGAGAGGGCCTTTGCTTCCAGAGATAAAGTAACAGGGCCTTGCTTCCAAACCAGAGCAGCTTATCCTTAAAAGACTACACCCACGGACTAAAATAACCCACAGCCATGAAGTTCTGGGAAGACTGTTTTGCCCATGGGAGGGACTCACAGCAGGTTGGGCGGGATTGCTACTCATGAAAATTAGAACCATGTTGGAGAAGTTCACACAGAACTGTCTCCAGTGGGAAGGACCCCATGGCATAGCAGAAGAGAATCCTTTCCCTAAGCAAACTGAAAAAAGATTTCGAATGAAGAACTGACCAAAATTCCCACACCCTGTCTCCCTGTGCTGTCGGTGGGAAGGAGAGAGGGGCTGGGGGGGAAAGGTGTTTGAAAGGCATATTTTATTCCTCATTATCCTCCTCCAGCTCTGTTAATAATAAATTTACTTTATACCTTTATGTTTAAGCCTATAGAGTGTTTTCTTAGAGTGTTTTCTCCTAAACTTTAGCTCAACTCATGAGCCCTTTGAGTTTTTCCCCACTCTGCTCAGCTACAACAGAGGAAAATGAATGGTTTTTCGTGGATGCCTGGCATTTGGCCAGTGTCAAACCACAACACTTTGGCAGAAGACAGGATCTTTTTCTCCTTTAGAAGGAGGCACTGAGATGCAGCAAAGTGACTCAGATGTATTCACTCAAATCATCTCAAGCAGAGCAGACATGGAAAATCCCACTTTCGAGCCCTGAGCAAATGATCCATTTCACAGACCCAACATCCCACCCTGTTTGCCAAGCACTTCGTTTTTGTTTGCTCTCACTTTCAGAGAGAGACTAAATTACCCCTAATTACAGCTGAAATTAGAGGCACCCTGGCTTCTTCAGCCATCAGCACAGGGGAAACCAGCTGGAAGGAAGAGGTGCTCTCAGCCATGTCAGGGATTCAGGCTGATGCTTCAAGTTGCCACTTTTCCAGTATCCCATGGCCAGGGGATTGTGTGTGGCTGTGGATTTCCACGCCAGCAGGACAAGATGGTAAGACTCAAGCCTAAATGGGGAATAATGACCCAACATGCCCAAAAATTCATCTCCCATTTGCTCTCTGCTTTGTGATGTCTCTCCTGCTCTTTGTGCCTGACATGCCAGGCCCTGTAAATTTATGCAGTCTTGTATACATGTAAGAGGCTTCCTCCCAAATGCTTCTGTCCCATGTGCAACCCACTCACTGTACTCAAGACTCATTACAGAAACAAGCAGTGGGCATCACTTGAAGGGACACTTATGAACACAGAAGCTGCTGCTCTTGTGTTTGCACAAGAGCCTCTTTGGCAGATGAGATGATCCTGAAAACTGATGTTATCAAACTTAATATGCTTCAATGAGAAAGCTCCATTCCTTCATGCTGGGCAGAGGCACCTACAGTCATAAAAACAACTCTGAGGATTGAAAAGATTTTCAGTGAAGGGCAGGGATCAACCTTAACTCTGTCCTGGGATAGCCCAGGTCCTACCAGACCAGGACTGACCACTGCAATTGTTCCCTGCCAGGGTTCTGTGCCCTTCACCACCTGTGGTGGTGCAGTTGAATATTTTATTTGGTTGAATCTGTTAATTATGTTTTCTGTATTCAAAATGGTTTGTTCTTTGCACCCTTGTTCTCTTCCCAGTTAGTTTCCCCCACTACCCCATTTTATGTCAATCTGTGTACCCCCACCTCCTAGTCCTGTCAATCCAGGTTCGGCCTCTCCCTACCTTCTAGAAGGCTCTAAGGAGGGCATCGAGGGATTGGCTAGAGTTTGGGAAATCCCCTTCATCCTCCCCGAAATTGGTCTCCAAGCTGATTGATGTTAGCAGAGCCCCTCCTGGAATCATTCCCATTGGTTGCATGTTGTCCCCACCCCTGTGATCCTCCCCTCCTTAAAAGGTGGAGCACAGCACTGATCTTTGCTCTGCCTGAGCAGGATCTGTGAAATGAACAGCCACGTGGTTCACTCAGTCAGAGTCCCTCTTTCTCTCCTGGCCTTATCTGTGTCTCCTCGTGCCCTGAGAAGCGGGAGCCGCTGCGCAGGCAGTGCTGCTCAGCGTCTGCTGCTGTGTCTGTGGCCGCGAGGTCGGAGCTGGCTGCGGGTGGGCTTCACATGGCTACAACCACCTAAAGGTCCTAATCCTCCCCAGCCAGGGTGCAGGGAATGGCCTGGCATATGTGGCCCTGCTCAGCCAGCTCTCTTAGGAAGATGAATGGTCCTGTTTGATGTGATGACATGAGCCAGCAGCTTAGGCCATCTCCCAGCCTGCTTCAGGGGCAAAGGCAAGCACTAAGCCTGACATGGAGAATCTACATCTGCAGGGAGAGAGAGAAGGAGGCTGCCTAACGATCAACCCGGCACTGCCGATGACCTTTAGAGCATTGATAATCATCCCCCTGCCCCCTCCCCCTGCACTAAACAGGGAACACGCAGCATGCAAAGAGAAGTGGGAAACTTGGACATAGCAGGGGTGAAACCTCAGCAGGATCAGCTGGCTTGGTGTGCAGGGGCAGGGTTGCCAGAGGGATTCAAGCCCATGGATGGCTTCAGGTCCTAAAATACGAGTGCAAAGACCTGCTGGGTTTTTGGTTTGTATCTGGGTATGTTTGCAAGAAAACCTCCTTCCCCTCTGAAAGAGTGAGAGCAGTGTGGCATGTGGAGGTTACCCAAGGTTGAGAATTTCCATCTTCTCAATCCACAGGCACAACACCCTGGGTGAGCTGGGCAAAGCTCAGACCTTAAAAGCTAGAAAGAAGATGCCCAAAAAGCAACCAACGTTGCAGCTCTTCCTGGAAAATGAAATCCCCACACAGAGAAATTTCTTCTCATTTGCTCAAAACTTTTTCTGATTCTAATCAAAGCCTCACATTCTGCCTCACCTTCTCCTTGGTGGTAGTGGGGTCACTGGGGATATCTTGGCAGGAAATTTCTAAAGGAAATGTCTTTCCAAACAAGCCTTGTGGTGAGAACTTATCTGTCTCATCAAAATGCCTTGTTCCTCCTTCTATCTTGAAACAAAACCTGCCCGGATGTGCACTGTGCATCTGCACCAGACTGCACAAACTCACAAGAGCTCGGGAGAGGAATCCAGGCATTTGCTACCCTCTGCTGTCCTTTTCCTGCTATCTCACCTCCCTCTGACCGAGGCCACCACTATTGTCCTCCCTCCTTTATGTCCCTGTGTCACCTGCCATTACGGACATTGTCATCCTACAAATCCTACCCTAAGCCTCTCCAGGTGCCTTCAGGCTGAGCCTGCTGCCCCCTCAACCCTCTGCTCCTCCAGACCACCCAGAACCCATGTCCCAGATATTATAATATCCAAAATACAGAGTAGCTGTGCTTCCCTTCACTCCCAGCCTGCTCTTCCACACTGTTCTTTCTGCTCCCCAGCTGATCCCCCTGTTCCTGCCCCAACTTTGATGCTGCTTCTACCTCTGCATTGCTCACAAATATGGATCAGTCCAGGGGAGAGCTGGACTCTGCTGAGCACTGAAAGCCCTTCTCAAGCCTCAGAGAATGGCTTGGCACCACCAGGGTTAATCCTGAGTAGGTACCAGGGCAGTTCCTGCCTTAATTAACAACCCTTAGCCCTTCAGAGGGTAAACAAGCCAAGGGATGATGCAAAATGCCCACCAATACCCAGATCCCTCATTTCCAGCCACGGAGGGATGCAGAAACTACTCCTGTATCAATTCTTATTTATAAATGGAGTTAGCATATGGGGCTAACTCACTTTGCTTCTTTGGAGGGAGGGAGGTTAATTCCTACTCAGGACAACGAGGGATGGCTTTTCCATGGACTTACTGAGGCACTGGTTGTGCTCTTTGCAAGACAAACACAGGAATAACTAACACTGTGCGGTAGTAAGGAAGTGAATCTGTGTTCTTGGCATTTTCCTATGGATGAGCCAAGTTCAGTTTTGCATGTGAGCTGGAATTCTGTATTTCAATCAGGAATTCCTTTGCTATGTAGGAAGAGTGTCCCTCCTCCTGCCACCACAGCGCATGTTCAGTGGCTGCTAAACTCATCTGAGAACTCACAAACAAATCCCTTAAGGAGCTGATGAGTTAAAATGAATGCAAAACCAGGGAATTTCAGAAATGTTGCACCTGCCTCAGAAAATTTCTATTTTTAGCCTGGTTCCCTCAGGAAATGAGATCCATGGAGTCATTCAAAGTCTGGCCTGGCTGGCTGCCTTCTTTGTAATAAATTCTGAACATGAGTTTCCCTCTGATCTGATAAAGTGGAGATCTCAAAGGTACCAACTATCAAGTTCCAGCATGTTCAGTAAAAAAGGTGATCAGGGAGATCCTCATGGCTCAGCCCACACCAGCCAGGAGGGATGCACAGCTGCACACCACAAACCACAAGGAAACCTTCATTCCTTCTCCTGGTTGGTCTTATCCCAACTGATTTCAGACCAGACGTTGTTTATTTATGCTTACACTGTCAGGAAAAAACCTTTAGATCTAGGGTGTAGCGCGATTTTTCATTTTTTGAAAGAAACATTAAGGATTTGCTCATCCCGTTGTTCACCAGGGTGAAGTTTTCTCCATAGGCACAGCCTGGAAACAAACACGCTTCCCCAGCCCTGCCCTTTCCTTTGGCTTCAGCTAGGAAGAGGGGTGAGGCTGCTCTTGCTGTGTCTGCTCCCCACCCTCCCAGCTGTGGGGCTGAAAAGGGTAAGTTTTTCATGGATTTTCTAATTATTTCATCATTCTGAGAGGGGACGGAGTGACGCCTTAGCCTGGCAGGATTTTCCCCAAGAATAATTGCTGCTGCCTTCTGCTGCCTCTGAGCTATTGTGTGCTCTTCATTTCTGTTGGATCTTAAATGAAGTGATGGGTGTTTTCATTTTTCTTTCATTTATCTTTATCTTGTGCTGTTTTCTCATAGACATTTTTTTCACGAGCCAGCAGGATGATCTGAACATATTTACCCTAAAAGTACTTCTCCCTCTCCCTACATCCCACCTCCAGAAACCCTGGTAAAAGTGAGGATTTTTTAGCTTTACTCTTCCCAATTTTCTGTCTGTGTGTATATTTAAACTGCTCACTTGCAGATCTCAACAGACAATCGTAGGCATCTAAACTTCATTTTCCAGGACAAACTGCAACATTGAGAAAACACACCCTTCTTAAAAGAGATTCCAATCCAAACTAAAAGATTGCCTAAACATTCCAGGCTTGAATCCAACCTTCCTACTGGAAGTTTGTGATGTTCTTTTTAGGATGACCCAAGCTGGCAGGATGTCCTCTCTAGAGTGCGGCCACACCTTGATTTTTGCTCAGCAACTTCTGTCATTTCTTCCCCTGAGACTTTTGTAAGTACAGTTTCCCCTCAAAACCACAATTCCCTATTTTCTTCAATGTAGTCTTATTTTTCCAGGCCCTCCCCCCACCCCCAGTCAGTTCTAGGGACCATCCACAGATGGAGACCCAGAGTTTTCCTCTTGAAGTGCAAGGCAAATTCACCCTCATTCTGGGTTTCTGGATTTTCCCTGCCTCTTGCTCTGCTACGATTGTCACCAAAAAAAAGCCTTGAGTAGCACTCTCATTCTCCTCCATCCCTCTGATCATCTCTCCTAACATCCTCTCCTTCTAGGGTGTTCCAGCTGTATTTCCTCTTCCCAGATTCCTCCCAGGGCTGTATTTCCCACAAAGGCCAGACGTGGTGAGTGTCAGCAAGCTGGGCAGGAAGATGAGGCTACCCAGCTTGTGAGGCATCACCAAGGTAACAGGGAGAAGCAGCAGATTCTTTGTTGCCATGGTAACAGGATGCTCCAAACTGCCCAACAGGCAGAATTCCCCATGCTCCACATGATTACCCAGCCCCCAGGGGACTCAAGGTGTTGGAAACCCTGGTGATGCTGACTGTAGTGCTTTGGAGTTGCTCAGGTAAAACATCAGTGGAGGTGGATATAACCTACTCTGACTCCTTAGAAGACTGACTGGAACCTTGGAGAGGAACTGGAGTGAGGTGAGCACCCCCTGAGCTGGGCCTGAGCATTGGCCCTCTGCTTTCCCTCTTGGAGATCCACAGTCCTTGCCTTGGGACCTCCCAGCCACTGTGCCTGCCTGCCAGCACCTTCCCATCTCTGGCTGGGAACACCAAGAGGTGAGACCTGCAGAGCTCTCCTTGAACTTCCCTTACCCACAGCTCCTCTCTCCGGGAGCTCTCCACATCCAGCCTGTGTCCAGGTGCTGCTGCCAGGACCCTCCTCTCTCTGCCCACTCTGCCGATGACCCAGGCAGAGGATGTGGCTCCCCAGTCACAGCCAACATGAGCAGAGGTGTCCCAGTGTGACTCTGGTCTCCACAGCTCTGCTTACCACAGTCTCACTTCCTGCCACTTATTTCAACAGCTCCTGGCATTTTCTCTCCTCTAAGCACATAAACAACCTCAAGTCTCCCTGTAGGGTGATCCCAGTTGGGGCTGCATCCATCCACGTGCTGCGCAGGTTCCCAACTTGCCCCAGTGAATTCACAACCCTCCTCTCTCCTCATCTCCAGGCCTGCTCCCTGCAATGCCTTGAAATTCCTCAAATGTGTCCCCAGCATTTCTCTCTCTCTCTCTCTGTCCTGAGCCATGTTTTCATCCACAGGGAGAGCAGCCTGGACTCACTGCCAAAACCCTGTTGCGATGGAGGTGGCTGATACCACCTGCTGCTGGGCAGGGTAAGGCAAGGCAGGGGGGTCCTGACTCCTCTCAGCTGTGATGGGCTCTGCTCCCATGAGAAAAGAGAGGGACAGGAGGGGAAACAGCCTTCCAGGGAAGGAGCAGGTCTGTGGAGCAGGTGAGTGGCACATAAAGACTCAGATCTCATGAGCCCCAGCATGCCTCCAGCCACCACTGTCCATTTTGTTTGTCACCCCAACCACCTCACAATGGCTGAAATAGCCAGCAAGTGAGAAGAGGAACACCTTTCTCTCTAAATTATTCTTCCCAAATAGCTCTGACTACAACCACTTTTTTTTTTGCTAATAAAGATTGGCTTCTAATTGATCTCTGCAACACTGGCTGCTCCAGACCTGGTGAGATATGGGAGTTAGCAGGAGACCCATCATACAGGTTAAACCAGGTGAGAGAAACCACCATTCCCAGTCAGCCTTCCCATAGCACTTTTTACACACCACTGAAAAGGCAGTCCCAGAGAAGAGCTAAAGCCAGAGCATTTACTAGGGTCAAGGTTCATAGGACAGGGCAAGAGAAAGCACAACCTCAAATATATTCATTTTTAGAGCCAGATCTTTTCATGTCGGGGTACAGGGCTTTGGGAAGTATTCCCACCTTCTTGACCTCAAGGATTGGTGTATATAGCTGGAATTTTGCTGAGCCCCGTGGCTGCCAGAGAGCCCAGAAGAGGGCAGCAATACTGTGCAGAAGGTTGGCACTTTTAACAGAAGTTGGGTCTTTTTAGAGGAAAGAAATTCTGGATAAAAAAATGCAGGAAGAAGGGCTTGTTCTGCTTTTTAGCATAGAATGAAACTCGGAGAAGGGGCAGCAGCCTAGTTCTAGGCTTGTGGTCAGTAGTTTCAGGGCACAAAACTGTCCCAAGAAATTTCACAGGAAGTCTGGGCTGGCAACTGTTTGCTGAGGTTCAACAAAGAAAACCAGTGCATTTCATCCAGAGCATCCTGGGCAGAAATGCTAGGAGCTGCCTGGAGCTGAGAGGAGGGAGAGAACCAAAGTGTTTCAAGTCTTGACCAGCCTCCATTCACTGAGAGGGTAGTCAGGCACTGTCACAGGCTGCCCAGGGAAATGGTTGACTCAACATCCCTGGAAATGTTCAAAAAACCTGCAGATGTGGCATTCGTGGACATGGGTTTTGGTGGGCTTGGCAGTGCTGGGAGAATGGTTGGACTTGATCTTGGAGGGCTTTTGCAAACAGAACAATTCTGTGGAGTGGAGGTGGAGTAGGGGATGAGTGTGTGGTGTGTGAGGGCAGGGACAGTGAACCTTCAGGTGGGAGCTGCAGGAAGGAGCTTGCAGGAGGGCCTGTGGTTCTCTATAAAGCTCCACAGTTCTGCTGCTCCTCACAGCTCTTCAGTCTGTGAGGCAGCAGCAGGGGGTTAAACACAACTTTGGCATCAGTAGGCTGAAGGTGTAGAAAAAGGGAGTGCCAGCTTCCAGGATGTCTGAATCAGGGAGAGTGGAGACCTTGAAGAAAGGAGACAGGGAAAGAGGTGAGTCAGTTCTGGGTCAGTCCCCTAAAGTTTCTCTGCTGGGCTGGAGGTGAAGCCTCTAGAGGAAATTTGTGCATTTTCTGAGACACAGGGACAGGGAAGCACTGGGGCTCCCTCTCTGCTGTGGAGTTTGGATGTGCTCAACCTCCTCAATCTTTTCCAGCTTCTCCTCTCTGCAAAATCCTGAAGGGGGCTGCAAGTATAGAGTGTGGTAGGCACTATCCAGGCTCCCCAGGGAATGGTCACAGACCTGAGGCTGCCAGAGCTCCAGCTCTGTCCAGGTTGGACAGCACTGCCAGGGATGCACAGGATGGGATTGCTGGGGTGTCTGTGCAGGGCCAGGAGTTGGACTTGATGATCCTGTGGGTCCCTTCATACTCAGGGTATTCTGGGATTCTATGAAACCTCCTTTGGAATGACCCTGCAGGGCTGCAGCTCAAACCCCCACCACACTAATGAAGCAGAGCTCACGCCTCTCTGCTGCCTTGAGGAGGCTGAGCCCATGCCAGGGACCCAGCAGAGTGTGATGAGGCTGGCTTGGCACAGCCTGGCATGAGGAGGCAGTGGCACCTGCTGCCAAACTCAGCTCAGCTTGCAGGGAACAGATTCTATCTGACTAATCTTGAGGCAAGTGTAATTAGCATGTCTGTAGTGGGGCTTGGGGGCAGGGGCTATGGCTCTCGCCTGTCCCCAGCTGGGTGGGCTGGACTGGGAATTCACAGATCACACAATATTCTGAGCTGGAAGGGCCCCACAAGGATCACTGAGTCCAAGCTGATGCCGAAGGAGCGGGTGGCTCTCAATACAAGCCAGTTCACCCTTGCAATCCAGGGCTGAGCAAAAACTCCGGCAGTGAAATTCCCAATGCCCAAGTCAGTCTCTTCTTGGATGGTTCAAATAATTGGGCCATGGAAGAGATTTGAGCAGAGCAGGACTGGTGGCATGGAGATGGGTGAGATGTCCAGCATAGCTGAAATAAGCCCAGGTCTGACACACAGGGCTGTGAATGCTCTGTCCTAGGATTTGTTAAAAACCTCTTTTGGTTCATCATGTTTTGTGAATTCCCAGTGCTTCCCTACACTATGTGATAGTTTAAACCCCCCTGATTCCCTGGGGCTGCAGTTCCTAATGAATGTGATAAACAAAGGCTGCTCCTGTTTGGATTTAATTCAAATGCCTGTAAAGCACCTACGTTACTTTCAGCATCCAGGGCTGTTTGTGTCAGTGTACATTTAGATGCTTCCCTGGACTGGGATCTAAGAAAAAGACAAAGATTATGAGGAAAATCAAAGGGATTTTCAGTGTGGGGTCATAAGGCAGTAAGTGGCAGCAACACAACTATTTGTAATCATCTGCCCACGCTGCTGCTTAGCCAGACTGAGATAACTAATTGATGCTTATGTTTGCAAGCAATCATCTTGAAAATATTCTCATTTCTGTTAGATTTCAGTCCTGCTGGATCCAAAAAGGTCTTCTGTTAGAGCAATTCTGTGCATGTGTGTGTGTATAATAGAACCTCTCAGAAGTAATTCAGGAACCAATGTTTTATCTTTCCTAGGTCCCACAATAAATGTCATTTTTAAAAAAAGGGGGAAAAAAGAAAAAAAAAAGAAAAGTCGTTTGATCCAGAATTTATTTTATGCCTAAAATCCAACCAGAACACTGTGATGAACTCTGTGGGGAAAAGGCAATGGAAAAATTTGTTTGGCCAGAACAAAAAACAAACAAAAGGTACATGATAAATAAAAAATACTAATTTCGAATGGGAAACACAAAACATTTTAGCACAAAATAATCAGACCTGTCAGCTTTATAGCTCAGGAGAGGTTTTCCTTTGAAAATGAAAACATGGTGAAAGTTTTCAAACTTCTGGAGTCAGTCTTACACAGCCAGGGGGAAAGTGCCAAGTACAGCTGATGCCCAGTGCTCTGCAGGGGCATGAATCCAGCCCAGGAAATCTCCTCAGTAAGTTCAGTGAATTTATCTCCTCAGTAAGTTCAGGACTGAGATCTTCTCCTCAAGATGCCAAACACCTTTCCTTGCATGTACCTCTTCCCTCATCTTCCTTTCCACCATCAGCAACAGCATACCCATGTATTTGGGAATAGCTGTCCTGGTTAGAAAGGCTGGGGAGTATGCCCTTAAATATTGCAATTTTGTTCCCATGCAGATTTTAATTTTCAATTTTCTTTAGCTCGGTGCTGTGGAATGGGTACTCCACAGATGCACATGACGGGCCAAAGGAGGACAGGTAGAGCAGAGATGAACTGGACGCCCCCCCCCATTCATGTTGGTATCCATGACAACCGCTCCTTTCTGTGCTCCCAGGAATTGCTCAATATTGGTGGGGGGGAAGGAAAAATGTTTTGAAGGATTTTCATTTGGTTAATTTTTTTTGTTTCTTTTCTCTCTTCTTATTCCTTATCCTTAATGTGTGTGAATAAACCATATTTTATAATTTTAAGGTAAGCCTGTTTTGCTTTTTGAGTTCCCCTAGTCATATATAAAATAATAGTAAACACTAAACCTTCACAGATAATTAAAAAAACAGTGTCCAGCTGAGAACTCCTCAGCAGTGAGCAAAGTGCATTAATTATCTCCTTCATCTTGCATATGACAGTAAGTGTTGTATCTTTGGAGGAAGAAGAGCAGACCAAGTGGTTCATGATCTTTTTGAGCTTGAAAGAAAAGATACGCAAAATTACCCAGGAACACTTTTAATTGATTGCTGCCTACTGACAGCAGCTGGCAAAACAGCCCTTTGCCCATCAGCATTCAGACAATTAGCTCTGTCCTCTACTCGAGATGGTGGAGAAGCTCTGTATTTATTAATATTTTGGGTGAGTTCAAAAACAAGCTTTTAAACATTTTAAAATAATCTTTCATTGGTTCCTTTAGGAAAAGAGTCTTTCTGCATCTTATGGAGACACCACTTCTACAGATCCTACCTACGACGGCCTGCCCAAACACTGCACATAGGTCTTAAACTGATTATTGGGGGTACTAAGAATGCCTCCTCTATCATAAAAACCAAAATTCTATCTCCAAAATCATCTTCATCTCAAACTGAAAAATCTCCTTTTCCCTAGGAGCAAAAAAAAAAAAAAATCCCCACAAAGCAATGCCTCACTTAACACAGTCAAGGGAGATGGGTGCTCTTCTGTCAAGATCCTCAAGCCTTTCCCCATAATACAGTGTATTCTTTTTTTCCCCCCATGCTCTTGCCCTGAGCAGGCTGATGGTTTAATCACTGCGCTCGTTCACTTGTTTCTGCATTTGAAGCAGAGGTTTCTGCAGTCACACAAGGCAAAAGGACAACTTGGCTGGGTAATGTTGCTACAAGCTAGAGAATAACAGCATCATATCTGCTTCTTAGGTGTTTGCTCTCACTTTAACTGACCACTTGCTTGGCAATTTCATGGGAATAACTTCCTCACCAAGAGGAATGTGTGGGTCCCCCAGGCCTGATGGTCATGGTTGTGTGATTCAGAGAATCCCAGAATATCCTGAGCTGGAAGCACCCCACAGGACTGTCAGGTCCCACCCCTGGCCCTGCACAGACCCCCCAACAGTCCCACCCTGGGCATCCCTGGCAGCGCTGTCCAAAGGCTTCTGGAGCTCTGGCAGCCTCGGGCTGGGGCCATTCCCTGGGGAGCCTTGGCAGTGCCAGCACCCTCTGGGGAAGAACCTTTCCCAAAATCCATCCCAACCCCCCTGTGACACAACCTCAGGCCATTGCCTGGGTCCTGTCCCTGTCCCAGGGAGCAGAGATTGGAGCTGCCCCTGGGGAGGAGCTGCAGCCCTGCTGAGCTCTGCCCTCAGCCTCCTCTGCTCCAGCTGAACATTCCAAGTGCCCTCAGCTGCTCCTCATGTGGCCCCTCCAGACCCTTCCCCATCCTCATGTCCCTCCTTTGGACACTTTTTAATAGCTTTACATCACTAACATCAATATATCCTTAAGAAAGCCATGACTCCCATCTAGAGAGCAGGAATCTTGGCTCTGAAGGGTAACAAGTCCAAGTGTGGATCTTACAGCAGCAAGTGCAGTTCCATTCTCCTGAGAGCAGTCAGGAATGTCTCACCCCGCCTGGTAGAGGCACAGCCTCACTTCTAGCAGAGTCTCCAAAAATATTCCATTGGAAACCGATTATTGGTCTAATAGCATGGTTTGGCTCCCTGGGAAGTATCAAGTTGAAATGCAGCTCTATAATTAACAACTGACAGCTTAAATAATGAGAGGGAGCTTGGGGGCCTGGAACTTATCCTCTCTCCAGCACAGCTGTGGGGGTGGGCAGGCAAGGCAAACACTGGTGGGAGGAATTAGTGCTTGGGAGGGGGGATGTCAAACAGCTGTCAGCGTGGGCTCTGATCCAGGCAGGGAACTGTCGGAAGCAACAGTCACTTTGGCACAGGGGCTGTTGGAGGAACAGGGTCAGTTCAGCAGAGGGGACTCTCAGGAGGAATACAGTCAGTGTGGCACAGAGGGGACTGTCAGGAGGAACAGAATCAGTTCAGCACAGAGATCTTGTTACTGGTGTTCTTCCATTCCACAGGACAGTGTGTACTGGGATGGAGTGATACTTTTGTCCTTATCTGTTGGGAAGGTAAGAAGGACTCTCAGTGGAAGCAGCTGAGTTGTAACGTTTCCTGTTGCTGACCAGTGGCACAAGTTTGACTCCGCTTCTCCAGTGACCCTGTGGCACAAAACAAACCTGCTGTAGTTGAGCTGCAACCAGGACACTGCAGCTCCACCAGCAGCAGATGGGGAATATGTTGGGCGGAGTCCTCTCAAGCTTCTCTTTCCCTTCCCACCTGGAAGATAACTGGGAATGGGCAGCAATTCAGACTACAAGGTGTTGTCATCAGTTAAAGGCCTTTCTATGTGTGTGATGGTCAAGTTTGTGTCCACATCAATGTCTTCCAGTCCTCTTCCTCCCCTCCACCACTTCCATGACCACCAGTAGATGCATCTCTGTTTCCTTCAGCCAGTACCATGAGGAAAGGGAGAAAGCTGTGGCCAAGCCAAATGGTTGTATCTCACCAGGAAATAAACAGATCGAACAGACAGATGGGAGAACAAAGCTGTATATGTAGATATTTATTGCACAGATATTTAATAGCCAATAAAATGGGTCCTGGATCACAAAAATCTTGGGCATGGGTTGCCATGGCAATGTGCACACAATTCCAATGAGATGCAGGAAAGAAATATTTTGAGCTGTTAGGAAGACTTCTAAAATATAAATAAAAATAAAAATAATTTTAAAAATAAAAATAAATAAAAATAAATAAAAATAAAAATAAAATAAAAATAAAAATAAAAATAAATTAGATTTAAATAGGTGATTACAGCTGCCTCAAGGAGCACCTGCCAAAAGCTCTGGGCCAGACCATCTACCAGACTATGGTGGTTGTTTTTTGTTTCTTGGGGTTTTTTTTTTAATGCAACAGTGGCAGAGTGTCCTTTGGAGCCAAAGCTGAGGGGCAAGAGGAGGAAATAGTTGCCCTTGGTTATTCATATATCAACCTGGGGACACTGAAGTCTGCTAAGGCCAAAGTGGGTTAAAATTTCAGGGCTCAAATGACATAAAAATAGCAGATTTATAGGGACATGAGCCACTGCCTGCCCTGTGTTGCCCTGACAGTGAGCTGATCGCTGCAAGTGGTAAAATGGTGAATTTAGTTATCTCTGAATTTTTCATAACTGAAGCCCTGGGAGAACACAGTGCGTTGGGTGATCACGTTTGTGGGGCTGTATCATGGGGCTTGTTGGAGCTTTCACATATTGCCAGCTATCCCTGTGAGAGATTGGAATAGGATAGAAATATTCACTTTCACTATTTAATGGTTGTGGTGATATCACAGAATCATCCAGGTTGGAAAAGACATCCAAGACCATCGAGTTCAACCTGTGCCCAATGCCCACCTTGTCACCCAGACCAGAGCACTGAGTGCCACGTCCAGTCCTTCCTGGGACACCTCCAGGGATGGGGACTTCACCAGCTCTCTGGGCAGTCCCTGCCAAGCCCTGACCACCCTTTCCATGAAGAAATCCCCCTGATGTCCAATCTGAACCTTCCCTGACATAGTTAAAGACTAAGTCCTTTCATCCATTTCAGTCTGTCATCTCCTATATCTGGGCTTGCTGGGCTTTCCACAAGTATATTCCCCAAATGACCAAATGTTTTTCCCTGGATTTTCACATCCCATCAGTCCCCACAGAAACAGTTCTTTATCTCTTTCCTGAAGAACTTCTGCATATGTCACGGATGAACCATTGTCACAAAGTCATTGCTTACTTGAGTGTTTCCAGAGCTGGATGGTGTTTGGGGTCAGTACAGTTTCTTCATTACTGAGCATTACCCTGAGTCCTAAAAGCAGGATTCTGAACCTGCCTTTAGCTTCTGGCTCTGGTAACCTCTGAGATGCCTCAGGAGGTTCTCTGAGTCTCTTACACTGGTGCTGTGCTGGAGCTGACAGGGAGTTTTCACACCAATTAGTGGGTTCTGTTGTAGGAAGGGCTGGGACATCAAGTAGGACAAAACCCACATCACAGAAGATCACCTCTGAAGATCACCCAGTCCAACCCCTTGCCCAGGCAGGGTCACCTGGAGCAGTTGACACAGGAACGTCTCCAGGTGGCTTTGGAATGTCNAACCATTCTCTGGACATCACTCAGGAGGTTTTGAGTAGAGCCAGCCCGTTCTCTATCAAGAAAGGGAACTCTTCAGGAACCACAAACCATCTGCTGTCCTTAAAACTGGCATTTGCTCACTGGGAAGTGGAATGGAACTTGCCTGGGATCAGATCCCAGAGCACTGAACCTTTTGGGTGTTTCCATCTGGGAGTACTGAGTGTACCTGCCTCTGCCTGCCCTGGCTGGCAAGGAGGCTGGTGTATTTTTTATCCTTATCCTTTTTTCCTGCAGGTGGTGGTAAGCAGGACTCAGCTCCCAAGGTATGGATCAGACATGCCACACTTCCCTAGGGGACAGGGGAAGACAGGCAGCAGGCAGGAAGACAGGCAGGGAAGTGATGTTTATTCAGAGCAAGGAACCAAGCTCTGTGTGGGAAGGAAGCTGTGAAGGATGACGCTTTGGGTGGATGAATCCTAGGCAGACTTTCTTAGAATAGACCAGTTGGAGGTGATGGGAAATGAAAGCCATGGACATGGGTCTGCCTGCTGCTCCCGGCAGGGCTGCCAGGGCTGGGTGTGCATGAGGCACAGAGTGGTGGGGCTGGGCCATCCAGCAGGGCCTCCTCCCCTGCTTGGTGCCTCAGTGGGGCCCTTCCCATCACTACTGTGCTCTGCAGACACTCATCTAGACACAACTACTTTTAGAGCCTCTGGGAGCCAAAAGGTTTTCTGAGCTTCAGCAAACCCAGCTGCTGGGAAGTTTCACACTCTGCTGATCTGCTCTATAGCTGCTTCTAAGAGGGAAAGAGGGAACTGTTGGCTTTGTGAGCATATAGCTACTGGATGAAGGCCCACACTAGCTCCCCAGCAGAAGCCACCCATTGAGCCATTCCTTTCACTTTCTCAAGACTGTAGAACACCTTCCTTGCAGAAGAAATAGGTTTGTGTCACTGCACCCAGCACTCCTGTAGATTTCCAAGCAACAGGAAAAATCTGTCAGATAAAACACTAGACCTTTTTCTGCAGGAAATTTTTTTTTGCCTGGGAAACCCAACACATGGAAGGAAGTGCCAGGTATGGGTACAGAAAAGTAAGACCTTTTACATTGGAGAGCAGCCATCATCATAAAGATGGTCAAAAATTGGTGATGCCACTGCAGAAACCTAACAGCATCATGCAGAACTGTGGGTATCTCACCCACATAGCTTTTTCCAGTCCAGAACCAGACTGCTGCCCTGCACACAAAAGGCATCAATAGCAGGCCCTCCAGGACTTTTCTGGGTCTGGGGCTCACAGCCTGCAGGCTGAGAGAGTTGGGATAACTCAGCCTGATCCGGAGAGGCCTTACAGCCCCTTCCAGTACCCAGAGGGGTTCCAGGAATGCTGGAGAGAGACTTTAGACAAGGGTCTGGAGCCACAGGACAAGGGGAAATGGCCTTAACCTGAAGGAGGGTAGGTTTAGATTGGATATTTGGAAGAAATTCTTTACTATAAGAGTGGTGAGGCCCTGACACACGTTGCCCAGAGAAGCTGTGGCTGCCCCTGGATCCCAGGTTGGATGGGGCTTGGAGCAGCCTGGGACAGTGGAAGGTGTCCCTTCCCATGGCTAGTGGTGCAATGGGATGATCTATAAGGTCCCTTCCAACCAAAACCATTCTATAATAGTGTAATTCTGTGACAGTGCTTTCTCACAAAATTTCATGTTATAGGCTCCTTAGGCATTATGAAAGTATTGTTCTGAGAAATTCTTTAAAAGCTGACCTGCCACAATATGAATGAATTACCGGCAGCTGGAATCTCGGAGTTCCTTCATGCTCTTTGTTTCACAGACAACAAGGACCATTGTTTAATGCATAATATGATATTATCACTCATCTTAATAAAGAAAATTATCCAAAAATCAGAGTAGAGGAAGGAAGGAAGAAAAGAGAGAGGACTCATGACTGCTAGCAGCAAATTTTAATTTAAGTTTGGCAGATGAGGAGAGTTATTCAAGGAAATCTTGTCCTAAAATGCCTGCCCTGAGCCAACCAAGGCAGGCAGACAGGTGTGGAATTTGCCTCTTCTTCCTCACGACAGGGCTGAGCAGCACACAGGGTAAGAATGGACAGAGTGGGGCCAGCTCAAGGGTTTGGAGCTTGGCACTGCCTGTGACACTGCTGCTTCTTGAAGCACATGATTAACAGGGCAGAGATGGATGGCCCAGCTCTGCTTGTACAAGTTCCTTCAGCAGGAAAAGCAGAACTGGGATTTTTTTTTTTACAGCTGAAAAGTGCTTGGTTCCTTGGTGAGGACATGTTAGTGAGGGCTTCTCACCCCACATGAAGTCTGTCAATGGCTTTGGTTCCACAAACAAACCTTGGCACTGAAGGGTGCAAAAATACTGATATGTATCCCTGTCACACCTGCTGTTTGATACATCATCCCTTTTCAGTTCCACCTTTCTTGTTTTTGAAGAATGAAACACAGGTGGTATTTATCTCTTCTAGGCCTGGGGTCCTTTGTATGTGGCAGTGTGGATAAAGATGAAGTTCTTGGTGCTGTCCACAGGCTCTGTGTGCTCACACCCCTGCTCTCAAAGGACCCATCACCTGGGGGCACATCCCAGTGATCCCTGACAGTGCTCCATGCTCTGTGTCCAGGACAGTGAGTTCCAGGGCCCACTGAAGGATAGGAGGCCTCCACAACCACTGAACAGCTCAAGGGAGGGTTTTGGCTCCAGACATAGCTCAGCCTCAGCTCCTGCTCCCTGGCACCCACTGGAGATGCTGGGGCCTGGCTCTTACAGCACAGAGTCATTCCCCTGGGGCCAGGTGGGTACAGTACAGGAACAAGTTTCTTTTCTGCTGCCAGTGATGCCTCTGTGGGTAAAAGAAGCATGGACATGTGCTGGCATTGCTTTTATGCGCTCCCACATATGTCTTCCTGCACAACAGAATAATGCTGCAGAATAATGATCAGGCTCTTCTAGAAAGGCCTGAAATACCTTCTGGCTTCTTCTGCCACTTGGAGGATGCTGTAAATCTGCCCAGCTCCTGTGTGTCCCACTTTGCCTTGTTCCTGAGCACCTGCATGACTGTGGAGTGACCCAGGGGGGCGGTGAGGGCAGAGTGTATATTTAACCATGAGCATTCTGCTCACTGTTACAGATCTCTGCTGTCCAGAGAGGACGAGGGAGCTGAGCCTGCTCCCCCACCCCTCAGAGCATCCCTGTTCCCCCCACACACCTGTCTGTGACACAGAATGCCAGCAGCCTTCTGCTCCCTCTACAGAGTCACCCAAGACAGGCAGGGAAGATCCCAGTCTGGCTCCTGGGAGGAGAAAGAAGGATGTTGGAACTGTAAATAGAAAGTAATTTCCATTTCAATGCTCCTGCTCCAGGCTGGGCCTGGGTGTGTGGGTGCAGACCAGCTCCTCTCCGCCTCTCCATACTTGATGCTGTTTCCCCACAGAATTTTCCTGTCACTACATCTGTCCTGTGTCACCTCCCTATCTACCCACCACTGTCTCTATTGCTTTATTCTCCTGAACTATCTCTAAATGAGGCTTGAGTTACTCCTGGAAGGCTTTAAGGAGGCAGCAAGCAGAACCCAGCACACCAGTGCAAAGCAGAGCTGCTCACCCGTCACTTGTCTCCTGCTCCTCAGGGCTGGGAACCTGGAAGCTGCTGTGCTGAGCCCTTTGGGGTTCCCTAAGCCCATGAGGGCTCCCAGCTCACAATGGAAATGAGACCAGTTCGTAACTGTCACCTCGTGTGACGCTGATTTTTCACCAGCCTCTCAGAATACACTTTCTCTTATCTTGGGAAAAGTGCCTCAAACACCAATGATCCCTGCTGCTCAATGACATGGCTTTGAATCCAGGCATCTAAATTCAAGGATCTTTGAACTCAGAGAGGCTCTGTCCATCACAGGCAGGGAGAGACAGAAGAGTCTCTGAGACCATATATCTGTCCAGCCCTTCTTATCTGTCTACTCACTGCTAAAGCAGAGGACTGTGAGCTCTCCTAGTGGATAAACAGAGGGAAAAGGGGGAGAATTGCCAAATGCAACATGGCAGAACAGGAGGCAGATAGAGGCTGCCATGCCAACAGCGATGTCCATCGCTCCTGTACCAGGCAGGCTGAGAAAGGAACTGGATCCTGGCAGCTGAGATGGTGGCAGAAGTGTATCCTCCTGCCAGTGAACAGAGCCCAAGTGTGGGGCAGCAGCCACCCACACAGGCTGGTGGGTTCATGCCTCTGTCCCTGTGCAGACTATTCCTGTGTCTTCCAAGGTACAACCCAAGGGACAGCAGTTCACTGTCACCAAGTCCCCTGTGCTTTTCCTGCTGAATTCTCACTGCATGTCAGGGATCCAGGGCTTCATCTCTCAGCAGTCCAGCCCTCCACAACACTGCCATGATGTTTGTGCCCCAGGAAGGGTGGAGAGAGGTTTCTTGTCCAAAAATTCAGAGTGCAAAGGGGGAGGACAGGCTGCAGCACATCAAGAAATTTCATGGAATCATGGGATGGTTTGCATAGGAAGGGACCTGAAAAACCATTCAGTTCCAGCCCCTGACATGAGTAGGGTCACATTCCATGAAACCAGGTTGCTCTAGGCCCTGTCCAACCTGGCCTTGTTTCAGAAAGACTTTTATCAAAGCTCTGGCTTGCTCAGGGTCCTCTACATGCAGCTGTCACTCAGCCCACAGAAGAAGAGCCAGGACTCATCACCAGCTGGCAGGATGATCCCCTGGCCAAGTTTTCCTGGCTTATCTGTTGCTTTGGGGCAAGAAAAAAAAAAACAAACAGGCTGGGCCAGCACCACTGCAGGAGGTTTTGAACAGGGCTCACAAGCAGGGAGCTCCGCAAGAGCAAACACTCCACTCGAGCATCAGCCTACTTCCAAGCCCCCACTGGCATGAATTTCTATAGGAGAAGGCTTTGATGAAGGTCAAAAAGCATCAGATAGCTGGGGGAGAAATGGGTATGAGGTGGCCAGCACCTTGCTCCACCTCCTGTTGTCTCCTCAGCTCTGGCATGTACTGGCAGCACATCCCATCTCCAAACACCGCCTCCAGTGCAGGAGACAGCAGAGGAGGAAACATTGAGGTGACATAAAAAACAGCATTTGCTTTCTTGGCCATCTGTCACAGTGTTGCAGCTGCTTTCCCAAATGAATGCCAGCTCGGCACTGGCTGGGAAAAATGGAGTTACTTTGGTTCAGCAGCATCCGTCAGGAGCAGATGCCCCAGAGCACGGCGCTGTTCAGTGCACTGGGACCACTGGCTTCATCAATAGGACAGGACACAGGATGCAGGTGCCCCATGCACTCCAAGCCACCCTGGGGTTCAGTCACTGCTGCAGTAGCCACTAGCAGGAGTTGGACTCTGTGATCCTTGTGTGTCCCTTCCAACTCAGCTAACTGTGATTCTGAGATCTTTGCTGTTCCATATCCAGCACCTGCAGCTGCCGGGCTCCTCCTCTGCCTCACCGACTCTCATGGTGGAAAGTTGGTATGTTTGAAGGTTTGACCATGATCTGGGTGCTGTAGGCTGGGAGATGCTGGGCACTGCCAGAGGAGGATCCCATGTTCCCACCTCTCTCCCCTGTGGTCGAACTGGCAGCAAGTGGATCCTCTCTGTGAGTCAGGGCAGGGAGCAGATCTAGAGAGGTGAGGACAAAAATATCCTCACTGTTAGGCCAGATCAGCTCCCTGGTCTGTCTCACTGATGGATACAGGAGGGGGGATGGGAGAAGGAAACTCATTGCCTGCACCTGTGTGGGATTGTAATTCACAGAATCGTTCAGGTTTGAAAGGCTCTCTAAGACCAGTGAGTCCCACCATTAACACAGCACTGCCAGATCCACCCCTGAACCTTATTCCCAAGTGCCACATCCACATATTTTGTAAACATTTCAGAGACAGTGATTCCACCACTGCCCTGGGCAGCCTGTCCCAGGGCTGGGACAACCCTTTTGGTGAAGAAATTTTCCCTAATATCCAACCTAAATGTCCCTGGTGCAACTTGAAGCTCTTTCCGCATGTCCTGTCCTTTGTTCCCTGGGAGCACAGCCTGATCCTCACCTGGCTGCACCCTCCTGTCATGGAGTTGTGCAGAGCCAGAAGGACCTTCTGAGCCTCCTTTTCTCCAGGTTGAGCACCCACAGCCCTCTCAGCTGCTCCTGGGGCTCCAGACCCTTCCCCAGCTCAGTTCCCTTCCCTAAACACACACCAGCCCCTCAATGTCTTTTTGTCACAAGGTGCCCAGAACTGACTGCAGGATTCGGGTTGCCTCAGCAGTGCCCAGTTCAGAGGGAAAACTCCAGGGGATGACTCTGGGATTGCAGCTGGCTAAGCCCACAGTCAGTGCAGGGAATGATGAAGCTGCGTGGGTCTTTGCCCCAGGGGCCATGGCACAGTCAGAGCCTAGTGGGTTCTGCAGACATAGCCTGAGGTGCTGAGAGCCACTTTCAATCCAGCACAGCACAAAGAGCTCCCTGTGTGAGCCCAGCAGCTCTGCCAGAGCTCCCTGGCCTTTGGGAGATGTTTCCCTCCAGCCCTGCTCTGGGCATTCTTTCTGCACCACCTTCACATTTTCCTGGTCTTGAGGCAGAGCAAACACAGCAAGGGCTTGGTGGAGTTTTGACACATTTCAGGAGGAGCATTAATAGCACAGAACTTGAGGCTGTTCTGTTGGAGGCCTTCAGTGCCTTCCATAGTCATTTCCCAGACAATTCATTACTCGGTTGAAATTATTCCTCAGGGAATGAGACGGGTAATGCTTTTCTGTTGAGATTGGAATAACTTGCAGGAGACCCACAAGAAACAATCTATGACAAAAAAAAAAAAAAAAAAAAAAAAAAAAAAAAAAAAAAAACAAAACAATATNAAAAAGGCTTAGAATTAGTTCCTTCGGGATATTTTTAAGTGGAATCATTCCAGTGAAGTTGTCTGGATTCAAAGGAAGATTGCCCCAGGGACAAGGAGATCAAATTTGAAAGAAAATGGGAAAAAAACCCATGAGGTTGGGGGAAGAAGAATATTTTGACATAAATAAAGTGACAAGGGCCTGTAATAGAAAGTGATTTCTTGTTACAATGCAATGAAGGGGACTAAAAGAAAGGAGAAAAAGCCTGTGAAATGGCAACACCATGTGGCAGCTGGACTATGGCAAAGCAAGCCAAGTTTTATCACAAGAATTTCATGTTTTGCTCTTTCTGTTTATTTTCCAAGCTCCAAAATAACCCATCAGCAGGAAACCATTGCCACATCCTCCCACCCTCTCTGCATTGTCATCCAAATTCATTGGGGGAGTGAGATTTCCCAGATCCGATGCAGTGAGCTGAGCGACACTGAAGACTTAGGTTTGAGTAAGGGAGCAACAGGTCTCATGAAAGGTGCTTTGGGCAAGGCATTTTGAGTTGAAGGTGGCAGATTTGTGCCATGCTGCCTGTGCTTCCCAAAAGTACCTCATCACACCCAGAAAAGAAAAGCGAGGGAGAAGCTGCCATAATTCAAGGGGCTTCTGCACAAGGAGTGTTTGATGGTTTGGGCAAAGGAGACCAGAATGACAAAATCACAAAATCACAGACTGTGTAAGGTTGGAAGGGACCACAGGGGTTTCACCTGCTCCATGATGTGTAATATGTTTGCACACCCCTACACTGGGAGGTGTGAGAAATGCAAACAAGATGAGAGACAGGATGAGAGTTTGAAAGGAGCCCAGAAAAACAGAGAAATAGTCCAGAAATGCCCCTGAATTCGCCCTAGAATGGGCCTCACTAGGAGAAAAGGCAGAGCTCTGCAAACCTGCCATGGTTATCAGCTCTATGAATTGTGGTTGAGGAACAGCAAGCTAGGCACAGGAATGGTCCTGGGGTTTTAGTGGATCCAGTCTCAGGGAGAACTCTTCTAAAGCTGTTTCTTGGGGAGCTTGAGAAATACTCTTCACAAAGCAGTCAGGAAGCCTGAGACATTTAAATTAACTGTGCAGATAGCAAATTCCTAAGCAGCCACAGGTTCCTGTTTCTTGTGCCAGCAGTGATGCCTGGGGGCTGCTGGGTAAACCAGGGAATAACCTGAGCAACATGGAAATGATGTTTAGTGTTAGTTTACTTTGTTGGGTTTTTTTCAGGTTTGCTAATCTGGGTCACAGTGTTGCTCCCCTTTGTGTGGGATTGCCAGGTTGGCAGCAAGGATTCTCTAAGCTGCTCATGCCATGAGCTTTAGCAGATAAAAGCCCAGTCCTAAACCACCCCCTCCTCCAGAAATGTCCATAACTGTGGGGCTCAGCTGGGCATTCCCAACACAATGTGGAGGGCAGTGCTGAGGCTGAGCTTTGGTATTGCTGCTCTTCTATTGCTTCTTCTCACAATCCTCTCAGATGAGGAGGGAGCTATAAAAAGAGCCTTTGGCCCACTGCATCCAGTGGCCAGCTGGGTTTCTTTGTGTCTTGGTGCCAAATGCTTTTCCTCTTCTGCCTGTTAAAGGGTAACCCAATAAATACCTGGCAGAAAATAACTGGAGCCATTAGTCATCCCAAAGCCCTGAAATAAGGCACCTGCAGGCAGAGCCTGAGCCTTTTGCCTGTGGAAATTCCTACACAGATGAGATACTTACTAACTTCTCCCTCCCATCAGCCTTTGCTGAGCCAAGAAGAAGGAGCTGGGTTTCAGAGGATCACAGAATCATCCAGGTTGGAAGAGACCTCTAAAGTCATCGAGCCCAACCTGTGCCCAATGCCCACCTTGTTACCCAGACCAGAGCACTGAGTGCCACATCCAGGCCTTCCTGGGATACCTCCAGGGATGGGAACTCTACCACCTCCCTGGGCAGCCCCTTCAAAGGCCTGACCACCATTTCCATGAAGAAATTCTTCCTAATTTCCAACCAAAACCTCCCTTGGAGGTAATTTCCTCTTGTTCTTTTGTCCCTGGGAGCAGAGCCTGACCTTCCCTGGCTGTCCCCTCCTGTCAGGAGTTGTTCAGAGCCACAAGGGCTCCCCTGAGCCTCCTCCAGGCTCAGCCCCTTTCCCAGCTCCCTCAGCTGCTTCTGGGGCTCCAGACCCTTCCCAGCTCCATTCCCTTCCCAGCCCCTCAATGTCTCTCTTCCTGTGAGGGACCCAGAACTAAAAACAGAACTTGAGGTGTGACCTCAGCAGTGCCCAGCACAGGGGAACACTCAATGCCCTGGTCCTGCTGCCACACTATTTTTGATACAAATCATTTTTGTTGTGGGTCACCCAGCCATGCCAGAGACTTCAGCTCCAGAGGAAAGTTCTTTGAAATCAGAACCTCAAACACATTAGGATGGAGTGGGCAGAGCCAACTCTACCTCTGTGAATTGTGGTCAGTGCAGGGGAGTGCTTTGAAATTGCTTTGCAACCCAAAGTAAAAATCAGATGTCAGGTCTTGACTTGAAAATAGAAATATCCAGGGCTCCCTGACATGGCAGAGCTGCCTTCTTTCTTTTTCCTTCCCAGTCATGTGGGAAGCACCTAAAACTAGAAACTGTTTTAACCCCAAATCAAACGAAATGTCCTTAGTAATGCAGCCCAGGCAGAAGGAAGTGTGAAAAAAGAAGCCATGACCTACAGGAGTGCAAATGTGATCAATGCCTCCCTTCTGCACCTTTGCCCAGCACAGGGATCACCACATTTCTGTACAGCTTTTTCATTTCCTCATGCCTTGTTTCCCCAGGTACTTTATAAACTCAGTAATGAAATGCAGCCACTTGGCACACAGCACACTGCCAAAAGGGAAGGGAGAAGGGAAACTTGAGCCAAGGATGCAGAGCAAGTCCAGCATTTTTCTAGGCATGATCTTGCAAGACCTGCAGTGCATAGAACATCATGGTGTTTTTCCTATCTTTGTAACCTCCCTGAACCATTCCTGGTCACCAGGAATTGCCTGTACCAATCTGTACCAGAGAACAAGGGTTTTCTGTACAAAACAGGGATGTGGAGTCTCAAAGGGACTTGCTAGAAAAATTGTGTGCACCTGGGCAAAGCAATGTATTTTCCTAAGGTCCTCAGCCAGAAAGTGCTTCATTTTGTCTAATCAACAGTTTCATTCATGTGAAAGGGAGCAGAGCCAGAAGGCTCAGGTTGTGGCAGGGACATCAGGGAAAATTAGGGAAAATATTGGAGACTAGGGAAAATTTCTCCATGGAAACAGCTGTCAAGCACTGGAACAGGTTACCCAAGGCAGAGCTGGAGTCATTATGCCTGGAAGTGTTCAAAAAACCTGTGGATGAGGTACTTGAGGTCATGGTTTAGTGGTGAACATGATGGTGGTACTGGTAGATGGTTGGACTTGGTGATTTTGGAGCTCTTTCCAGCCTGAACAATTCTGTGATTCTATACTAAATCTGGGGGTTACTACCAGAAATCATTGCCAAGGCTGACCTAGAAGTGTCACTGCCACCTCCAAATTGCAGCCTGGAGGCTTCCATCAGTTCTTGAACCAGAGCTTCTGGAACACGCCCCCCCCAGCTGAGCAGAGTTAGCAGCACAGGAAGGAGAAGAGATGAGCAGCTGGTTCAGCACTGACTGCTCACAGCCAGACTTTGAGATCAGTCAGCTGCCTGTACACTGTGGTCATGATGGGGGCAAGTGGAGATTAAATCCTTAGTCCTATCCAGCTGTGACCCTCTGGCTTGCTGCAGATGTCCCAGGGTATGTCCTGTCACACAGGACTGTTGCCATGTTCTGCCGGGGCATCTGAGGTTTAGTGACCCATTGGCTCCCTGGTTTGTGAACTGAGTAATGAGGCAGGACAAGCTTTGCTGTGTCCATGGGTCAGTAACCTCCCTGGCTTCAGCCTGAGGGGTTTGGGGGCTTTAACACCTCTCTGGAGCTGAGGACCTGGGCCCTGCAGAGCACGGCAGAGCAGTGGGGAGCAGCGCGCTGCTTCCAGGCTGGTCCTTGTGGCAACTGGCAGAGCACACACCAAGCTGGATGAATGGCTGCTCTGGGAATTCATTGCAAGCAATTAGTCCAATTTTCAATTATCTGAGAGAAAGAACTTAGCTAATTAAAGTTTAATTACATTTTGACTACTTCTTCATCTGTCCTGTCCTATTAAACCTGCATTTCGGGATGCAAGCAGGAGGGTAGTACTCGCAGCTGCTTGGAAACCTGTAAGATGGCAATGCTCGTGGGGCTTGCCAAAAAGGATGACTCTGGACTTAACTCTTCATGTGTGACAGCTCAAGCCACGCCAAAGCAGAAAGCCAGCATCCAGCACCGGCCAGGCAGCTGCCATGGAAAAGAAACAATACCCTGGGATTGCTTCATGCACACCTTGCTTTCCTGGAAGAGGCCCAAGTACATGAGTCTACCCTCACATCTACGTGTACTAGCTTCAAAAATCAATGTGCACCAAGGCAAGATAGCTGGCTCTTTCATGGAGAACCAAAGTTGTTTGACTCTGCAATTCCAGCCCCTTTTCCAGAAAGGCCACTCTAGTTGCTGATGCTACAGGGGTAAATGTTTATCCCTGTTTGTTTTTCTTCTCCTTTTCTTGCTTATTATCTTGCCCATCATTTCCAGTGTCCCACACACAGTTGGATGGAGGTGGTAACTCATGTCCTCTCAGTATTGATCTTTTCAGAAGAACTGGAGCATCACAAGAAGGCTGATCTTGTCTCCTTTCCCTCTAGAGTCACTCCAAAAATCAGAAGTAATGGTGTTCTCTGAAAACACATCAGCTGGCACAGCTGGTGCTGCTGAAATTCATAAGCAGCCAGTGAGCCCACACAGAAGGAAAAGGCAGATCCAACTGGGGATTCTGCTTCTGAGTCCTCTGGTCTCACAGCTCCCTGCTAGAATAGTAAAGCCAGATGCAGAGGTAGTGTCTTCAAAATCTGTCACTGGGGCAGGACAGCCCCATTTCTCTGAGAAGACATGCTCAGACAGGTCTTATTAATTCAAAAAGAGGATATTAATTTGATTTAATAGCTGGTTCCTGACTGCACCCCAGCAGAGAGCACTCTGCTGTGCTCATTCCCAGCTGGATGCCATGGGCTGACAAAGAGTGACAAAGCTGCTGCCTTCTCCTTGAAGGTACCTGTGACCTACAGCCAAGATTGCCATGCAGACCCATCCCTCAGAAAGACATTTTTGCTTTGTTGTTGATTAACCTGCCTTCAATTATTGCTATGAAAATGTCATCCCCACCAATGAGCTTCTGGCAGGGAAGAGAGCTGCAAAGGCCTGTCTGAAAATGCTCACTTACAACCTGAAATACATGCAGATGAGCAGCATCTTTCAGATTGGAGACTGTCACTTTACATACATTTCTCTGTCTCTGAGTGTTGCCAGTGCCTCCACCACTTCCCAGCACATTGACAGTGACAGTTTCAGGGATGTGCCAAACCATACTCATTGCTGGCAATGTTCTGATTTTCTCTTAACTCAGGTTTCCATAACCATGTGCTCATGGAACAAACAAGTCCAAGAAATTGTCTGTCTCTAAAACCAGGAGGAGCACTAATTTGGCCAGACTGATGGGGAAATGCTTGGGTAAGTCATCTTAATGGGAGAACTAGTGGGAAGCCAAAGGTGTATTAAACAGGCAGTTGGATCAGGCAGTTTCCAAGGTTGCTGAGGTTTTGTTCTTCCCTGTTTTCACTGTTTTACAAAGACATATTCTCTGTACTAAAATTAAGTGAGGTTTCCAATCCCTCATTTGTTGCAATGGAGTCGGAGACAGGGATGCAACATACACATACTGAGGTTCATGTGGCCACAGCCTTGTTTATTGTCCAGCAACTCCTTTTATAGAGCTTTCAAATTTCCTGTGCTTACAGACATGATTGCTCAAGGGTCTCAACTCTGCCTGGCTCACTGGCCAATGATATGGGTGCATCTGTGTTTCAAAGGGGTTTGCTGAAGTCCTCTGACTGGGTTTGAATTTGACCTATCCTTGTCATGTCTACTTCGATCTAGCCTGGTTGAGCTGGTATCTGTTAAGCCAGATCATCTATGCAGATATTGTCTAGCTGTATCTGTTATACTGATTCATACTTAAGAACACTAAGTTGGATTCCAAACAGCTGCTTTAAAGGCATCTACACTTGCAAAATCTAATGAGACACTCCCCGTGCACAGACAGCAAAGCCCAGAGCAATGTCCCTGAGTCCTCTGTGGTCTTTTACCTCTGTCATTTTGCCACTGCCCAGGAATTGTTCAGGTCAGGTTGTTGGTACAGGTCTGAACCACACCAGAACCATTCTCATACATTTACAGTATCATCAGTCAAGTTCCCATGCCCAGAAATGTTCCTGGTGTTCTCCATCTCCTTGAGACAGATAGGGCTGTAAGATCCGTTATATTCCAAGGATGTTTAAAATGCTCCCACAATCCCAAAACAGCTCAAGTTTGGCAAAATCACATATATTTGGAAGTAAGGAGCTTTCTCTGACCAAGGTTTTTGGTGGGTACCTGGTGCTCTGCACACCTGAGTAGAGAGCAAGCCCCGTGCCGGGCTGGCAGCTCCAGTCAGGCTCAAGGGTAGGACCAGGGTAGGGCAGGGAGTCTGAGGAATTCCATGCCAAAATGTCTTCAGCAGCCTCAGCAGCAAAGCAGGTGGAAGACACAGAAAGAGGGAAACATTCCCCTTTCAAACAGAGAAACTGGCAGGCAAAGTCTCCAATGAGATAAACTGGGTCTGAATTCTATCATTGTTTGGCCTCAGTCTCCCTTGAGTCCCTGACTCTGGTGGCATCAACTTGTCCCTCTCTGGCAGAGGTAATGGACCACAGAGACTTTATCTGGAGGCTAATTGCTCTTGCACAACTGATACAAGAGACCCACGCTGAGGGTAGTGGGTTTATGGGGCGATGGTCCCAAATAATGGCACTGCAGGTTTCAAGCCATGTCTCTGCTAAGTGAATCCAGCATGCACTGCCTCAGCTTCCTCCAGAGAAACACAAAGCTGCTGCTTTAAGCAGCACTGAATTAAAATTCCATATGAAGATCAGCTGGACAGACCTCATACACTTGATGGAGGGGTTGGCTTGGAAGGGGAGGTGGAAATGCCTTTTTGCCCAGAGCTGGGAGGGTAGGAGGGAGACACAGGAAATTTCCATCTTGCTTGGTAGATGCCCCTTTGCGGACCACAGCAGCCTGGAGACCTTGCCAGAGCGCAGAAAATGTGTGTTCTCTTCTTAGGTCTGTCATGGGGATTTAGAAAAGTGATCTGTTACCCTTTTCCAGCCCCCAAATGCCTATCTTGTCTTGGAGACCAGCTTTGGGACATCCATCACTTGGGACATGGGGCAGGCTGTTACCTGGGACCTCAGCACCCTGCTGTGGGCCCAGCTCGGATCGGGGATTGTCCATCACTGCTCCCTTTGTAGGTGTGCACACCTACAAAGACAAGAGTGTCCTTCCCTTTAGCCAGCTGGGGAAACACCTGGACCCAGGCTGGAGGTGTGCCAAGGAACCAAGGTGGTGGCAGAGCATCATCCTAGACCCACACATGAGAGGGGCTCAACCCCTCATCCCCTCTAGCACCCAGTTTAAAGCTGCAGATATCCACTCCAGCTGTTCCTCAGGCTTTCCAGGGCAACATTTGTCTGGAGCAACCTGGTTCCCTCCACTTATCTACAGAACAAACCCAGGACCACCAGAAAAGAGACGGGAAACTGCTACTTATCTAATTTGATCTCATTTTACTTCTTTTTTATTTTCTTGGCTCTCAGAAATGTGTTCTGCCTGGATTGAGGTTACAACCCGAGTAATGTCGCCCTGCCTAAAAAAACACCTAAACTGTTACCATAACAACCCGACTCTGTGCTTTATTACCATGGCAATTCTCAGGAATTATTAAATACTTGCATGTTTGGTGCAGGTGCTCCAGTACATCTGATGCCAAGCTCAGGTTGGGATCCTTCTTCCCCCACAATCTGTCTGTCTCATCATGTTTAACTCTTCCATTCCCTCAGTCCAGACTGCCATGGCAGAGGAAAGAGGTGGGTATCATCTGGGACTTTGGTGTTTTCCCCACCACAGGGACATCTGTATGACCAGTGTTTTCCAGGGGGGTCAAGCCACCTCTTTATTTCTGCAATTGTACAGCCAGTGATTCAATAAGTAGAGGATTTCCCTTTGCAGGCAGTTCAGCAGGGGGAAATGCTCTCACTTGCCTTTCTCTGCTGTCTCCCTGCTGCCTGTCTAGAAAGAAGGAATTCCAGCTGGATCAGAATCACAGCAAATGGGGACCAGCCCAGAGACAGGGAGAAGCATGGTGAAGGTCCAGGGAAGGTTGGTCTTGATGGACAGGACAACTTGACTGACCAGAGTCATAGAGTCAAAGAATCATTAAGGTTGGGAAGGACCTCCTAGACCATGTACTGCCTAAAATCATGGATGTTTTCAGAGAAGGGATGCAGACTAGTTGGACCAGTGGCTCAGACCAATGTAACCAGTCTCACGGGCTTGTGTTCCACTGCTGGAAGGAGATTTTAGATGAGACTCAATGGCTGATCCTCAGTCTGCCACTGATGTGATGATCCATCTAAGCACCTCCCTTCCTTCCCTGTCCCTCCAGCAGCATCTCTCAGTCATGCTTGAACAACTCCTGGCACCCCAGTGGCACTCTGGAATTTACCATGCTACAAGCAACACTTACAAAAAAAAATTAAAATATGGTAATAATAAAAGTCTTCAAAAAACTGAATTTTCTTGGGAGCTGGTACCCACTTGTGAGTTTATGCTAAATGAGTAGGTGTTAGATGAAAAACCACAGTTTGTGGGGAAAGGCAGCAGAAAGAGCTGTTATGGTCTGCTTTCTTCAACAAGCCCTTCAGTAGCAACCTCATCCTCCAACTGCAGAACTCATGCCTCTGGGGCAGGACAGCTGGGTTTTCAGAATCTGAGATCACAGCTCTTCTCCTGAGATTTGGGGAGCATCATGATACCCTCTGTACCTTCCCTTAAGCAACCATGGCTTTACCTCAAGATGGTTTTTAGACGCAAAATCCCTGATCCAAGGGGGTCCTTCATGATGCCAGCCTTCTCTTCCACAAATAATTCCTCCTCAGTGGGGTAATCAGCCTTTTATTGGGAATCGAATGGGACAAGGACATATGCAAGTGTTTTAAGTGTCTTAACTCCTGCACAAGGAAGGCAAAAGCATATGGAGATGTGTTGTAATATGGCAAATGTAGATGGTGCCACCAACTGCTTCCTCTGAGGATCCTCCTCTTGGTCCACACACTCTGGTGATGCAGACATATTCCTGATGCCAGGAAAGAGCCACAGCATGACCAGAGGATTGGCAAGCCAACGTAAAGTTGGGCTCTTGCCCCAAGGACCATGTGGAAAATGTCGTCTCTCCCAGCTGAGTCCTGAGCAAGCTGCACCTGCCTCAGCAGGTGCCCAGCTCTGCTTTCTGAGGTGTTTCATTGCTCCTCCAGCTCATGTGTACGTGAGCCTTCTGTGGATGGTGTTTCTCCTTACCCCTGGAACACTGCACTGTACAAAAGGGTTGAAGACCCCCATGGCCTGTTCCTGGGTGTGGCCTCTAAGGACACATGGCAGGACCTTCACCACACACACCAGCTGTCACAGCCCTGGCAGAGCTGGGACAGCTGAGATGTGTGACCAGCTGCTTCACTCATGGTATTGCTGCAGAGGAAAAGTAAATTTTATCCTTTCATTGCATTAGCAGCTTTCCCTGTGCCCTGCTCTCCTTGCTAGCATTGGAAGGTTTCTTCCATCATCTGTGAGTTGTCCTTTGCATTTGGGCCACAGCTGGTGGATGGACTGGCAAGAGGGACCAAATGTCAGCTGAAAGCAGGATGGGATGGGAGTTCAGTGCGTGCATCTGGGTTATCCTGTGAAGCACAACAACCTGGAGATGCAGATACACCTTTAGGTTAAAAATACAAGTGCAGCCCAAGTGTTTGGGTCATTGCCTGCTCTGGGGTTTTTCCATGTCTCACCCTCACCTCTGACCAGGCTGTGCTCCTGCAATGGGGGTGGTTTGTGCTCATATGCAGAGATCATGGAATCAAGGAATCCCAGAATGGTTTGGGTTGGGAAGGATCTTAAAGCTCATCCAGTTCCAACCCCTGCCATGGGCAGGGACACCTTCCACTATCCCAGGTTGCTCTAAGCCCTGTTGGCCTGTTCAGCCAACCAACAGGAGATTTCAGAGTTTTGAATCGCAAATTCTGCCCCTGCTGCCATGTTGTCAGTGTGCTCCTAAGGCTGACACAGGCAACAGGTCAGTGGGAGCAACCAGAGACAGCACTACACAGTCCTGCTGTGCGTCGTGTGGGAACCTTGAGAAGGTACTCAGCAAATAACAATTCATTACAAAACATTCTCTAATCATGTTTTTCCCCCTGGGAAAGGCAGAAATCTGTTCCTCTAGATTTACATCCAAGTAGCTCAGCTCATCAGCTCCTCCAGTATCCAGGATTGCTTTCCCACTACAGAAGTGAACCCAGCAGGAATATTGTTAGTGCAACAAAACACAAACTATTTCTACCTCACACCCACAGCCAGAGCTGTAATTCCATCACAGAACAAAGGTCAGGAGCCTTACCCCCTCACATAATTCAGCTTTGACAGTTCAGGAGCTAGAGATTTCAAAAGCTGAAATCTTGCTTTGCCAGAGGCACTCAGAGCATCTTTATGAGTCTCTGTTTCCGCACTGTGCAGGTATTCAACACAAGCCTGGCATACACAGTTCTTGACGAATTGATTTGCTAGTGGAAAGTGATGCTTGCCTGTGAAAAATGATAGTGGTTTCTGCTTTAAAGAAATATCTCTAATTACAATCAAGGTGAGA
Organism: Aegithalos caudatus; assembly: GCA_013389925.1. Lineage (NCBI taxonomy): Eukaryota > Metazoa > Chordata > Aves > Passeriformes > Aegithalidae > Aegithalos > Aegithalos caudatus. The sequence goes on from WEIU01001413.1 coordinate 149,155, forward strand.
TGATTATACCTGGAACTAGGATCGAAATTCCTGAACTACACACACACAGAGAAATAATAAAGAACACAAAATTCTGTTGAAACAGGGTTTTTGTTTGTTTTTTTTTCTGAATGTTCACCAGTTTTCAAAAATTACAAAACCTCAAGGACTGTAACAATGTAGCACTTGGAAAAAAAGAGGCTGGTGTGTACAAGAACAAGCATGCTTTTCTTTTACGGGTGGGGAGGGGTTTATATTTATCTGGGTTCTTTTCTTCCCCCACCATCGTGTGAAAGAAGAAAGTACCAGTTTATTTAACAAGACAGCTCAGGAAAATGAGGAAGAACATGCTTTCCCTGTTACAAAACTACCAGAATATGCATGCTCAAGGTCCAAAACACAACAGACTGACATTTTTTAGCATGCAGACTTTTTTATGACCCACATGGTGCTTGCCTTCCCCTGCCCCTCTCAAAGATGAGATCTGTGCCCTGTATCTTGCTCTCTCATTAGTTTGTTTGGGTTTTTTTTGTAAGGACTTATTTGCCTTTTTTTTAGCCCTAAATCCCAGGTAGCGGTATCCAAGGTAACAGCAGCAAAGAGTCCACATCTCCATATTATCACTGTTTCTGCAAGTTTCATGCAAAACTTAAGCCATTTCTGCATGCGACACAATGCTGGTGATTTATTGTCCTTCTCACAGCTCTGGGGTGGTTTACCCATATGCCACCACATTTTGTTGACTGGGAAGAGCAGGTTTGCTTTCCCATGGACACAGACTAAAAGACCCCCTCCCCCCTTCCCACTCCCCCCAGTTGCCCCAAACACATGGCAATGTGCATCTCAATACCAGGTCCAGACAGTTCACTTGCCTACAAGAGCCTGGTGGCTTCAGTAAAGTCCCATGATTGCAGCACCCACATCCTTGGAAGGTCTTCGGTCCTTCACCAGAAAGTTAATCATGCTCTCAGACTTGATGAGCAAGTTGCAGCCCAAAAAGAAGATGCCAAACATGACAGTCAAGGAGAGGACACAGAGGACAGCAATCTGCACCACCCTTGTGATGAAAAGGCTCCTCTCGTCGGGTGCCAGGACCAAGGAGCCACCATCAGTCCCTAGCACCATGCTGGTGCCATTGCAGCAGGCCATGAGCATCCCCAAGCCCTGAGTCCTGTTGGGGTCAGCTGCCTGCTCCAGGAGAGTCTGGTTGAAAAAGGATCCATTCATGGTCTATGTGTAACCTCAGATCTTCGGGAAAGGTAAAAGGGAAGCTGGTTGTCCCCCTGTCTTCCCTTCACAGACCAGGGCTTGGCAGCTTCAAACCACCTTGTGTCTTTCCTCTCAGCGCCCGGGATGGACAGGGAACTTCCTCAAGGCTGTGAGCAGTTGGGAAGCCAGTCCGTGCCGCCCGACGGATGGCTGGATCCCAGATCCCTCCTGGCAGAATGTTAGCACGAGCCCCCAAACAATCAAAAGGAGAGAGGGAAAAGGAGAAAGGGACACTTGGGGGAGAGGACGGCAGCCGGGGATCACCCCATGCCCCCTGCCCTCCCAACCCGCCCCCGAAAGAGCAGAGCGGTGCTGCCGAATCCCGGAGTTTCTCCCACAGGAGGGAGAGCTGCTGTCTGCCGGCTGGGAGCTCCACAAATGCAAGTTACAAGCTAAAAGTCTTCGCCGTGCTCAAAGGAAAAACAGCAACTCCACCCCCTTCCAGCCTCCCCCCAGGCCCGCCTTCCTCTCCCTCCACGTTCACTCTGCTGCCCACCCCTTGCCCATGCTGCACACCCCATCTTTGCCCTGCCACAGGTGCCCACACACCCACCCCTGTGCCACCCCCAGGTGGGGGCCGACCCCTAAGGCCCTGCAGAGGGGTACCTAACTCATCCCTTCCTCCAGCCCTCCCACCTGCTCCCAAAAGCATCCTGCACGGTGAGTGCTCATCCCAGACTGCTGGCAGGTCCCTGTTCCCCCGAAGGCTCCTGTAAGCCTCAGGTCAGCGCTGCTGTCACTGATCTCCCCTTGCTGCTCCGTGCCACCCACTCCTTCTCTGAGCAGCGTCTGGCCCAATTCAGCCAGTCCACCCCCAGCTCTGTTTGGTGATGCCTGTCCTGTGCCTCCAGAGAAGAGCTGGATCCAGCCCCTCTCTGCATCCTGTTCCTCTGTCTGAGGGCTTCTTCCTCAGGGCACACGGTCTCCCTGTCCTCCCCTTCACACTTTTGCTCTTCAAAAGGGGAGCTCTGCAGTACCGCACCCTGATTTCTGCCCTGTCCCCAGCCCTGGGTCCCACAGCAGCGTCACTGCAGCATCCAGGGCCAGAGCATCACAGGCCCCTCAGCCCCACCAAAGCAATCCCAGGGGAAGTTTCACCATCACTCCCCTCTCTGTGTCTGCATAAGCTCCCAAAGTGACACCATGAGTCAGGGTGTCCAGCTTGTTAGGCTTACTCCTGCCCCTGCCCATCCCAGGGCTGTGCCCACAGGACTACCATGTCCCAGCTTCCTGGGTTTGCCTGTTGTCATTTGCCTGGAAATGCGTCTGGATGGCCCAGAGCAGCAGATCACCCCCAAATCACAGTGTGAGGACCTTGCCCTGGTTTATCCATACACATATTGACTTGTTTCCTTTGCCCAGCCCTCAAGGGATTTTAATAAAACAAAAATGAGGATTGATGAGTTGTAGCCAAAGTCAGGAGCATGTGGCTGGTTGAGAGTGGTGGGCAGCTTGGTAGGGACAGTATCAAGTGATCTTCCTTTTGGGCAGCTGGGACCCCCTGCTCTGCTGCTGTGACTTTAGGGGCTCAGAACTGTCCAGTTCAGTGTTTACGTGTTGCATTTTCCTCTTTTTCTGCATTTGGCATTTCTCTCCAGGTTGCTGCCCACTGTGATAGGGCAGTTGCAGCAGAGGTTTTGCAGGAAGGAGGATCAAATGGAAGGAGGATCCTGATCCAATGAGCATCTGTTTGTGTTTAATCTGAGGGCCAGGAAAAATCCCATGGGAAATCAGAGCATCCCCAGTGTCCCAGCCTGAGTGGGAGATCCTCTCCCTGCATGCTCCCAGACTGAAGGAGTTTCTGCTCCCTCTGGTGGCTCCAGCTCCAGCATCTTCTCTCCCAGCACACCCCAGCATGGATTTGGGTCGCACCCATTGCCCCTGGGTCACAATCTGTGGTGATGGGCTAGCCAGGGCTCCCAAACACTCCCCAGCTGGCTCCTGCCTTTGTCCCACCAGTGACCCCAAAATCTGGAGCATCCCACTGCCTATTATGCAGTGCCTAGAGGCAACATTGTAGAATCTTGGAATGGTTTCAGTTGGAAGGGACCTCAAGTCATTCCTAACTCCCTGTCATAGGCAAGGACATCTTCTGTTAGACCTGTCCAAACTGGCCTTGGACATTTCCAGGGATGGGACATTCAGATCCCAGCGATGTTTTCAGGACAAGCAGCACCTTCTTGCAGTTTGCAGGGCAATTCCACCCAAACATGTTGGACTGAGTTCATTCCATCCTTGTCCTCAGGCAGGATCAGCCCAGGAAGGTGAAGGCAGGTAAAATACTTAATTTTGTGACTTTTTCCGGTTTTTTTAGCATTTTTGCACCATGCTGAGAGTATCACAGCCCCACTGGGCAGGGGATTCCAGGACACATAGAGCTGCGTGTCCTTTGGGAGCAGCAGTACTTGCCAGTTTGGGCAGCCAGGAGCTGGGTGTGATGAATTCCTGGTGAAGAGGGCCTGGGAGATGGATGGGATAGATGGCAGGCTGGCCCCAGAGGTGTACAGAGTCAAACAGGATGCCATAGTCCTCTCTAGACAGTTAAGACTAATCTTCCTGTCCACAAAACACTCAGACACAGTCACAGGGTGACACAGCATAGACTTGTGGGCACAAAGCCCCACATGATGGAAAGGCCATATAGGCAGCATGTCCAGGAAAATAAGGAATTTGGATGCCCTAAAATGGCTAATGGCTCTGGGAGCTGAAGCAGGGCAAGACTGGAGCTGCCCAAAAACAGGTTTGGGGTTTGTATTGATGTCTCAGCCAAGGTACAGCCTTTTTTGATACTGCATGAGGGTTGATGGGCTTCTCCTGGTGCCCTTTGCCAAATCCTCATTAAAAAGCCCTGGGGAGAGAATTTGGATCCCCACTGAGGAGGACAGCAGCATCCTCAAGGTTGGTGGGGCTGTGTGGAGAAGCAAAGAGCCAAAACTTCTTTTAAAGCCAAGGAAAGCCCCCAGGTCCTGAGGCAGAGTCTGTATCTCTACCTCATCCTTACAAAAACCATCATCTCTTGCAAACAGCTGGCAGCTTGGGGCCAAGTGCTGTTATCCCCATCTCCCAGCATGGGGCTGTGGCTCTTACACAGTTCTGTGCACATTGTCTGCAGCCTCCAGCACCTCCAGGATGTGGCTGCAGCTCTTGGCACCCACAAAAACTTGTATTCCACAACTTGGTATTTCTGTGTCCTGGGTTGTCTTGACCCAGGGTTGTGTCATTACTGTCCCCAACCTCTGTGATCTGGTGGGAGAGACCGTCCCAGGGAAATTACTCCAGCCCTTCTCTCCCTTTTTCTCCTAAGGTGTATTCCAAGTGCCTCAGTTTCCCCCAGTATTGCAGGGGGAACAAGAGGTTTATAAAACCGCTTCGAGAGATGCTCACAGGCAATTCTGATGTTTCAGTGAGCACAGTCCCTATGCAGATCCTGATCCCTGGATTTGCTCAACACAGGATCAATTCCTGAGGACACAAAGGGGGGAAAAAAATACAAGTGAGAAGAAAATCAGGTCCCAATTATGTGACCCCAAGCTGAACTTCCCTCCCCTTGAGATGTCCAGGTTTATATCCAAACTGCCGGTTCCACCCTGCCTGGTTCCTGGCAGGATCTCCTCAGCTCCCAGCTCTGCTTTAGCAGGGATTTTCCCTCTCTGCTGAGGGAGCGGAGAACCCACACTTTCGTATTCGTGTGCATTTGCTCTATTTCTCCTTAAATCCTTGAACTCCATCAGTTCCGATGGAGTTTAAAACCAGATACCTTTCAAGAGTTAATAAAAGGAAGGAGTGAGCAAGATTTTGTAAGGAATTAATGCCACGCGAAAGAGCCTATGGGAAAGAGCCTGTTCTGAGCCCCGGGGCTGCAGGTCACCAGTGCCGAAAGAGGAATCGCTGCCAGGGTTTATTAGCTGCTTGTTTAAGCCGAGAGAGCGCAAACCTCCTAAGGAGCTGGCGGCAGAGCGGGCGGGGACACTCCGGACTCCGAAGTGACGCGGCAGGAGCTTCCTCCGGCCTCTCCTCTCGCCGTGTGTCATTCACCCAGCCCCGTGATTCATCTCCTCGGCCGCTAAAAACCTCCAGCTACTCCAGAGCCGCTGCCCATCGCTCGTGGCGGGGTTGGTCCAAGCAGTCCCTCCAGCCCAGGGCTCAGAGAAGATGGGACGAGTCTCCGGGACGCTTGGGATCCTCCTGCTCTGCGCTACAGGCAGCTGGGGTAGGTTTACCTCTGTCGCTTCTGTCACTGCTTAAAGCCATCTAGTGAAGATTTTGCCTGTTACTTCTACAAATCCCAGGACTTTCTGAATTCCCAAGGTCTGTGATTGCCTGGGAAAATGACTCGGAGGGGGAGCTGGCAGCCTGAGCTGCAGAGCGTTTCCACATAGGAAGCACAGCTCAGGACGGCTGGGTCGGGACCGGGAAGTTCCCAATGTTGTTATAGGGTCAAGACATACTTTGATGGGTTATTCTCACTACATGTGGTGAGTTTATATCTTCTACCTACTCCGTGTTTGGCTCTGGTTACTGGTTTGTCATGAAGGACTGGGGTGCGACTTGGGCTTCATCCTTTATAAGCAGAAAATTCACTGGGAGAAATCACATGTCAGGTAATCCCTCCCTGTGTCCGTACATTTTAAAGGTGGGGGGAAGGGGGCGGGCTGCATTTTTGACGGCCTTGCTGTCCTGCGTTATTTTTTCTCACGTTATTTTGATGATTTTATTTAAGAAATCTGGTTTCTGGCATCAGATGATCTCAGAATAAATGTGGTTTGTATTTTTTAAAAGTTTTCCAGTGTCAGAAGTACAGAAAAGCCTGGAAAAGCATTGTCTCCTCTCCAGGTGTGTTCCTAGGGCTCAAAGGAAATCTTAAAACTGCAATATGGTGATTTATAAATCAACATTGTTTTCAAGGCCAGACTTGGGGTTTGGGGAAACATTGTTCTGTCTAAAGAATTCCAGACTTTGGTGTATTTACAGGAACAACCTGAGGCTCTGATCTGCTGCCAGATGGAGCTGTCATCAGTACAGGACATGGGATAATCTCTGCAAGAGTTTGAGTTCATAGAGCTGCAGTTTGGGGCTGTGCATGTGATATCCCTGGTGCCTGAGCTCACTTTGGGGCATCCCATTCCCGGGAAGATGTTGGCAGGAAGGGAGAGGCTCCAGAGAAGAAACACCCCCAGAATGGTAGGGTGGGGATCAGCCAGGAAAGCCCAGATCCTTATCACTTAGTCAAACGGAAAGGCTGGAGAGGATGTGGTTTTTACCTTTTATCAAGTTTTGTGGTTTGTACCTTTATCGAACGTCTTTATCAGGTTTTCTCTGTGTTCATTCTTGCTCAAATTGGCAGAGGGGGAAAACAAAGTGTGTGGCTGCTCCTGCACCACACAGAGGTTACTCTGAGTGCAGACTGGGACTGAGTAATTTTCTCCAGTCAGGACAGGGTGATGCTAAGCCACAGATGTCTGGAATGTTTCAAGTGCATCACTTCCCTAAATTCAATCTCAGGCTGGATGGGGCTTGGGACAATCTGGTGTAGTGGAAGGTGTTCCTGCCCATGGTAGGGGGGGGGGGAATTAAATGGGCTTTAAGCTCTCTTGCAACCCAAACCAGTCGGATTCCCTGCTTTCGCCTCTCTCAGGGACGAAGCTTTGCCCAGCCCCGGGTGGGTGGTTCCCATTATTCTGCACAGTTTATCTCCATATCCCTGTATTTCAGGATTGCTTTTTTCCAAAAGCTGGAGTCTTTAGGATCAGCTCATTGTGTGAGAGCAGCTGCTATCATAGTTTAAAAATGCAGGTTTTGTACTTGGGTTTATTAGTTTTTATGGCTAGAAAAAAGCTCCAAAAATGGGAAAAAAAAAAGTCACTAAAAAATACAGAATTTGTTAGTTTAGGCTGTACTGAGACAGTGTTGACCTGCTCACAGCCAGGCAGTGTCCAAGTCTGGGAAGAATTGCTAGGCACTCATAGGGCCAAAACCTGAGGGGACTCCCAGAGCATCCTCCCCACCTTTCACATCCTCCGCTTCCGCCCATCTGTGCTTTTGTTCCGACATCCTTGTAAGGTCCCTGCTCCCACAGACCCATCCCAACACTGCATCCCTGCATCCAGCCGTGCAACCAGTGCTGGGAATGCCAAAAAAAGGGAACATTTCCCCATGGTGGGGGTGTGCAGTTGCCTGCTCACAGCAGGACCAGCCTCACATTTGGATGGTCATAACTGCCCATGCCCTGCTCCATCCATCCCCATGGAAGTGCAGCCAGGAATGGCCTTGTACAGTGCTGCAGATTGGTTCCAGGGAAGGGCAGGGGCCTCCATCTCCAGGAAAATGTCTTGGTCATGGAGTAATGGACACCACAGGGACCACAGGGCTGTGTGAGTCTGGGGGCAGATACAGACCTCCAGGGACCCCTGAGGCAAACCAAGCAGCAATGGCATGGTGGCACAATGTGACATCAGGCCCCAGGGCAGCCTTGAGAATGGCAGCGTTCCTCCCACAGGGACCTCCCAACTGTAACCCCACCTGAGCTGTGCAGCTCCCCAGCCATGACACTGCTCTGCCTGTGGTCTGTGGCCTTTGTTCCAAAATCCACCAGAAGACTGGATTTACATCCCCAGCAAAGAGGAGGGACACTAGACAAAGGAACCCTGGGCTTTGGGGTGGCAGCAGGAGAGGAAAGGAAACCACCAGGGTACAGGGGCTGCACACAGGCAGGAGATAATTTGTACCAAATGGTGAGGACCAGATGAGCTCAGAGGGTCCTGGGGTTTCTTAGCCCCAAGATCAGATTTCATGGCATGAGGAGGCACCCTGGGGCTCTGCCAGCAGACATGACCCTGGAATCCTCCACATGGAGCTTGAGTGGAACCTGGTCTCATTGAGACCAGAGTTAACACTGCACATGGGAAACTGAGGCAGGAGGTGGCTGAGGAACTGGGTCAAGTCACAGGGAATACCTGTTTGAGGCGGGATTTGGACTGGTGAGTCATGTCCCAGAGCCTTCATGGAGCCCTTGTCAGCTCTGCCATTCCCCAGCAAGGTGGGTGTTGGGGCAGACCCAGGTGAATAAACCAGAGAAACCCCAGCTTTAGGGGACAAACCCCACACTGACATTAAACAGGAGCCTGGACCAGGAGTGTTGCTGGTGGCACTCAGTGCTGTAATTCTGCCTGAGCAGAGTTGAGCAACCACAGTCGTGAACCAGGAGCTGGACACAGCCACTACATGAGGGATGTGAGAATGGAAAGCAGGCATACTCCTGGCATGTGGCAGGCAGGTACTTGGTACCTCTCCCCATCCCTGAGCAAAGGGCCATCATCCTGGTCCAGTATCAAAGCACCAGGGCTCCCCAGGGACCTGTAGATTTGGAAGCTGTTTCCATGTTCAGGCAAGTGGCCCCAGGGTTGGCAGCTCTGAGCATTTAATCCAGAGCACCTGGAGCTGCCAGGGCTGTCCCTGTCTCTGAGGGATGTCTGGGCAGTGCCTCCCTGCTCCCCAGAGAGCTGAGCTAGCTCCCAGCTGCATGGCACAGCACAAATCCATGGCACATGCACTGGCTGTGGCCACCGGCACTTGGCAGGCCAGGAGGGATTTCACACAGATGCAGAAGGAGCTGGTGAGAGATGTGGGAATTGTTGTCATTGGTGTTTTCAGAGAGCCTTTTGCCTTCCCTCTTCCTGGCCCTGTCTAGCCCAAGGATCAGTATTGCTGCTGGCACACTGCTGAGGTGCAGAAAGCACTGGAGACCAACCTGTCACTCTTTTGGACAATGTTATATTTAAAATCTGTCCCATCCTCACATGGAGCTGGGTATTTCAGGATATGATGAGAGCTCTGGGCATTGGTGCCACCCCAGACTTGGTGCTAAGCAAGGCACTTGGACTCAGCCTTTAGTTTAATCTGGGACAAGTGGGAACTGCAGGTGTCAGAGGTGCAATGGGAACGCCCTGGGGCACATCCCCAAGCAGCTGCTGGCCCCTAGGACAGCCACAGCCTGTCACACCACCCTCGAATAGACATACACACAAACACACACACACACAGGTGTGAACATGTGTGTACATTCCCTAGCTACATGCCAGCAGGCAGGAGTGCACAGAGGTGTGGTTCTGGTTCTGCTCAAAGATCTGAGGATGTTGTTTCACCATTTCCTCTTTCTGCTTTGTGTTGCATTTCCTGCGGTTGTGGGACACCGCTGGGACAGCCCTGGGCAACCATGGGGGCACACAGGGCAGAGGAGAGGCCCTAGTGCCCACTGCTCCCTGCCGGCATCCCCCAGGCTTCCCAGGCTGCACTGTGTCCCAGCCAAGTGGGGACTCGGCTGCATTTTCTCTGCCTGGGGAATCCTAAAACTGCTGAGATGCTTGTGCCCAGGAGGGAGGAAGAGCCAAGGGTGACACGATGGCGGCGATGTCCCAGCCACTTGACACATCGGCTGTTGGCAGCAGGAACCGCAGGGCCGCCCACTCTGGTCTGTGTCAGAGGAGCTCCTGCTGCCGCTGGGCTCCACGGGCGTTTTGTGGCCCTTTAATTCCCCCCCACAGGCTCACCTGTGTGACCTGACCTTCAGGATTGGTAACAGCATGTGTTTCCCAGAGTCCCCACAGCCACTGACAGAGCCCAGCCTTTGCCTGGGACATTGTTGCCAACCACCGGCAGCACATTTCTGGACTTGTGCCCTTTCACTCCCTTTCCTTCCCTGGATTTGAAGCTGAGCCAAGACCACCTACTGGGTTTAGTGTCTTCTCAAGGTGGCACCAACCACGCCTGGTTGGGGTGGAGGGAAGAGTCAGCCGATCCCTGGCAGGGCTGTAGGTACCCCCCTGCACCCCTGGGAATTCACCCTTTCCACTCCTGCTGCCCCAAAGTGTCTGCAGGGAGGCACAAGGATAGATGAACCCCCTGCCAGGGGGTTTCACTTCAACACCCATGTGATGCTGCAGGGGTAAGAGGACCCTTTGAGAAGCTGGCAGGTAGGGAATGATTCTCAGCCTTGGACAAGATGAGGCCCAGCTCACACCAGGCTGGGGAGAGTAAGGAGGCAACATCCAGGGGTTGCAGGTGGGAAAAGGGATAGGGAGGGGCCCTGGTGGGGCTCTGGCTGCTCAGAAGCTGGTGGCTGAGCACACATGTGAGTTTGGGTTCTGTGGGCTGTAATTGCTCTGTTTTGCTGTTTCAGGAGGCAACATCTGCACCACCCGTGGGGTGAATTCCTGCAAGCAGTGCCTGGCTGTTAGTCCCCTCTGTGCCTGGTGCTCTGCTGAGGTAAGAGCTGGGGGCTGAGCAGGGCTGAAGTACATCCCTGAGAGGGCAGGGGATGTAAAGGAAGGGAAGAACCTTTGGGATGAGTCTAGGCTACAGTCACGAGCTCAGTCTCCAGCTGTTCCCACCGTATCTAAACAGATTCCTTGGTGCAACCTGGCTCAGACCCCAGCTCAAGGCACTTGGTCAGTGGGCACTGCTTCTGCCCTGCTCCAAAAATATGCCCCTTATCTGGGTGTGTTGGTGGGAGCTGCACTGAGCTGGCTGGGAAATTGTGGTGATTCCACTAGGAATTCACTGTATCTTTCAAATAATGCTTATTAAAAAACTTAGTTTACTTTTGGTTTGCTTCTTGGAAACCTGTTGTAAAGCTCTGGCTAAAGAAGCCTGATTCCTGGAAGGGCTGAAAAGAGAAGGGGGCCTGGAAGGAGAAATTGAAAATACCCACTACAAGTTATGGGCTGGGTTTTAGAGCCTTTTTTCATTAGAAATAAGGGGAGAAGACAAGGTGCCTGGTTTGGTGACTGAGCTAAAGTGGATGTAAAGAGTGCTGAGCTGTGGCTCTCAAATCATCCTGTTTGGGTAGGTGAGAGCCAAGCAGAACTGCCACTTCCCCTCCTTCCAAAAATGCTGCCCTGGGGGTTAATCCATTGGGTAAGAGGAGGGAGTTTCCCAAGGGGATGGGAGAGGAGCCCCAGGGCAAAGCCAAGGAAAGTGATGGGGATGGGGAGAGGTGATGAAATCTTCTCTAAGGCTTTCCTTGCTTTTCTCCCTCTCTGTCCTTGAAGACTGTTATATATGAAATCAGCCGAATAAAAATTAATAAATTTATTAATAATCAATACAATCAAAAATTTGGAATCGCCACGACCAATACAGTTCCGAGCCCGGGAGTCGGAACTGGGTGAACCTGAGACCAGCCTGGCCTGCCCTGATGCCCCCAAGTTCACAATTTGCTGTTCTAGCAGCGACTTTTATACAGTTTTTCAGCCCTGAGGCTAAGAAACTCCTAGTTCTTTGTTAAAGTCCGAGCTTAGTTGGTATTCATCTTCGGTTGCCGACCCTTGGATGGGATTTCTGAGTTGAGAAGAATGGAATAATAGTTTTGGTTGGTAATATTCATGTCCAGCTGCCGGTCCCTCCCTCCGAGTTTCCCAGCAGCCAGGATACAGTGATTAATCTTGATGCAGGATCTCTGATGAGCTTTCTGAGGTGCATGGGTGGATGAATGGATTTACTGGAACTGGTATATTCAGATTCACAGTAACTCGATGTGGAGGCCAGATTAGTATCAGGTCTTAACTACCAAGTGGGTTGGGTGTAGCTTCTCGGCCATTGTTCTCCTCTGTTACTGTGAAAATCACTTTGGCTCCTCTGTCCTTGGTTTCAGCATCTTATGTTGCAACCTGGTAGCTGGGTTTTCTCTTTGGGGAAAAAAAAACCTGCTCTCTGCTTTATTTTTATTAATCAGAAATCATGGATTATACATTATATCTAAAGCACAGTACAATAAAAACACAAATTATACATTTCATACATAACAAAGACCCACTTCTATGAGCTGCAGCTGTGCCCATAGTGCCCACTGGAACTTGGAAAATACCTGGGAAAAGTGATCCAAGGTGGAAAACCTGCTGGATGATGCCAGCAATGGTTTAATGCTTTGGGATAATGCATATCCAGAGGGGAGGCCTCTGGCTTGCTGTGCCTGTCAGATATGGCTCTTGGTATGTGGTGTGAATAAAGATGTTTGTGCCCATCTTCTGCAAGGAGTGGCTGAAATATGCAGCTTGATAAGGGGCCTGGCTTCCCTGTCCAATCCCCCCTTCAAGGGGAAATGGTGGCTGGGCTGGGCTCCTCCTTCCCAGGCGCTCACCCTGGGCTGCACTGGTGGCTTGATGATGCAGTGGGAGCCGTGATAGGGTTTTTTTCCCTTCAGATCAGCAAAGGTTTCCAAAAAAGGAAATATTTCCAGTGCTGCTCAAGCTGTGCTCCTGGGCAGACACGACAGGAGTGAGGGAGCCGTCCTGCTGCCAGACCCGTCCCCTGGAGAGCTGGGCTGTGCACTCTGCTCAGCAACTCTGCCTCCAACATCTGGACTACATTGTCTTAATTTAGCAAATGAGGGTTTTTTCTGTGGGTTTGTTTAATTTCCCTGGGGTGGGGGAGGTCTCTGATACTGCACCCCCTCCCTGTTTTTAAAGGGACAGTGCCCATATTTGTGCTCCTGCTCCCACTACAGCCCTTCTTCACTCACACTGCCTTCCCAAGGAGCCTGAGGTGATGAGTTATTCCTGCCCCATCCTGGTTTTGGATTGGAGAAGGATTTCTTTGTGGCTTCTTGTAATCACTGACTCCCCTGGGCATTGATGCAGAGCAGAGTTGAGTTTTGTTTATTTTTCAGAAACCTTGACCACTCTTACCAACAAATAGATGTTCTCATCTGCGTTTTTGGAAAAAGCCAGCCAAGCTGTAACACTGAGATGTATCTCTAAAATCCCTGCAGAGATTATTGTGACAGATCTTCAGGGTCTCACCCACCCAAAATATCACCCATCCTGGGTCTCTTGAGGCCAAACTGGACCAGATTTGGATTTTAGAGAAGCTGCTGGAAGGTTTTAGCTTAATTTGTGGAGGCATCTGTGCTGTGAGCACTCCTAAGAGCTCTCCTGCTCAGAGGAGCTGATGCAGCATGTGGTTGTGTTGCAAGATGAAAACAGAGATGCCCTGTTTTGGGAATATGCAAGTTCCCACAGGCTCCTGCCCTGGGAGCTCAGGGGTGGAACTGGCTCTGCCAGAGCCCTGCCTGACCTGACCCTGCCCTCACTAATCAGCTCTAGAGGCAGTGATTGGGATAAAATAGTCAGTTTCCCATTCTGAAGGGAGTGTGAGCAGATGTCCTCTCTGCAGTGGGACAGAGGGCAGGGAGAGCTGGTGAGCATCTCTGGGACGGGCTGTGGGATGGCTGGGATAGAGAGGGGGCACACATCTCCCCACATCTCCATGTAGGGAGCTGATGCTGTCAGGGGTGTACTGACAGAGAATGGGTTTCTCATGGATGAAATCCCTGTGCTGTGAGTTTCTCAACAGCAAGCTTGGGCTGCCTCCAGGTCATTGCTAACTAGGGCTGTGCCCCAGGTGTTGAGTCAGCAAAGTGGCAGAGCCTGGGGTCAAAAATAGACTGGGTCTTGTAGAGAAGGCCAGGGCCTTGTAGCCAAATGTCCCACTTCTGCGATAGTTTTTGTTGTTGGGGAGGCTCCTGTAAGTCTTGATTCAGTCACTATATTTAGGGCTTCAAAGAAAGTGGAAGGATCCAGCCCTGGGGTTAAACAGTTTCTCCATGGAAATCTCACAGCAAGAATGATGCTGCTAATCCCATAATGTGCCATGAGGTCTCTGAGGTCCTGGGAGCCCCCTAGGATCTCCAGGTATCAGAGAGCACCATGGTTAAAGCACACCTGCCCAGCATGCTTTTCACCCACCTATTTTTCCAGCGATTTCCCTGACTGGGACAGGAGGGTACCTGATGATTGATGAGATCTGAAGTGAACCAGCCACCCCTTCCCACAGCAGGGAGCCCTGTAGAGTGAGCTTGTGGGTGGGGGGTGTGAGGGAGCTAATTTGGAGGGATGACTCGTCTTCCTCTCTGTCAGCACGCTGTCCAGGCAGGGGCAGGGTAGGAACACGCTGATGTATTTTTTCGCTATCACTTGGCCACTGTTTCCAGAGGGCCATGGGCCAGCCAGGGACTCCTGACATCATTTGTGTTTTTCTACTTATGTGCATAAAACAAATTCATCCCTGGGTTCAACCAGCCTGAACCCAGGGCAGTTGATATCCTGCATGGGAACCTCTCCAGAACTGGAAGGCTCAGCACTGAATTGCAACATCCCAGGAGCAGGGAGGGCACTGAACCAGCCCCACCAGGACTTGTGCCACCTCCCTTTGCTGCAGGAAGAGGCTGTGGTGGTCTCCAATGTAGAAAGATCTGGGCTGAGGGAGGGAAATAAAGAATTCCTTTGGAGGGGAGGGCGGGTGCTGCTTGAGCAGGAGCATGAGGCAGCAGATCACAGCAGTGTTGAGCTGGGAGAGAAATTCTTGCCATATTTGTCTTCATGAGCGACCAAAGGAATAGGAAGCCTCCTGAATGTTCTGTGATAAGGATGAGGAGCCAGGAGCTTTTTAAGAAAGGAGGGACAGGGCTGGAGCTCACCATGACTCCACACTTCATGCTTCCTGCCCCTGACAGGCTCTTCAAGACTTCTCCCGCAGCCTCATTGCCTTTGCTCTCTTTCACTCCTTTTTTGGTGCTCCTTTCCCCAAAGGCTGCATCCGTTAGGAAGGTGGAGAGCTGGAGATAGGTCTGATCCACTTCCATACAGGAACTGAGCACTGCTCTGTGATATGAGCTCACCCAGAGTGGACATGCTCCTTGCTCTTGGCAGGATTTCTAAGGGCCTATGTTGGAAAAATAGGGGGGAAAGGTGATTCGTCTTTTGTCAAAGTAATAAATAATTTTAAAAGTCCCACACTGCCTCTACCCAGCTTGCCATGTTCACATCCTGCCGCACCCTCCTCTAGCCATCCCAGAGAGACAGGATTTCCTTTTAGCTCTGCCAAAACCCAAACCTAAGGCTCCAGCTGCCAAGAGTCAGGAGGAGGTTGGCAGGGATGTGTTATCCATCATTCCTTGGCAAGGGCTGATGGCTCCTGGTCTGAACCCCAGCAGGACTTGCTGATCCCAAATCCCCTCTATCTGCTGCCTTCCTCAGGCAGAGACCGTGTGCCCCAAGAAGTCCTTGATCCTGGTCTGGACTTAGGTGTGATAAAGCAGGGCCTCTCCAGAGAAAAAGTGGGGGCCTTTCTCCTTCTCCCAGCGTAGTCCTGGGGAGGCTCCTGACCGTGTCCCTTCCCCGCAGGTCTGGGCGCAGTCGACCCCTCGCTGTGACCTACGTGCCAACCTCCTGCACAACGGCTGCGGGCAGGACCACATCGAGTTCCCCAGCAGTAGCGTCACCATCCTGGAGGACCGGCCCCTCAGCAACAAGGGCTCAGGGGGGTCCACCACCACCCAGATGAGCCCCCAGAGAATACAGCTGAACCTGCGGCCAGGTAAGAGCCCCCAGACTGCTGCAGTGGATGCAGTGGGAATAACCCAAAGGGCTCCGGCGCTGAGTGAGCCATCACTCTGCCTCACTGGCCAAGGTGGTCTCCTGTCCTTCAGGGTCAAGGCCAGGCTGGCAGCAGCGCAGAATCCTCCAGAACATCTCTGGTGGGCAGCTGTGTTCATTCTCTTGCCTCAGTTCCTGAGGTATTTGAGGGGCAGGATAAGATGTGACTTCAGCAATGCATGGGGTATTTTATAAAGCCATTCAGACCTGAGGCACTGCTGTGCTCAGAATGCCTGGGTGGAAGTCAGCTCATATCTAACAAGCTGCAGAGCAGCTGGCAGGGTTGGGCTGCCACCAGATCCCTGTAATTTCCCAGGCTCTGCTCAGTCAGGCAGGCTGGAGCCAATTAACTGCTCTGGTCCTTTGCCAGCGTCCAGGAGTTTCAAGGATGCCAGGCAGGAGGCAAAACTCTCAGGCACGTGGCCTCTGTGCACATCCCTGGGCATGGCCAGGAGGAGTCCTGCCCCATTGAAAGAACAGCAGGCACAGGAATCTCCACACAATGGGGACATGGAGCTACTAAGTGGCCCTTGTTCTTCTTAGGTCTAAAGGTAGTTGTCAGGAGGCAGCTGAGTGTGCTGCTGTGAGTGCTGTAAATCCCTGTTCCTTGGAATAAAGAGGAGAAACCCGCAGCTTGGTACCATCCCTGCCTAACCAAGAAGGTTTGGCATAGGTCATCTGCCTTGACTCATGTACCAAGAACAAATCACGAAGGATACAAGGAGGATGGGTCACAGCTCATGTTCCACAAGCTCAATGGTTTCAGCTCAATGAGGGCAAACAAACAGCTGTTCTCTAAGCACAAAAATGGGACACCTGGCTCTGTGGTAGGGTCCCAGCACAGCTGGAGAGGAGATGGAGCTTTTGGGGCTGTCATAAATTTTGAAACTTTCTTCATCCTGAAAGAACATGGTGTGCAGATTTAGATGGAAATGTGAAAATAATAAAAATTTAAGCTCAGTTAAGGCCTTTTTTTCCAACATTTGAGGTGTTCTGACAAGGCTGCAGCTGTGCCCTGGCTTATGTTTCAAAGAAACCATTTCAAAGATCAGAAGAAAGGACCTGTTGTCTCTTAAAAACATAGAAAGAAAAGGTCAACCCTAAGTGTTTTCAGCTTTTCCCTTTTTTTTTTTTTTTTTTTTTTTTTTTTTTTTTTTTTTTTTTTTTTTTTTTTTTAGTGCAAAAGTCATCAAAACTGGGATGTTTCCCAGAAGGTTCTTTCTAAGGAGATTTTTGTTCCAATGGAAATTGTTTCACCAAAGTTTTCTCAGAAAGGGCTGGGAGAGCCAAGAGGAGAGGAAAGGAATGGGGATGGGGGAGAGCACAGAAAATGGTCAGAGTCCTTGGGAGCTCAGAGATGTCCAAAGCAGCCTTGCCTGCCATGTGACCCCTTTAAGACCTGCTGCCCACACACTGGGGGTTTTCCATACTCCATCCAGCTGTTTCTGTAGGAAATCTCGGGAGGTCAGCCCTGGGCAAGAAGATCTGCTCATGTCCTGGCACTGAGAGGTTAGGAGAACAGGAGCCATAACCCCCACCTATCACAGAATTCCAGAATGGTTTTGGGGTTGGAAAGGACCTTGAAGATGATGCTGTTCCACTCCTTGTCGTGGGCAGGCACACTTTCCACTAGACCAGGTTGCTCCAAGTTCAATCCAGCCTGGCCTTAGACATTTCCAAGGGGTGCACAACATGTCTCCTGTGCAAGCATCTGACTAAGGGCTTTGCCCCTCTATCCAAGGGTGATATCCTCCTCCTGGGATCTTTAACCATCCCCTTGGGTTCCTGCTGACTCCTTTCCCCTAATGCTGTGGTGAGCCTCCCTCCCCCTTCCAGGTGATGAGCTCTGCCCTGTCACTTTGCAGATGACTCCCAGGTTTTTCATGTCCAAGTGCGTCAAGTGGAAGATTATCCCGTGGACATCTACTACCTGATGGACCTGTCCAACTCAATGAAGGACGATCTGAGGAACATCCAGAACCTGGGCACAAAACTGGCCAGTGAGATGCGTAAGCTCACCAGCAACCTACGCATCGGCTTTGGGGCCTTTGTGGACAAACCCATTTCCCCCTACATGTACATATCTCCTCCAGAAGCCATCAAGAACCCTTGCTATGAGTAAGTCCAGGTTGAGGGAGTCCTGTAAGGGCCAGAAGTTGATGGGACACCACCACAATGTGGCTGGAAATCCACATCAGTTGGTGAAGAACTGCAGCCCATAGAAAGGACCTGTGTTTGAGTAGCTCTTGAAAGGTTGTCTCCCATGGGAAGGACAACAGGCTGGAGCAGGGAAAGAGTGTGAGGAGGAAGGAATGGCAGACGTGTTAGGAACTGAATTCATCCTCCATTCCCTGTTCCCTTGTGCTGCTAGGAGGGGGGTAGGCAGGAGTGAAGTTGGGCCTGGGAGGAAAGGAGGAGAGTGGAGAAACGGTGCCTGATTCTGGACATGATTTAAACCTTGGTGCAATCTATGTTCTGCTAGCACAGAAAGGAGGAGCAGGTCTAATATAGAAATATCATTATCACTGGAAAGCTCTTGAGGGAAAAATTTTGCATCATTTTTTTCAAAAGAAAAGGAGGCTGGAAGAAAACTACTAAAAATCCCAGCAGGACTGAGATTGGGAGCTGACCTGAGCCCAGCATCTCTAGAAAATTAGTTTTATTTAAAAGGCCCTTAACCAGCCTCAGGCTCTTGGGGTGGTTGAGTCCCTCCAGCACATCCTGGGCAGAGCCATGGGATGTGGGATGGCTGTGGGGCAGGGATGGGAGCTGGAATAGCCCAATGTGCCCTGTGCCCTGAGTGCTTTCCTCCCACAGGATCGGGGAGACCTGCCTGCCTATGTTTGGGTACAAACACGTCCTGTCGCTAACGGATGAGGTGACTCGCTTCAATGAGGAGGTGCGCAAGCAGAGCGTCTCCCGGAACCGCGACGCACCCGAGGGCGGCTTCGATGCCATCATCCAGGCCACTGTGTGCGATGTAAGGGGCGGGAAGGCCTGGCTGGGGTCAGGACAGGGTCACCAGGCTGGGCCAGGTGGGTTGGCAGGGACCAACCAATCCCTCCAGGACATGATCATAAGCCTTGTTGAGTTGTTGGGTGACTGGTTTCTGGAGAGGGTGAACATTCAAGTGAGACATTTCTTGCCCAATAGCCAACGGAAGAGCAGGATTCTCATGGGATCATGGTAGGGGAAAGGAGTGAAGCGGGTGCTCGGGAACCATGTCAACCCTGCAGTGACCAGTCCAGAAGGGATAACATTTCCCATGCCTTCACCTTGCTTTTGCTGGAGTTGTTGCATCCCTAAGTCATTAGCCACCTTGATTAACACTAACCAGTTAAAACTCATCTTTCACCTACAAGCAGCCCATGCTCACCTTCCAGACCCCACACTCCCACAGCACTTCCCTGGGAGAGCAATTGCCTTAGTTCCTTGTGCAGAGGTTGGTCTCTTAAGGGCAAGCCATGACGCCCTGGCACAAAGGCAGCAGTGGGGTCCTGGCACATGGAACTACCCTCAGCATGTGCCGACACATGACTGGGAGCTGCCTTTCACTGCAGGAAAAAATTGGCTGGAGGAATGATGCTTCCCACCTGCTCGTCTTCACCACAGATGCAAAGACCCACATCGCACTGGACGGGCGGCTGGCTGGCATCGTGCAGCCCAATGATGCCCAGTGCCACATTGGCAAGGATAATTTCTACTCTGCCACCACCACACTGGTAAAGCCTGACCCAAGCATGGGGTTGTGTAGCCCAGAGCTCCTGTTGGGTCCTCATGGGATGGGAAAGGTGTTTCAGCCATGGTTGGACACCACGATGGGGACCAAGGTGGGGGGGTGCACATGTTCCTACGCTATACCTCTCCTCCAGGACTATCCCTCTCTGGGCCTGATGACTGAGAAACTCTCACAGAAGAACATCAACTTGATCTTTGCTGTGACAGATACAGTTGTTGGCCTCTATCAGGTACCAGCTGCTGTGCAAAGCCACCTTCTTGTGGGACTGGTGGGCCATGGGTGGCCGGACGTGGCTTGGTGGTCTCCTGTCCTATCAAAGCTCCCATGTGCCTGGACAGGGTTTGGCCCAGCCATGGCACATTTACCTATCACAAACAGACCCTGTTTATGATATTCCTCCAGAACTACAGCGAGCTGATCCCAGGCACAACTGTGGGCACCTTGTCCAGAGACTCCAGCAATGTCCTGCAGCTCATAGTGGACTCCTACGGGGTGAGTGTGCAGTGTGATGGCCCCACAACAGCACTCTCCCAAACAAAACAGCCGCTGCTTCCCACTGCCAACAACCCACACAGATTTGTCAGCTCCTCCAACTCCAAGCATCCTCCTTGGACCAGCTGTGGGCGTAATCCATGTGTGCAGGCACTCTGGGGGTGGGAGATCACTGTTCACCACCTGTCTATCTTCACCCTTCCTCTCTTGAAGACTTTTCCCTGTAGAGAATGACACAGATGAGTCTTGAGAAAGAGTTGGGGCACTTGGCTCCTTTCCCATGTGTGAGGGAGCATCACTGTGGTGCTGGGGCAGGGGAGGACCCTCCCAGGGCTGAGCCCTGCCCAGCCTCTACTGTGTCTTCATCAGTCTGCTCTCCTCCCCTAGAAAATCCGCTCCAAAGTGGAGCTGGAGGTGCGTGACCTCCCTGAAGAGCTGTCCCTGGCCTTCAATGCCACCTGCCTGAATGATGAGGTCATCCCTGGGCTCAAGTCTTGCATGGGGCTCAAGATCGGAGACACGGTGAGGATCCTGCTCATGGGCTTGGCTTTTCTCCCCTCTACATAGCAGCATTGCCAGGTCATCTGTTGCTCTGCACCAGCACCATAAACTTGTCACACGACCTCCCAGGTGACACGGACCCTGAAATCTCAGCACTCTAGAGAGAGGGCCAGCAGGGTGGGTGCAAGGAGGAAAATGCTTTTTTGAATCTGCTGGATGCAAACTCTGTGATCCCTCCAGCTCAGCTTCGACTGGTGCCCACAGGGCATGGGAACCTGGAATCATTTGGGTTGGAAAAACCTTCTAAGACCATCAAGTCCAACCACTAACTGACCTCTAAGTCCGCCACTAAACCATGTCCTTAAGCACCATGTCTACAGGTTCTTTGAACACTTCCAGGGACAGTGATGATTCTTCCCTGGGCAGCCTGTGCCAGTGCCTGACAAACCTCTCGGTGAACAAAATTTTCTTGATATTGAATCTAAAATTTGCCTGGCTACTGTGGTAGGCACATTCTCTGGCCCACACAGTGCTGGGACAGTTCTGATAAGCTTTGATGAACCAAGAAGCCTGGTGGGTCCCATTTCTGAGCTCCTTAAGCTGGGGCATGGACTGGAGCAGGTACTTGCACCCAGACACACACCTTTGCCTTCCAGGTGAGCTTCAGCATCGAGGCCAAAGTGCGGGGCTGTCCCCAGGAGCAGCATAAATCCTTCACCATCAAACCTGTGGGCTTCAAGGACAGCCTGACAGTTTTGGTGAACTTTGACTGCAAGTGCTCCTGTGAGAGCCACTCCGAGGCCAACAGCCTGTCCTGCAGCCACGGCAACGGCACGTTGGAGTGCGGCGTGTGCCGCTGCAACCCCGGGCGCCTGGGCTCACACTGCGAGTGCTCAGAGGAGGAGTACAGTCCCACGCAGCAGGACAACTGCAGCCCCCGGCCGGGCCAGCCCCTTTGCAGCCAGCGTGGCGAGTGCATCTGCGGGCAGTGTGTGTGCCACAGCAGCGACTTTGGGAAGGTGACGGGCAAGTACTGCGAGTGCGATGACTTCTCCTGTGTTCGCTTCAAGGGCCAGATGTGCTCAGGTGAGTGCTGGGCTTGGCACGGAGGCAGCTTGGGGTTGTTTAGGCTGCCTGAGATCGTGGGCAAGGGAGACACCGGTCATTTTGGTGCTTGTCCCGTTAGTTGTCTCCACCTCTGGCTTCTTACAGCCGTGGATCTCCCTGGACTAACCCTGGTCTGAAGTGATGCCAAGGGAATTACTCCCTTTTTGGCCACTGATATCACTTCCTCTGCCTGAGAGCTAGGAGCAGGGATGGGCTAGAAGATTAAAAAGGAGGCCTGGTGGGGCTGGTGGGGACCAAATGAAGCAGCTCTGGGGTGCACAGGGCAGGGACTTTGCTTGAACTACAGCTCAAATACCTCAGAAGTACTGCTCTGCAGGAGGAAACCCCAGGGTGGAGGGGGAGAGGTGGGGAGGGGTGGGTTTTATCCTCCATCCAGTTCTGCAAGACTTCTAGTGGCAAAAATGTTGGGGAAATGAATCCTCTCTCCTCCCTGGCCTTACAGCATCTCCCCTCCTGAATATTCGTCTCTTCCACATGCTCCCAGACTCCCCCTCTCCAGTCCAGCTGCTTTCAGTACTGGGAAGAGAAGACCAGGTCCTTGGGTTCTCTGGTTCTTCTCCCAGTGAAGAAGCCCTCCCTGCACAACCCCCATGCCAACAGCAATTCCAAATGTCCTGATATGCCAGGGCCTCTTACCCACCTTTCATTTAAGATTCCTTTTCCTATTTAAGGTTCCTTACACCCACATATCCAGTAAACACTGAAGGTCTGAGTGAGTCACAGTGCTCTGCCCGTCTCCTGTATTTAAGGGATATGAGAGTGCCTAGGAATGTGGCATGAAACTGTGGCACATCCTCTCCAGGAGCAGAGCACCCCAAAACTGATTCAAGGGGGGAATAGTAGAGGGGTATGCATCCCCATTCCTAACCCCAGTCTCCCTCTGTAAATGCAGGATAGGTAGTTGCTAACAGAGTGCCAAAAAAACCCACCACTTTCCTGCTGAAATCCCAAAAACCCCCAGGAAAACATCACTGGCCAAAGCTGATTCCACTCCGCTGGAGGCCAGGCTGGGTGAGGTGAAACCTGGAGCCAGAAGATACTCAATTATTGCTCCTTCTTCTCTCCAAATTGAGTTTTTGGGACCCCACCTGCCCCCCGGGCCAACTTTATGGCTTGAACTGCCTCTGTGCTGTTCAGATTGATCCTTTATCTTAACAGCCTGCTGATAATGGAGGTGGAAATGTACGTTTACCCCCACCCTGAGTAGTCAGTGTCCACAAGGAGCCTGTTCTGTTTGAACAAGGGCTGCAGGCCCCCAGGATGGGTGAAGGGCAATGATGAAGAGCTGTCCCTGGCCAGGGTGGGCTGTTAATTAACCTGAACTCTCTGACCCCTTTGAGCCACTTCTCCCCAGCCTACCCATCTGTTTCCATGACTTGTCACCCAGCATGGCATTATTTTCCTGTGACTCAGCCTTAGTTCCTCATTAATGGGGTTACACATTTACTTCACGTGCCATGTCTCGGCCAGGACAGTGCCCAGCCAACCTCCCACAGAGAGCAGCATTCCCAATGTGTCCTGCTGTGCTCAGGGCTATGGGGAGGTCAGCGCATGCAGCTCCACAGTGTTTCCACCACTTACTGTGTCTGGTCTTTGAGCTGGAATCAAACCACAATCCAAACAGCTCCAGGGTTCGACAGGGCTTGAGCATGCCTGTCTGTCTGATCAAACCAGTCTCAGTGAGCGTGTTTTGGGCTTTTCCCAGCAGTCAGCTTTCCCTTCCTTGTCAAAGCCTCCCAAGCAGTGAGACTTGGGGGCTTTGACCAGATGTCCTGACCCAGTCCAAAATTCAAAGCCACAGCCAGAACTTGACTTGGTCAGATACCGGTCTGATGGAGCATCTCCAGTTGCTGCTGCTGGAGCTGTGGTAACCCAGCCTGAAATGTGGGAGTTTGTTCTTGCTTGGGTGGGATAAGGGGAGTGTTGGGGACGTGGTGAAGGTCTGGGTTTCGTGTGACCTGCTCTGTGTCTCACCTCAAGGCCAGTGCAAGGGAGTTGTCCTAGGTGGCTGGTCTTCCTTGCCATGCCCACAGAGGGTGAGCTGCCACTCTGGGTCATAGGCATCCATATGGGGAATCGCTAACAGGCTCTGTGGAGACACTTTGAGTTCTCCTGCCTTTTGGTTGTCCCCAGGCCACGGGCAGTGCAGCTGTGGGGACTGTCTGTGCAACTCAGACTGGACCGGCGACTACTGCAACTGCACCACGCGCACTGACACCTGCATGTCCAGCAACGGGCTGGTGTGCAGTGGCCACGGCTCCTGCGTGTGCGGCCGCTGCGAGTGCACCCAGCCCGGCTCCTATGGAGACACCTGTGAGAAGTGCCCCACCTGCCCGGACGCCTGCACCATCAAAAAGTGAGAGAGAGCAGAGGGCTGGGACAAGTGGGCTGGCAGAGAGCTGGGTTAGGTCATGCTCCACTGGGGAGCTGGCAGAGAGCTGGGAAGGGTCATATCCCATCATGGAGCTGGCAGCACTGGTGGCAGGAGCACTTCACTATCTACAGCCTGGTAGGGTTGGGACTGCAGATCAGTGATTTCCACAACCTGATACTGAAAGGTGTGACAGTTCCCTGAGGAGAGCGTGGAGAAGCTCATGGTACCTCCCTCCTCTTCCACAGGGATTGTGTGGAATGCAAGAAGTTTGATCGGGGAAAGCTGGCGGAGCAGCAGTCCTGCAGCCGCATGTGCCGTGATGAGATCGAGACAGTGCAGGAACTGAGTAAGAGGAGACCCAACCCCCACCCTAATACATGGAAATCCAGAGGATTTCCTGTATATGCCACACACTTTCCCTCAGTCTGTGCACCTCTCGGCATGGGGATTCTCAGCCTCTCCCTCTGGCAGGTGACAGGGGCAAGGATGCTGTGAACTGCACCTATAAGGATGAGAATGACTGTGTGATGAGATTCCAGTACTACGAGGATTCCAGTGGCAAGTCCATCCTCTATGTCATTGAGGAGCCTGGTAAGACCCACACTTAGGCTGGGGGCTGTGCTGTGCTGGGTTTCTGTGCGGAAGGGGGGATGGGGGAGGGGGGAGGGTGTGTTGTGTGCCCTTTGTACCTCCCACTCCAGCCAGGCACCAGAGCTGGGGGCTGAGAAGGTTTAAAGAACTTCTTTGTTCCCGGTTCAGTGCCACCAGGCCATGAGTTCCTGCCTCTCAGGTATCACATTTCCTAAGTTATTTCATCTCCTCATTGAGGCCAAGGATGGGTGTTCAACCTTCCCACCGCCCTGATCCTGTGTCTGACTTTGTGAAGGTGATTTTTCTTGGGAAGCAGATAAGAGGAGGCTCCCATTAGCAGCCTCAGGGTCTCCACTGACCTCAGCTGAGCCTCGGGCTGTGTGGCTGCAGATCTTTCAGAAGCAGGGCCATGAGGGCAGACACTAGCTCTCACTGCAGCTGTCTGCCATGGACAGGGTACAGCCCACACTCCCCAACCCCACAGCCAAATGGGAGAAGAGAGGCAGGGAGGGCTGGGGTGGCCACACAGCCCTGGGTGGCATGCAGGGGGAGCAGGAGCTGCAGAGGCTCACACTGAATCTTGCTGCTCCCATTTGCCAACTCAGTGTTGACACACAGCCACAGGCCAAAGTGGGGCGTCAGTGGGCTGGTGGTTTGGGGCAAACTTCCACAAGCACAAGGATCTAATCTCCCACTGGGTCATCCCCCACTGTGGGTGGGACCTGTGATGCCCCTGATCTGGCTCCAGACTTGGGTACAGACCCGCACCCTGCAGACGGGTGCTCAAGTATTTTGGCACAGGTGCCCCATGGATGGGACACACAGAGCCTGCTGTGCTCAGATGGAGGCCCCTGCTTACTGGCAGAGGCGGATGAGGCCCTCCTGAGAGCAAAGGAGCTCCGTGTACCCATGGCCAGGTAGCCCCAGAGATGCTTTAAGGTGCCCTGGGGGTGCTGAGTCCCCCTCAACCCTGCCCTCCTGTCTGCTCCAGACTGTCCAAAGGGGCCAGATGTCCTGGTGGTCCTGCTCTCGGTGACAGGTGCTATCCTGCTCATCGGCCTCGTTGCCCTGCTCATCTGGAAGCTCCTCATCACCATCCACGATCGCCGTGAGTTCGCCCGTTTCGAGGAGGAGAAGGCCAGGGCCAAGTGGGACACGGTGAGGGGGCAACGGATTGGATGTGCTGGGCAGGAGCCCCAAAACCCCACAGCTCCTGGTTTGGGATCCAGATCCCAGTGCCCCCAGCATGAGGCCCAGCTGCTGTCTGTGGTCCCATGACATGGTCTGTAAGGACCAGCTTGTCCCATTCCTCTCTAAAGCCTGGGACAGTGTCCCAGGCAGGACTCAAGGTGACACTGCCAGCCAGGACACCCCTTCCCTGAGCCTGCTGTGGTCCCAGGGTCTGTGCACATGTGATAGAAGGTGTCCTAGATGATTTTCACACCTCTAGTATATCCAAAGCACATGTCAGCAGTGTGACCCCCTTACTGCTCACATCAGTGTTTCCATCCCATGAGTGAGGCAGAAGGACCCTCCTGCCATGGGATGCTGGAAAGCACTGAGGAACCCAGAGCAAAAGGGAGGGCATTGGGACAGCACTGGTACCTCTCCCCTACCTCTCCTCCATCTCCTAATCCCCCACAAAGCGAAGGGATGGTGTGGGATGGGATGGGATGGGATGGGATGGGATGGGATGGGAGGCTCTTTCAAGAGGTCTCTTTCCTCCTAAGCTCCTGCTGCTTTTCCTTTCCTCCACAGCAGCTTTTCGCTATTCTCCCTCATGAAACCTTATGGGAAGCCATTATATTGCTCATCCAAAGCCTTGGGTGGAGACAGGGATCCACCACTCCATGCTGGGACAATGCTTCAGTTACTCCAGATGTTAAGTAGAACAAATGCTGATGCCAAGCACAAAGTGATGATGCTCTTTTTCATCCTCCTTCTTCCTCCAGACCCATAACCCTTTATATAAAGAGGCCACATCTACCTTCACCAACATCACATACCGTGGGAACATGTAAGGATGCCACATCCAGCACTGGCCATGGGATCAGCTGAGGATCTGTGGGAACTCCTGGAACCCAGTTTACAGAAGAGCTTGTTTGTGTCTGCCTGTGTGAATGAGTGCATGTAATTTAACAAGTCCCTGACTGTCTCCAAACCCTGTTGTTTGTCACCCCACTGTAACTGCAGGGACGTGCTTTCCATGGCAAACCTCAGTCCTTACCTCAGCAGGTCGCTCGCAGAGCCAGCGGCCCCTCCATACACTGAACACAGAGAAATGGGATGCTCTCTGTCAGTCTGTGAATTCTTTGGTGCTCATTGGGCATGGGGAATTTCAGGAGCAGCTGCTTGAACCACTTGCTGAGTTGTGCTCTCCTCCACAGCCTATGCTGGTGAAGCTCTCCCTGCTTGGAGTCCCCTTCTGCACTGGCCTCAGTCCCTCTGGGCACAGGGACCTCTTCCGGGCCAGGGCAGCTGCCAGCAGGCAGGAGCCATCACTGGCTTTGGGGGTTCAGGAATTGCTTGAACAGCCCAGCAGCTCCTTTCTTCTTGCAGCCATATGTCACTGGTGCTGCTGTGACCCAGGGTGGTAAAAACCTGTGCCCCACATAACAGTGCCCTCCCTCACTCCGTGCAGTGCATTCAGTCTGTACCACCTGCCAGCTCCACGTAACATCAGCTGTGCTGGTACCAGCTGCAGCCTGGCTCTGCCCCTGGGGTGGTGCTGAGCTCCTTCTGTCCACCTCCACTCTCCCTATGCCAGAGCGCACAAGGACCTGCTTCAGGAGGGTCATGATACCTGATATCCCTTGAGCCTGGCCACCTCTCTGGCCTTCCTGTGGATTTTGGACTGTGTAACTGCACCACCCCTGGACTTCTGTGTGGCTCAGGGTTACAGAAGAGCAGGCAGGGTTCAGGCTGTGTCCTGCTGCTGGGAGCTGTATGTCACCCGTGGAGGAAAACAAAGAGCTGTCCCAGGGGCAGTGCTGGGCTGTAACTGTTGTCTGGTCCCTGCCCTGCCAGAGCACAATGGCTCAATTCCCCTCAATTGCCCCAAAAAGCAACAGTGACCTTGTTCCTAGTGTGGGGTTGGCCCCAAGGGCCCCAGCAGCGCATTGACTGAGCTGGGGGTGGCCCTGTGTCCATGTTCCCTGGGCCAGTCCTAGCAGTGTGGGAGCAGGGGCAGAGGTTGGTGCTGGGTGGGATCTAGGGCTGAGCCCTGGAGGGAGGTCAGGAATGGATGGGCAGCCCCAGTGTCAGTAATTCACATCACAATAATAATAAAAATAATAGACCAAAACAAAACCACTCAGACTACTGTCAGTGTTGTCCCCAGCCTGTGCCCAGGTTTCTGCCCTGAGGGCAGCCCCTGACACCCCAGCACAACTAGGGGAGCTGGTTTGAGCTGAGATGGGTTGAGGGATGGCAGAACCAGGGCAAGCAGGGCTGTGGGCCCCCAACGGGGATCTCTGCTCTGTTACTGGTTCCCTCAGGGTCAATAACAAGTTGGGGGGACACAAGGTGTGCTAAAGCCCATTGCAGCCTGTGGTATGGTAGCACCTCACTCCCTTGCAAGTGGAGTGAACCTCAGCACCCCACATCCTGTTAGCTTGGGTCTCTGACACCCCAAACACACTCCGGGGTACTGGGTGGGTCGGGTCCCAACCCCCACTGAACACATACACAAGGTGCATTCAGGCATCTTGCGCAGTGTTCAGTGTCCCCAGCTGTGCCAGGCAGGGGCTCAGTGACAGATTCCAGCACCCAAGTGAGATCTGGGTTCGGCCTGAGGTGGGCCCAGCTCGGTTTGGCCACAGGAGGAGCATTTTGTCTGCCAGTGAGCTGAGGGAAAGGCATAGGCAAAGGCAGAGCCTGGCTGAAACGTGAAGAAGCAGGATGAGCCCCCCCCAGGCTACCTGAGGCTGCTTCCACTGGAGAAACCCCAACGATTCCACATATGCCATTCAGGGAGGAGACTTCCATTTCCCATGGAGCTGTGGGATGAGGCAAGACCCCAGTTTATCCCAGCTCACTGCCCCTGCGTGCCAGGGGGCATGGCTGTTTGCAGGATCAAGGCCATGACCATAAGGAGCAGCTGTTGGGAGGCTGGAGAGGCTTTTTCCCCAGAAAATCAAGGCAGTGTCGCTGTGCCCGCTGGAGCAGAGAGGGAGCAGCCGGAAATCCCTCCTGGGGCAGGGCATGGACTTGGTGGTTGCTCTCAGCTGCCTGGGAGAAGCCATTTGGGAGTGGTAGTAGCTCCAAGGCTGCGGAACGTGCCAATTCCGGGCCGCGTGACAGCTCTTGGAGCCCGGCACCACTAGATGGTGGTGTCTGTATGTGCTCGGCCCAAGCTTTCCACCTTCTGGGCGGCTGAGTGAAGTAGCATCTCCCACATTGGACAGGGACATTTGCCCCACGGAGATTTCCAAGGAATGGGGACAACCTGAAACCCATCCCACTTACACAGCTCCTACAGCAGCACTTAGGGCCGGGATTCGTTTTACTGCTGTTTTAATTCCTGGAAGCACTGAAGTGCTCTCTTTCCTTGGACCCCATCAACCCCTGTTGTAAACTGTTTTCCATTAAATAAACCCTCCAAATAAGCAATGTACTTCTAATGCAGCCAGAAGATGACAAAAGGTGTGTTTTGTCTGATTAGCAACCCAGAATGGGGTTTTCTAGGTCTCTAGGGAATTTTCTGAAATTAAACACATCTCCCCATTCATTCTAGGGAAGCAGGTCAATATTGGAGTGCTCAAGTCCCAACACTCTCAATGGAAATCCACTTTCCAGAACAGAATCTTCAGGAGGTACTGAAGGACATGGCTGTGGATTGTGAGTACACCAGTACTTTGGGATAGTTCAGGATCTGGAGCATCTGCTGGGCAGAAAATCTAAGATTTGGAGAAGAGAAGAATGAGCTGGAATTAAATCAAAAAGCCAAAATGCTGCATTTCCCTCGGCACAAAATCAAAGAATTTAGGTTGTTGTATTTTGGGCTCCCCTTCCTCAAACATACTTGCTGAGAGAATTGGGATTGTTCAGCTTGGAGAAACAAAGCTTCAGAGTGACCTAATCACGGCCTTGCAGTACCTGAAGGAGCTAAGAGGAAAGATGGAGAGACACTCTTTTACAAGGACCTGGAGTCACAGTACAAGAGGGAATGGCTTCCCACTGTCAGAGGACTGGGTTAGATGGGATATTGGGAAGAAATTTTTCCCTGTGAGGGTGGGGTGGCCCTGGCACAGGGTGCCCACACAAGCTATGGCTGCCCCAACTCTGGAAGGGTTCGAGGCCAGGTTGGGCAGGTCTTGGAGCAACCTGGTCTAGTGGAAGATGTCCCTGCCCATGGCAGGGGGTGGAATGAGATGGTCTTTAAGATCCCTTCCAACCCCAACCATTCCATGACTCTATGGTATCTCCCCACTGACTAACTCCACCTTCCACCAAAGCCCTGAAGACATGGTTGACATGCACAATGTAGATTCCATCTATCCCTTTAGCCAGTAAGGAACTCCAGGAAGCTCAGGACAGACCACACACAGGAGGGGCTTGGCCTTCCCCTCCTTGCTTTCTGCTTCTATCTGTCCTGTCCTTCAGCAGCCCAGCAACAGGCACAGAGGGAGGCTTCTGGGTCTCTGCAACTCTCTTTGGGTCACTCTGGCACAGGACATGCCGTGCACTCGGCATAGATTAATTTCTTTCTATTTCTGTGCTCCCCTTAATCTTGGGCTGAATCTTTGCTTTGCATTATATGGCAGACAGGCACAGTGTGAACTCGGTGTGTCTCAGCAGTACTACTCCTCAGCGGGGCACAGGAGAAGGGGCTGTGTCTGTACACTTGGAGCACTGAAGGTGACGGGTGATGAGTGGCCATGGAAAGGTAATTTAATCTCCCGTGGCCTCAGCATCCAACCCTGCTGGGGAAGATGGAGTTTCAGTGTATTATTATGGCTACATTTCTTCAGATGCTGAGTTGGAAGGAGTGGGTGAAGGACAAAGGAGTCACTATTATTAATATTAGTAACTTCGTTTTGTCAAGTTTCTCTCTGCTGACTGCAAGCAGGCAGGGGAGTTTCCCAATATTTTCTTGTTACAGAGGGCACAGCCATTGTGGATAATCTGGGCTTTGACCTGGTCACAGAGGAGATTCACTTCGCTTCACTTCACTCCAGAGCCATGGGAGGTGTCAAGTCTGGATTCTGTGGATGGAGTCTCTCCAGCAGCCCCTTTGCCATCACTCCCAAAGCCTGAAATCTCCCTGGAGAGCTTGTACTGGCTGCTAGCAACACCCCCTGCTCCACTCAAACATTGCCTGGGCTTTCCCTAGGGCGCAAAGGTGATGCTAACCAGGACCTCAACTCCATCCTGAGCTCCACAGCCATCAGGGTTCACCTGGCTAAGGGAGGGAGGGAGGGAAGGGAAGGGAAGGGAAGGAGGGAGGGAGGAAGGAAGGAAGGAAGGAAGGATGGAAGGAAGGAAGGAAGGAAGGATGGAAGGAAGGAAGGAAGGAAGGATGGAAGGAAGGAAGGAAGGAAGGATGGAAGGAAGGAAGGAAGGAAGGATGGAAGGAAGGAAGGAAGGAAGGATGGAAGGAAGGAAGGAAGGAAGGCTGGCTTAGGACAGAGGAAGGTAAGGCTATGTATCTATCTAAGATCTTTTTCCTTGGAGGAAACCTAGAAATCTTTGGAAACCAACAGATTAGTTAAAAGCCTCCTGCATGCCTCTACTGGTGTTTGTCAGATGACAAGAATGTGATGTTAACATGAGGCAACTTATTCCCTTAAAATATTGCAGTGGCATCCCACCCACATAGAATAAACATGGAAGCAAGTCTCTGGTGGTAAGGGACTGATAGCTCCACCAGCAGTAAAATCATCCTCCCCTGTCCCAGCAGACTCTAATATCTTATTTTTTACCTCCAGGTGCCACAGAGTCATCATGCTATGATGGGGATTTCTGCCCCTGGATTTAGTCCAGATTCTCACTTTTTCCAGTTTGTTTCAGATGTTCCTGGCTACGGGAGCAGAGGCCAAGCTCTTCTCTTACCAGATGGGACACAGAAAGGGTCAACTTTACCTCTTCTGGCTAGTGATAAACTGCAGGGAATTGTCCTCCCTTCCAGATACCTAACCAGCACTGTGAAAAATTGGGATGGATGCCCAGGGTATAACTTGTCCAGATCTTCTCAAGGCTGCTGGGATCTCTGCTCCCTTTGAGCTCCATGAAAGCAGGACAAGACTCAGCCACAGCTTTGACCACTCTCCCCTTCAGCCCATAGGAAAAATTACTCGTGCAGTTTCGATTACCAGAGGAATCCTCTATCTCAAAGTATTTGGGAATTGGGTGGAGTTGGCAACTCAGTCCCTGGAGAATTGTTTCAGATTATCAGGTGAGTTGCCTCTGTGGGATAGAGAGGGAAGTGCTCCTCTCTACTGGGGTATTTGTGCCTTATATAACAACACCCACAAAACACAGGGGGACCAAGATGAGATTTCCAGAAAAACTTTCTATCTGAATGCACACCCAGAAGCATCTGCACAGCTGCCATCTGCTCTGTAAAAGCACTGCTGGAAGTGTCACCACAGGCATGTCCCACCCCTGTGCAGTTTAAACCCCCCAGGTAGCAGGTCCCTCCAAAGCTGTGGGTGCAGCAGCTGGTGCTGGGTGGGGTTGGGCTTTTTCACAAGCCAATGTCGCCCTCTTTTGTCCTCTGGTTGCCACCCACAGGAGCTCAGGGACCACACCAGCCAGTGTGGATGGATGGATGGCTGGATGGCTGGAT
Organism: Aegithalos caudatus; assembly: GCA_013389925.1. NCBI lineage: Eukaryota > Metazoa > Chordata > Aves > Passeriformes > Aegithalidae > Aegithalos > Aegithalos caudatus. The sequence goes on from WEIU01001413.1 coordinate 181,446, forward strand.
GGATGGATGGATGGATGGATGGGGGATGGATGGGGGATGGAGGGATGGATGGATGGATGGATGGATGGATGGATGGATGGATGGCTGGATGGATGGATGGATGGATGGATGGGGGAGGGATGGAGGGATGGT
>WEIU01001414.1:0-14724 GCA_013389925.1 Aegithalos caudatus
AAAAAAAAAAAAGTAAAATTCTGGAAAGGAAGAGCATGAGATACCGAGGCAGTTGTTTGAAAACTCTCTCTCAATTCGCATAACACAGAAGCCAACTCTTGCATTCACAGTACTGCCCATTTGGAACAAGGTCCCAAAAAATGGGGGATTCTTTTGCTTTCTTATTTTTACTTTTCTCCTTGTTCTAAACTCTTATTTTTTTCCTTTCCTATGCCAGAAATCTCACTCTGCACCACTGGCCCGACCTCATTCTAACTGACAGACAGCTGCATGCCTTGTTGGATCTCTTCCAGACATCACAACAGACAGTACCAGCACCACTCCCTAAACATGCCCCCTCACCAGAAATTTGTTTTGCTAATTATTAATCGGTCTTCAGAACAGACAATAATCAGTGGGACATAATAAACATACACAAATCCTGTCCATCACAGCCTTTTGTCAAGAGGGCACCCCAATGACACAAACGGGAGCTGGGATCATCATGATACAGAGATCTTGGATGCACTTGTGTGCAGGCTGAAATGTCCAAGCTGGCTTTGTACACTCAAACCCCAAGTGTATGGACTTGCCCACAGCATCAATTACTTTGCTGCCTCGAGCCACAGCTTAGCAAGAAAGTAAATCTAGTCCTGAGTCCCATAAAATAAGCATAAAATTGTGTCTACTACACTATGCAAAGGGCCAAGTTACTGCAGCTAGAGAACCCAAGCCTTCATTTTCAAGTGTCATAAAGCAATCCAAATATTGCATTGGGTTTTCTTTCACATCTCCATTTAAGTAGTCTCTTGCAAACATCTTCATATCTTTTACACAGCAAATTCAAAATTAATTGAAAATTAATTGAAAATGAAACTAGCAAACAGCTATTAAAATCTAATTCCAAAAGCAGTTTCCATGAAGCGAAGGTACGGAGAAAGGAAACAGTTCAGAAGTCCTGAACAAGGACAGCATCCAAGTGGGAAGAGATGTCTGTATTTCTTTATCCATGAAATGAAGCATTATTTGTAGTGCCTTCAAATGTTGTTTGGTATTGTCGAAGAAAGCCCACCCCGTAGGACTTCAAGTTCCTCAACTCAGCTTCTTGTCACATTATCATACCCTACACCTACACTTAGCAACTGCAAAGCACCCTTCAGGTAAGATGCAATGGCTGATTTAAAAGCTTTCACCATCAAAGGACATGCAATGAATACGGAAGTGAGGAAGCAATTAGTATTGCTGAAGACATGTTGTTGAAACCTCCAGCTTTTTATTTGATTGTCAAATAAAAAGGGGTCTAGGCAGCTTTAGTCAAAACATCCTTGTGGTTGTACTCTAAATATCAAGTACATGTAACTAAACCTAACCTAAAAAAACCCTCCCTGTACTTTGAGCTAAAAGTATAATCACAGAGCATCTGGCATTTAAATAAAATAACCATTAGCACAGGGAACACACAGTATAAAAGCACCAGGTCAAGAAAAGACAGACAAATAGAGAGAAGCAGCATGGGACTAGATTTAATGCCATGTTTACTAGGGATCTGCTGTGTTGAGAAATGTAAAGGACTTCCTCTGGCAGACTGAGCTACAGGATTAAAAATGCTGGTTATGACTAAAAAAGGGGAGATTTAATTATCTGGCTTAATTGAAGAAGGAGGAAAACCAGCTCCAACTTCAAGAAAGCAGCAAACTTAGAGCAGCTAGGACACCTACAGAGCTCTCAAGGCTTGAATAGTTTTTTGTATTTCCCTTTAAAACATGCAGGTATCTATTTGTTATCTAAAGCAATAGAAAGGTGCACTAGGATTTAAAAGGAGAAACATGTTACTCGAGATGAATTGGATTAAACCACACCAAGACTACAGATTAGCATGAATTAGCCTCTACTGTCAGCAAGTCTTGGCTATGCTCCAACCCACCATTAGCAAACAACTCCATAAAATTTCAGGTCACATTCAGAATAAATCAAATTATTAATCAAATCACATACAGAACTGGCATCATCAGACACAAACCAATCATAGGAAAACTATCCTCCTCAAAGCAGACATCATGCCCAACCCCACTGACTCATGAAATGCCCTGCAGCAGGTCGTTTGAGGGTTTTGTGCCTCAAAGTAAAAAACAGTATTTTTGTGCCTTCATACTAATTGCCACTTTAGATCTATAGATGACAACCACTATGGAAGTGATTACTAATAAAACACATCATGATATTCACAGCCCAAAATTCACTTTGCTCATCACTGAGCAGTGAATAAGAGCACTTTCCTCTTAAGTGTAATCCAATTTGTTGTGTCGGTTTTCACAGCAGCTACACTTACTTTCACAGTCAGATAGAGTTTCCATGAAGTCCTTCTCATCATTGCACACCATTCAAGCAATCCCATGCCCTGAGTCCCCTATAGGGACATAACTGACAGCCCAGCTGTTTCAGCTTTCATCAGTCCCCACACTGGGATGTAATGTAAATGTGCATCCCAGACAGATGTGGGCTCCCCCATGGCCCCACAGCCATGAGGAGATAAGAAACAAACAAGTATTTCACTAACAACCTGGGCTTAGCTCTCAACCCTTATTGGTCCACTTGCTAAACTGGATTACCTAAAACTGGATGTAACCCTCTGCTCCACACGGGTCACTAGCATTAGCCCTGTTGTGGAGAAACCTGTGACTGGGATTACAGTGACTGCCCGAGGCCACTCAGCAAACCCATGGCAGAGCTGAAAGCAGAAGCAAGATTAGGACAAGCAGAATCAATGCCACCATAGTGCTGTGCCTGTATGCTTTTGCACTCTTATCCATGTGCCATGGCCACGCAGCTGCTCCATTAGCAAACCAGGGATATGATGCAATTAAAAAAGCCAGCCTCCTAGGGATATGGGAGAGTCCATGTTGCTGGAGGTTTTCAAGATGTGTGCATTCAGGGTGCTAGATAGATAAGCTATCCAGTTTTCTATTCCCATGAAACGCTGGACCAGATGATGTCTCAAGTTCACTTCCAGACTGGGCTACTGTATGAAAAAGCAACCCAGGAATGTAGCACAAAGGGTTTGTTTTCAACAGCACTGGTCCCTTGACCTGTTTGACCATCCACCCATGCCAACAGTGGCATTAGCACAAGGGCAGAGTGAGAAAGCATGGCCACAACAAAGGCAAAGGGAGGAAAAACACGATATTCCTGCTTCCCTCTGAAAGGGTTCTCAGGAGGCTCCAGGAAGAATACCATGTGCTAAGAGGCCTGAACACTGCTTTCACCAAACAACTGCTCTCTCACTTGTTGTGCTGTTTGCAGAGATGAATCACTGCCTCCTGAAAGCTGTAATTTACTAGGACATCAGCTGGCTCTTTGTGGTAGGCAGGCGAAACTAAACTGATGCCTCCCCACTTAATTGTCTGTTTTTCTTCAAACTCAAACCTGGTTGACTAGTAGCATCTCACAAAGATTTCCCAACCCAAGAGTCAGATTTAGTAACACCTTGCCTTGCTAAAACACTGCCCAGTTAAAAACAAGGCATCACTAGAGGAGTTCCTTAAATTCAAAAGCTTTGTTTTGCTTCCTTTCCTAACTGATCCCAGTGACCTGATTCCCAAGAAATAAGATCTTGTCTTTACCAAAGGTCTCAAATGTGGGCTGAGGAAGCATGAGTCAAATCAGATGCAATGAAACATCCACAGCTAATTAACAGGATGCATCTAGCTTTCCTCTCATTAAAAAAAANAAAAAAAGCAAAATCTACCCTATGAAAGAAAAAATATTTGTATTAAGGTTTTAACAAGGTCCTTCCATGCAACTGTCCATGAACAAGTGCCCCAACCCCAACAAAGCCAGGTGTGACCTCCTCTAACCAAAATTTAATTATTTTTTATAATTAAAGAGCAGCCACAAGAGCTCACCTGCACACTGTGCCTGTTGTGCATATGCACATGACTGGCCGGCACACCCAGAGATCACCTCACTGATCAGACCTGCGGGGAATTAGGTCTAAGAACATGCAGTTCACAAGTCACTGCAGCATGTCCAGGCATGAGATCAGCACTGAGCTTCCTGATCCAGCCACGAGGGCAGTGGCATGAAGCACGTGCTGCTGCAAAGCAGCTGAGATGCCCTGGAAAACACAGCCTGAATCCAGGCCATGTGGGTAAGTCACAGTGTGGAGCACGCCCGTTGCCAGGGCAGAACAGAGCTCTGTGCTGGCAGAGCTCATAAGCCCTTCTTGGTGCTTACACATGTTTTAATGTGACTCTCAGTAAAACTAAGCAGTTCCCAGGGGAAGGGCAGCAGGGGACACTGTGCCTTATTTCCTAGATTGTAAAGGAGATCAAAAGCACTTCCTTGGTTTAATTTCTACATCTCATTAATCCACCATGAATAATCGGGTGCTGCGATGCTGAAAGTCATGCAGATGGATAACTGAGCTGCTTACGGAATTGGAACTGAGAGCAAAATCCCATCCCAACCCATTCCAAAACTTGGACTAAGCGATTATATGTTTCAAACATCACTCAAGAAGGTCTACAGCTACTTTTCATACACAAGGTCAGACTAAATGGAAACAACTGCCCTTCAGACCTGACAATCTCTCTTTTTGCATACCCTATAATTTCTATCCCTTTCTCCTTACAATTTTCCTGTGTTTCCGCTATTGGTTCAGACAGTAGAAATAATCAGGATACTTAGGACAATTCAGCTTAGATCAGCTAATTCATTGTATCCTCCAGGCTAGAGGAATCACTAAAGACTAGAAAATTCAGAGATGTTATTTGTCAAAGGCACTTCGACTGAATTTATTGTATAGATACAATGAGCTTATCAGGTGTTTCCCAACAGAGAAGCTATGAGTGGAGATCGATTTTCCCATTACAATACAATGCCATTTAATGTAAGTATATAAAGTGTCTGTGTCACATCATTGCACATTTAGCAAAGGAAATTAAGGACACAAAGGAGAGAGGAGGCATGAATTCTCCAAATGCAGTGCTGTCCAGACAGTAGGAAACACTGAAAATACTGTCTCATGCATTTGGAGCTGAGCCTTTCTGAATAAATTAGCATTCAGCCAGTGAGGACACATGGAAGGAAACTTTGCAAAGTGCCAAAACCGACTTGTCTGAAAAGAATTCAGTAAATAGATTCCAGTGTCTGACAAGTGTAAGCTGCACTGAGTATTATCACAGAGCAGTACCTTTTAACCATGTGGATTGATTTGCTAAATGGCAGCTCCTACCAGCTGAAGTCCAAGAAAGATAATCTGAAGGGTCCCAACAAGGCAAGACAGGAATGATCACAATGACAGACGCTGCCCAAACAGGGTACTCAGAAGTCATTGCATGAACCATATCAATGTGTTATTTATTTTCACAGACTCGTTCCAGATTGTATTTCTGGCAGAAGGGGTAAGATCAAGAGCATTTCTCTCAAGAAACTAAGCTAATGAGGATAATTAACGCAACTCCTAAATATATCAACTGTGCAGATAACGAGTCTCATTTGAATTTTGCTTTTCTAGCAAAAAAAGCAGATGGATTGATCTGACCTGTTTCATGAGACTTTTGCCTTGCCAAAAAAAGACACTCTCCCTCTAGCTAAAGAGCCATAACCAGGCCAAAAGTCCTCTTTAGTGCTTTGAGGACATTTCAGGCTCCACTTTAGCTTACTCCTTGACTTCTGCTTCTTCTGCCAAGCAGCTGGCAGCTGTGGGAAAAGGGGACCCCCCACCATGCTCTCGCTGGCAGCAGCATCCACACTGTGTGCCCAGCTCAGGTCCCATAGAAACCCAGGTTTCATCCCTTGAACAAAGAAGCAACGTAATGGGACTTTGATTCAAAATTCAGGATTAAGGCCAAATTAGCACTTCAGCTGTGAGGTCTTCAGAGTGCAGGACTTCAAAAGATCAGCAGATACTAGACAAACATGTAATGCAGGGAAAAAATGAATAATGCAGTATTCATTTTTTCTCATCCATTTCTCTGTATGGATGATAAAAATATCCAGGAAAAAAATGTAGTGCTTATGATCAGTAATGCTCCAATTTTAACCAATTCTGCTACAGGCCAGGAACCAAACAAATGCTTCATGAATAGTGCTCCTCTCACGAGGCCAATAAAGAATTATGGAATCAATTAGGTTGAAAAAGCCCTCTGAGTCCATCCATTAACCCAAGACTGCCAAGCCCCCCACTCAATCACACCTGAGTGCTGCATCTACATGTCTTTCAAACACCTCCAGGATGGTGACTCCACCATTTCCCTGGAGTGCCTGTGCTTGACAACTCTTTCGGTGAAAAACTTTTTTCCTAATATCCAATCTAAACCTCCTTGGGAACAACTGGAGGCTGTTTCCTTTTGTCCTATCACTTGTGACTTGAGATATGAGACCGACTCCCACCTGGCTACACCCTTATCTCAGGTAATTATAGAGAGGGATCAGGTTCCTTACTGAGGCCTCCTCCCTTTCTCCAGGTTAAACACCCCCAGCTCCCTCAGCCACTTCTTACCAGACTTGTGCTCCAGAGCCTTCACCAGCCTCACTGCCCTTCTTCAGAAATGCCGCAGCAAGAGAGGAGAAGAGCAGTCAAATTGTCACAACACAGATTGAATGCTTTTTGATCGCAATGGATCACCTCAACTGGCAACTATTAAGCAGATTTTGGAGTCCATCCGCAGGAGATATTCACCCAAACCTTACCTGTCTACACACACACACAGAGACACATTTTTGGACTCCCTTCTCATGTGTATTTGCTAAATGGCCCAACAGCTTCGCTACTACCATGTCTGAAAATTTTGTTCTGGCCATCACCCACTAAGTTCTCCCCAGCCTCTCATAATGCTCACCAAGCTCACACACACCAAATGTTGCTCATCACAGCATGCAGGTCTTCCAATGCCCAGAGAAGAAAGCGGTGAGCAGGAGACATGCCTGTGTTACTGCTTATCTCTTCCAGTCAGAGCAATCCATCCAGCTGCAAATAAAGGATTTACAGCACCCACAGGAATATCACATCCTGCGCTGAAACTGCTCTGAACCCCCTGACCGCCAAGAAAATATCCAAAAGCTTCATCTGGTAACAAATTTTGGCATCTGATGGGAGGCAGCATATGGCATGCTTCCAAAGTCTCCTCTCTCTGTTCTCAGTGCTTTTTAGAAAGGCATCCATACAGTCAAATTAATATGGATTATATTTAAACAGTTTTTTAAATGCTTTCAGAGCACACAGAAAAAAGAATCTATCATGTGGAATCCCTGCCATTTAAAAGATACATTAAACAGAACAATGTAGACTGCAACTGTCTGTAATTCTGTCCAGTGGTCCTAGCAAGGCAAGTGATCCCTGTCAAGTTCACACCTGACGTGCACACATGGGTCAGACCTCTGCACATAAACCTGTGACTGTATTTACAAAGCAGGTACATATCCATGCATTCCTGGAGCAGCACGTACTGGCAAGAAACAGAAGCCATGCCACATTAAACGTACTGCTTGTACTTAGTAGCTGTCATAGTAGATCTTTAAACGCTTAGAAGATGTCACATCTTTTCCTCAGTTTAATATTAAAATGGATTAAGGTGTAACTATTTTGAATGGATATTCCTAAAGTTGATTGCCACAACTTCAGATGCTCAGGCCCAAAGCAGGTAAAAACCCAGTCCCTCCTTCATCCACTTCTAGCACTAGGGCACACAGTCACCACTTTCATCTTTTTCCCTTGCTAACAGATCAGAGGATGACTGCAGAATTTGGGCTGGATGAAGGAGCAGAGTAAAGGAGCAGATTCATCACCAGCCTTGGTACCAGACACCATAGGACCACAGACACTTTCTGGTGCAAAAAGCTCTCACTCAGCAGCCTTGCCTTGAAAGCCCTATAGACTGAGTTAGCCCTATTTAGTGTCCAAGCAGCCTTTGTTCATTTTTCTCCCATCTGCCAGCCAAAGACTGCAACTGGCCTATCCTTGTGGGGTTTTTTTCCATTCCCCTCTTCTCTCAAAGAATAAAATGCTTTTTGTCATTTTTCCTCCTATGCATTATTCCACCCATTTCAAGTCCTCCTGTCTGCTCCTTTCTTACATGATGCCCCAAAGTTATAAATCTACAGTGTTTTCTCATAGACGACACTTTCACAAACAATGACATCTCAGTCGTTTCCCCTCTGGAGTTCTCTGGCACATCCTGTTTATTATGTATCTCTCTTGTTTGCATTGCAAACTCTTCAGAATAAGGATTTCCCATATTTCATGTCCTATACTGCTGGAAACATTACTGGAGCTACTCAATTCGAGGCTTTCAAGGCCAGAAGAGATCATTTCAATTATCAAGACTGATCTTTGGCTTACCACAACACAAATTTCATCAAGTGACTTCTGCATTAAGCCCCTGACAGTCTTCATAGAGGCATGTTATTAATGGATGATGAGCACCACACCATTTTTTAATTTATACTTTCCCCAATTTTGTTGCATAGTCAGTGTTTCTCTCCTTCATACTCAAAGCTTTCCAATACTTTCAGCAATTGGCCCATGGTCAAATTTTAGGAAACATTCTAAAATGCGTGCATGTTACTTCTGTGATGTCTGCTAATTTAGTCATTCTGTCTAATTAATTGTCATTAATTACTTACTATACTTTTCACTTTCCCAGTTTATATTTAATGTGCTTTTGCCAAGGTAAGATACATAAATAAAACAGAACCTTATTACAAATTATAGACTTACCATCCTCCTTGTAAGAAGGTACATCTGTAAAAGATTAAAGAACTGAAATTATCTGAGAACAAGGGAAAGGGAGAGAATAAACTGATGGCATTGCTGCCATGCAAGGTATTTTTGTGTTAGAAAAGTATGTACAAAAAACCTTTCATGCACTCTGAATACTTCTATTAACTTTAATATACAACATGCTATAAAATTATCTTTATTTTAAAAAAGAAGAAAAAAAATATTAAATTCTTTTGAGCCAAGTATTAAAAACATTCTTAAAGCAAACAGACACAAGAAGAATACTCACAAAAAATCTGTTTTTCATCTGTCTAAAATACATACTGGCTTCAGCTAAAAGCCAATCAATCAATATGCAAAGAATAAAAAAAAAGTTCTAGCCAGTTATAAATATTTTTTAACTACAATCATCTGGCAGCAGGGCACCACTGACCTAACTTCATGAGCATCTGTCAGCTGGTGAGGGCCATGGCTCTGTCAGGAGGAGAAAACAGATATTTTGCTCATTTAACTGAGCAGACTGGAAGTGACCCACCAGAAAACACAGCAAGTGGCACAGTCTGGAGGGGAAAAATACCCAAAACAAATGTTCAACAAAAACAAAGATAATCTGTCCTGCCCAGTGCACCCAGCACTGGGAGGCTGTGAAGCACCAAAAGTCTGCAAATGTGAAGTACAACAACTCCATCATCCCTAGGTAGTTATCCATCAGATTCTAATTTTGTTATTTCTACTAAAAAAATTATATTATCCTACTCAAAGGTGAAGTTTCTATGAACGTGGCATTATATAAGAATGACAAAAGTACTTCTCCAGTTTTTTTTTAATTGCCACGGCAACTCTGTTTATTTGGATTTAAGCATCATACTGGGATGTTCATAATGCCAAAAGCACAACACAGTGAGGCAGAATGGGAAAGGGAGAGACAGTGAGACACTCATGTGCCTAACTCTTTGGCAAGAAATGCTTGTTTCTGTTTGATTCTTAATAGGGGGATTAAGAATCAAACAGAAACAAGCATTTCTTGCCATTTGCATTTTTTCTGGAGGTGTCAGTCCTCTCACAACTCCAGCAGCTTGGAAAACAGAGAGCTCTACAAACCAGCCCAGGTGCCCTTCTGCATTTTCACCTGTCTGCAAAAGTGGTTGTGGCATCAGACAGCCTGCTCTGCACATGGGCTTTTAAGCACACAGAACGCACACCAGCTAAGTGAAGATCCACTGCACTCACTTTAACAATTTCTACTTGGACTTTCTACTGGGCTCATAAAACAGGAAAGATTCAACAGCCTAACAGGACACCAGCACTACCTGCAGCATGCTTAAACACCATTTTCCCACACGATTAGGCTAAAATGATGTAAGCAACACTCAAGAACACAGTGAAACTCATGTAGCAGCACTTAACTGTTACCCCCTGAACTGACTTGAGCTCAGGATGCTCTATTTGTGGGTTACGCTATAGACATAAAAAAATAGACAGGAAGCCACAGCAGTAGCACCTGTAATTTTCACAAGATATCTACAAGTACATGCAAGTCCTAGCAACCCTAAGTTAAAGTGCACAAAGAAGAATTGAACATTTCAGCTTGGAAGAGGCCCATACAGATCACCAAGTCCTGCTCCTCAAAGAACTGTTAGTTTTAACTAAACCCAGTGGCTCCCTGGATTCTGAGAGACACGGTGCCATGACCACTTCCCTGGGGTGCCTGTTCCAGAGATCAACCACAGGGGAGGTAGTATTACCAACTTCCATCAGATTTATGACTCAACAATGCAGGAAAAAAGAAAAAGAAAAGGGAAAAATAAGAAAAAAGCCAAAACAAAACAAAATAATTCAGCAATCAACCAAAAGACCCCCAACGAGCCAACAAAGAAAAAACACCCCAAACAAAAAGAAAATAAACAAGCAACCTAATTTACAGTCTTGCCGTGGTTAAAATGAAGAACTGAGCAATTGTTTTCTGACACAACAGGCAGTTGCTGAAAGAAATCAAGAGAAGATCCTCCAAGCCATCTTGGAGACTGTCCAACAGCTTGGAAAATGGACTGTCACTTCATCCATCAGGAATTTCTACCACCCACTGGCTACAAGATGACCCTGGCTGGCAGGGAGCCGGACTGATGTCTCCAGCAATCTGGGAATCAAATAGTTTCACCCTTCTAAACACATACCAATTTACCTTCACATTTCCCAAAATTACCAGTGCAAAGAGACTGCTTTCTGTCAAATACTCTGCAAGCAAAGTAAGTTTGTCCATATTAATGCTGAGAAGATGGGTAAAGATTAGTTGAATGCCCCAAGCACAATTTTTTCTCCTGCACCAGGGGCTGGCTACTATGCTACCTTCGACCTCTCCAAGCTTTTGATGAAGGAAGGGTGTTTGTTCCACCCACACTGATGACTGTTATTACCTTGGAAGAGCTGAAGAAATCTTTTATATGCACCAGTGATCTCACACACCAGATGGGGCATATGGCAGCGGTATGGTGGGGTCCAGGCTGAGGCGAGCACACTCTCAAACAGCCTCTGCACTAGGATTCAGATATTCAGAGTTTAGATGCCACTGTGGAAACCACACAGGTGCTATCCCATCCACACACCAAAGAAAGAAGAGAGTTTATTCAAGTGACCTTATTCCCTCAGCGGGACAGAAAGGAGTCTGGATAGTCTCCAGGCATGGCAACAAACATGGGAAGTACTGAACCTGCAATTACAGCAGCCCATGGGGACAACAGAATCACCATTACTCCAGGAAGACCAGAAACCACAGAGGAGTTCCAGCTCAGCCTCCCAGTGTACCCAGGGGCACAAAAACTATTGTCACAACTGCGATGTCTCACTTGCTTAACTAACCACACAGAACCAGTTCTGTTAGGACTTCATGGAGAGACGAGTCATACAGGCCAAACGCAAATGTCTAAAAACAGTAGCAGGGTGGGGATTATTTTTTTAAATTATTTTGGAACTGAAGTGCTGCAGCACCCTTTCTGACAGAAGAAAAAAAAAAGTCTGCAGAAGTAACATATAACAGGTATAGGTGCATAAAAAATACCATCAGCTTCCAAAGTTACTTTTTTGTGACTGGTCAGGCTTGGATTTAGCAGTAAATTGCAGCAGTCCTTTCTAAAGAAAAAATCACCTCTGACTCCATCTGTGAAACAAACATACAGAGACTAGAATTGCATGAAAAACTGCTTCTCTGATGAACCACCCTAAATATTTTGAATGGCGTACTTCATTTTAGTCCCATCTCTGCAGAACATGGTTAGTTAATCTCACATTTAACCCTCTGTGCCAACATTTTGCACAGTTTCTGTTGCCATGCTGGAATCTGCACATAATGTGATCTGGCTCAGTGCTCATAGTGCTCCAGGGATCAATTACCATTTTATACATCAGCATTTCATTACTGAGCTGTGAATGTCCTCCACCCAATCAGACCCTTGGCTCCACACTCCAAGACTCTAATCTTTGAAAATTAGGTATTTGGCAAGATACACTGTAAGAAAGAAAAATTGCCGGACTCATGCTGTTTTGAATGCATCCAGCCTCCATTCACAAATACTGCGATTGCAGTGGCCACTAGATGTTTTCAGTGATGTGATTAAAAAGGAAGTGATGATAATTATGGAGTGGAAATGCACTCTCATATGTCACTTCTCTTGGAAAATAATGAGCTCTCTTCCTTGTTATGTTCACTGCAATGTATCTTTAGAAAAGTCTTATAGAGATTAATGTTCAATTGCTCTAAATGAGCTTAGCTTTATTTATTCTAGGAGAGGATCTGGTCCCAAAGTCCCAATAAGCAATTACTTCACTATCCTCATTAAAGGAAAATCCTATATGGTAGCTAAGACAGGACTTTGGCCCCACGTCTCCCCTGTAAATTCAGCAATGGAGATTTGCCAAGCTTTATATTAACAAGCCATGCCTAAGTGCGTACTTTAAATGGGGCTAAGATACACAACAGCAAACACTGTAGATCTTCGCACAATGAGGCAAACTTGACATTTCTGCTGCTCATCTTTAGCTTTGCTGCCTCCTCCCCATGCATTGCTACAAGACCAGGAACCTCACTGAGCTGGCAGCGCAGGAAACTCATCTGCAGCACGATAACAATCAAGTTACTATCTATATATAGTAACTTAGGTCATATAACTATCACTTACTATCAAGTAAATACTTGAAATAGTTAATCCTTGAGCAGCAGCTCTGTAGCGGAGACTTTGTTCAACAGAAGCACTGTGCCGCAACAGAATGCCTGTGCCCTTGCTGGACTGGAGGTACTGAGAAGGGAACTTGGTCACCAGGAGGAAAACCCTGGGGGAAAAGCAAGTGTGCTCTTAAAAACCACTGCGATTCCCGTCATCTGTTTTGAAACTGCAAGTGCTGTAAAGTGACAACACACAAGCCACAACCACACGTTGGAGAGTTTGTTTTAAATCATGAGGTGAAAATAAGAACCCATTATAATTCTGTTTAACATTCCTGGGCTGGTATGCAGCTCTGCAGCCCACACAACACCACAGCTGTGGTAGCAAGTTCTTAAAAAATCTATTCCAATAGGAGAAAGCACCAGAACCAAAAATTAGGGCACTGCCAAAGGTCTCAGAGAGAGAGCTGCCATCACCCCTATGCAGCCTTTCCTCTTCCAACACCTCTAACACACCAGGTGAATTCAGGCAGTAGGACAAAAACTGGTTCATGTTTAGAAAGTATTTTTTGCATAAGTTTCAGAGTTCAGCATATCTAAGGATTAAAGCCTCCTATACTGGCTACCCAAAGTACAAACATTTCCATAAGTAACCCTGTTTAGAATTGGGGGCTTTCTGTACCTTGTGGAAAGTAGTTGGAATTCTAGCAGAAAAATTTTTAACTAAGTGATAAAAACCCTCTGTCATGCAACTAACTTAAAGGGATCAGCCCCATAAAGGCTTCAAGTGCCATTAAAAAAAAAACAAACCATACACTGCGCAAATGACACACAACTGACTGAATACTAACAACCAATCATATGACATTTCCATTACTTCAACAGAGGTTCTGTGAACCCAATGCTGGCATTCTGATGAGCAAATATGTGCAGAACAGCAGCAGGAAACATATGTCAGGCACTGAAAAAAATGCAAATTTTTTTGCATTTTGATCTGTTTGTGATCTGTCCTCCTCCAGATACTAATACAAGGACTAAACTCCAGATTGTCTCTTCAAATACACACACACAGATCAAGTTGTCACACATGGATTTTTGTGGCTGGACAGCAAATGCTGTTCATTTTCAAAATAGTGTAGTACAGATTCTCATTGCCTCAGCTGAACATCTCACAGATGCCACCAAGTTCCTAATTCCCCTCCGGGCCTAGGAATGGCCTGTTTGCTCCTTTTATGTGCTAGAATTCTCCAGGTGTGCTTTAAAGCCACCGAACAAAGAAAACATAGCAGTTAAGAGTGGGTTTGTAGTACTTCACCTTCCTCAAACACTGATTTTAGTGAATATCATGCAAGTACAGACTTTTCTCTCTGACACACGTATTCACAAAATTTATAAAGCTAATGTCCTAGATTTGTTGTGTCCTCCATTAATGATTTAGATTATTGGCCACTTTAGGCTTATACAATATATGCTTCAAAACATAGTTCTTCTTTTTTTTTTTTTTTTTTTTTTTTTTTTTTTTTTTTTTTTTTTTTTTTTTTTTTTTTCCATTCTATAATGACCCACTTGGTGTGTTTGATGTTTTTAGAAACAGCTGTGCTGCTTGCTCAAAGCTCTGAGAGACCACAGTAATCCTCTCCCAACTGGAACTAGGCTTCTATGAGCCTCACAGAGATGATCTATTCTGGTCTTTTGGCACTAACCATAAAGGAAGACATAGATTAAGATTTTCAAGACCATTTCTGCCAGAGACAAACTCAAATAAGCGAGTGTCTTGGTTTGGGAAGACAGGTATCTGTCCAGGAGAACTGGAGTTTTCCCGGAGTAGAGAATGTAACCCCTCCCCCTTCCCTCCAAATTATTATAA
>WEIU01001414.1:30948-55065 GCA_013389925.1 Aegithalos caudatus
GTGTTCCAGGAGTCTCCTGACCATTCTGTGCAGTCAGAGAGAGTAGCTTTATTTCACAGACTGGATTTAATATACAGAAACATACTGCATCTGTTTCCAAATATTTTCTTTCTAAAACCATTATAAAAACTGGTGCCAAAATGTGCTCATTCCTCTTTAAGGAGGAAACATAATTTGGGTTTCTTGATCCAGATCATCTTAATACCCAGGCTCAATTTTGCTTGCTAAAGCAATCTACAGGCTCCAACTAATACAAATTTAATCTGCAAGGCTTCCTGCTTGGGCTGAATGGGTCCAGCATTTCTTTGTTACAAGATCCACACCATGTATCAGCAGCATCTGGTACTGATTGGGCTCCATGGGCAGGATCCTTCCCTGATTTCTGATCCCTTTTGGATTTTTCCCTAGGCTATCTCTTAATCTTGCTGGATTGAAGATTTATGACTGGTCCTTGACACTTCTCTTTTTTTTTTTTTTTTTTTTTTTTTTTTTTTTTTTTTTTTTTGAGGTGTGATGTTTTCTTTTGGATCAATCTGTGGTAGCTGACCATATTTGAGAACAAATCCTGAAGTTTCAATTCTCCTTTTACATGGTCATAAACCAAAAGTCACCTCTTTAGTTAATCAATCTGCCTTGCCATAATGCTTACACATATGAAAATCAGGAATTACTCCTCTGTCTCCCAACACTTGGTACTGACCTCCTTCCCTCTCAAATATGTAACCATTTTACAAGGGATGAAAAGTAATTAGCCTTTTGATTGTACTAAGAAAGAAGGGGTATTCCAAACAACAAATGCTCTTGTTTGGCTTCAGGTTTTCATTTGGTAAGGTTCCAAGCCTTCCTTCTAAGGCAGGAGCAGATTTTGCCATCAATTGAAAGGAAAAAAAACCAACCAAACAAACAAAAAAACCCACAACAACCAAAAAACCCACCAAGCTTTAGTAGTGACACAGGAACATTTTGATCAATTGGCACAATGTAAAGATTAAAAGTTCCCATATGCAGGCAACCTGGGGAAAAGTAAGAGCAATGCTAAGTTTAAAATTTGTGTATTCAATCAAGCTATTTCTCCAGGACACGATTTCCAGACTACTTTGAGGAATGCTGCTGGAAGGGCATATGGCAAAATGTGACCAAAAAGGAAACTCTCAGCCTAACCTCACATTCATTTCTTGTCCCATTCCATGCACCAAGTTAGTCCTCAGGAAAGGAGCCTGGGGGAACCCCAGAAAGAGTATGCCATGGACTACATTCAAACCTCCTCTCTGTGTCTGCGGCTGAAACTCCCACACCATTCTTACACATATCCCTTGACTGGCAAACTGGAGATAACAAAGCAAGGGGGACGTGTGAAGGGACCATGAGAGAGGGTAAAGTTTGGGAGCTGGGGTAGGGGAATGGCCCCTGCATTACCTGGCTGCTCCCAGTATGTGTCTGCCATGCAATGAATTTATATGATTGTATTCAATCCTGTTTTTATCTTTTTCACACGCTTGTTATTGATACCAGTTCCTCTGCAGCTCCCCAGTTAGCCTGTTTATACTTGCAAGGAAGTTCTCACAAAATAAGGGTTGCATTAAATAGGAAACTATTTAATTAGATTTTCCCAATAAAGCAATAAAGTGGCCCCTTTTTCCTTAATAAGCCCTAATCCAAAGTCTTTGGCCCTCTAAAAGACAACCCAGTGAGGTATAATATGCAAAGTTTTATAAACCGGGACAAGAGCTCCAACCAGAAAACTGGCAGCTCTAGCAGGCTTGGCTTTGGACCTTCTCAATTCACCACAAATCTCAAATACTGTATTTGGAAATCAGACTTCAGCTATGTGTTGGCTAGATCACAATGACAAAAACAAGGCTGAGGGGATCTTTTTGGTTTTGTTTTTGGATTTTTAAATTTTTTTTCCCCACAAAACAAGCACTAGGCACAAGAAAGGACAGGGTTTTGGCTTCAAGGCCTAGGAAAAACAGAATTCACTTTTTCCATTCTTTCATTATTCTAGGAAACTCTACAGGTAAATAAGTCTCACTCTTGTACACTGATGCCTCTTGGAGACACTTAGGATAGTAGCTCAATTCATATCCAGGCAGGTATCTTGTAAGTTAGAGAATATTTGTATTGCTCAAATGTATTTCTGCAGAAACAGGTATTTCAAAGAATTTCAGCCCTCGTGAAGGTACTCTGACTTTATAACCCTGCCCCAGACAAGCAAGTACCTGGAAAGAAACGCTCTGTCATAAAACCTGGCATTTAATAAAGTGCTTTTTCCCACAAGACTTCAAGCACCTGCAGAAAGTGAGCTTCTGTCATCACCTCCCTGTCACCGGGGCTGTGACTCGTTCACAGTGTGGGGAAAAGGCTTGACCAGGACCCAACACTTCTTAAGTCCACACGTGATATCCATTAGGCTGTAAGACCCTGACAGGAGGTAGATACACAGCTCTAAGCCATATACAGTTTATGAAAACATAGCTTACCAGTCAATGATTTAAAATAGAAGCATGTAAAAGAAAAATGGAAGGTAAAGGCAGAACCAGCATGGGTTTACTGTAGAGAGCAGCATGAGCTACAAGCAAATAGCAAATGCCACTAAAATGTGAAGAAGTCAAAACTTTACATGGAATTTAAACTAGTTCTTTACACTGGGTTCATGCCAGATTCTTACACCAGCTTATGACTCCATATATAGCACAGTATATGACATTTTTTAATCTAGAGGAGACCTTGGCTTGGCTTCACAAAGTCACACATGATTCCCCTGATGTAGGACATAGACAGTGGGTCCCAGGTGTGCTGCTTTGCATGTTGAAGATTATATCAAAATGAAGACTATTACTTTTCATATTCTTTAATACTATTATTGATACTATCATTAAATGAGAGAATATCCCTCAGGCTGGGAAAACCTCAGGGAGTGTGGGAGCTAACACCTGGACTAAGGATTGGTTTCCTTGGTTATTAGAGCTGCCTGAATGGTTTTAACAGATAATGATATCTAATTTAATTACATATTAGACAAAACACTTCTGATTATTATTCATCCAGCCAGAATTAATGAATTTCTAAGTCCTTCTTCCATCCTAAATTTTTATACCCTCTCATCATTTACCTCTTTTGTTTTGAAGCTCATCTGAAATCTACCTGTCTGAAGAGAGGTGTTCACTTATCTAACTTGCATGATTTTTTTCTTAATCATGATGCTCCCTAAATTCATTTCCACAGTTTATAATTTGTTTCTCAGGTCATCAAAGAAAGCATTTAAGCCACAAAATCATTCTTATATTGTTGATTTAGAATTCCACACACCAGCCATTAACTTCTAATCCATTTGGCACCTGTACACCTTTTTTAACTATTATTTCTTTCTCCACAGCGTAACTGATGAACTATTTATTTTAACCATGTAGTTCATCCTGCTGAAACTGGATCACCAAATAATTTTCTGCTCTGCTGTATATACCACTTACTTTCCAAAAGCAGGCCATAATACAAAACCAGATGAGGGAGTAGACTATTTAGTGTATTGCTGGGACAGATATGCAAATTTGGAAGGCAAATTGGAGTGGGAAGGCATTCCAGCAAAGTCCACAGTATTACAGAATTGTCAGAGACATCAGGCATAGCAATAGGGCTGCACTGCAGAACCCACCAGCAAGGAAGGCAGAGGAGACAAGGGGAAGATGAAGCTGTGAGCCTTGGTGGTTCCTTCAGTACCTGCAGCCATGCAGGCATGACATTTCCTGGGCTACCCACAAACAGAGATCCCAGCCCAGGGTGAACCAACCTCCCCACACACCTACATAGCCCCAAACATAGCTCCTTCCAGCCAGGCAAGGAATAATCCCCCTGTGATTAAGCATTAAGCTGTCAGCTAATTTAGAGAGAGTGAGATCTAAACACAAGCCCTAAATGAAGGTGGTGATGAATATAAGGTTGAAACACGAAGCTTCTCATGCAGAAGGAAAATGAAACTAAGAATATTTCACTTTCTCTAGGGTCTCTAAATATTTTTCCCAGGGACTTAACATTTTCAAACTGCTTATCATACATTTGTTAAGGCAGAGTTTAAGAAAAAGTCCTGCCTAGCCAGCAGCAATAATTAAAAAGCAATTCTCACCTATTTAAGCTTTTAAAACCTACAGAAGACCTCAGATTTTTCTTGGAGTTGCTATTACTCAAAGTAGATGGCAAATCTTGCTTTGCTACCTAATGCCTGCTGGCTTTCAAACCAATACAGGCCATTGTTTTCAAAATAAAACACTTTGAGGAATAAGTGTTTTACTTCAATTAATTGTGTTTCCTGTTTGGGGAAAAACAAACTAACAGGTTTATTCATTTAGAGAATCTGACAACTGCAGAATACCTGCTACTGTTTTGGAAAAAATACTTTATCAAGGGTGTTAACCCATGTATTCAGTAAATGTATGGGATTTGCAAGATAGTCCAATAAGGCCATTATGGTGAACCTCCAAAGACTAGAGTCCATCAGGAGAGGAAAGGAGACAAAATTTTTAAATGATTTCCCTAAAGCCATTTTTATGTTGCAATGTCAAGAGGAAATTTTTCTTTTACTAATGTCAGTTTGGGAGAAGGAAAGAAGATAATGATACAGGTAACAAAAAAGTAATTTATGCCGATGGAAATGTGTTTCAAATCCTACACTTGAGTTTTTAGGAAAACAAAACAGCCTTTATCTATAGTTACCATTTTTATACTACAGGGACTGAAAATATCCATTAAATTACAAAGGTCCAGAGTGACCACCTTTGATTCATACTAATTTTAGCAGCTGTTCATATGGGCAAATAATTTGAAAATCGTGCTGTTACTAACATCCATCAAACAAGAAATACAGTTAGTGAACCCAGGAATATATGCATAAATTCTTATGGAAATAAATAATACAACACCTTTCTGTTTCCTAGGTCTTATGAACCATTTAGACTTGGTATTTAGATTTATTCTCTGCTTTGAAGTTCCAGCTACCAACATAAACTACAACAACTGGTAACTTCATTCTTAGAGAACTCGATTATAATTTTTTTACAATTGTCACATAAGAGGCAGCTCCTAGAAGTCCTTGAAGAGAGAAGGTAGAGGTAGAGAAGAAAGACAGGTTTTCATCAGCAGTTTCCTGTTCACTTCCAGAATAGCCAAATCTACCCAAAATGCAGAACATATTTCTTGCTTCTTAAAGGGATTAGCTACTGCACTCTACAAACCCGAGAATCAGATTATATTACATATATGCACATCTTAAAAGCATGTAAAGAAACAATTTTCACTGCTGTCTTGCAAATTCCTAGATAAGACAGGCTAAAATTCCCAGTTGACAGAACCCAGAAATTGCTTTAAATATTTATATGACATTGCCCTCTAGAGGAAATAGAGAAAAAATCTGTTTTAGTAGAACTCTTCCACAGATGGAAACATGAATTGTTGTTTTCAGCAGAAAAATTACTCTTGGTTACAAACCATTTTCAGTGAGAATATCACACACTGGTTTGGCTCCATTTGTCACCCATGAGTTTTCAAGATAGAATTTCCCAACTTCTAACTTAGGACTCTGTATTCAGATAGATGGTACCACAAAGATTACTGGTTACTGCATCTGTGTTTTTCTCTTTGCTACCAGAATAAAAATAGCCCAGGATATGAAAAATTGGCAAGCACTTGGTAATCCTTTAGTTATGATGGCAAAAAGAGACACTGGTCAAGGTGTAGGAGGATGGGAAGGAAGACTTCCCTGACTTTTGTTTCATCGAATTGTTACCCCGCTAGTCTGAACCTATTCGAGTGATCTAGTAATGGTGTAGGAAACATAAATCAAAGTTATTAATATATTAATTAATCATTTATATTGCCATTTGGTGGGTTTTTTGTGTTTTGGTTTTTTTGTTGTTGTTTTTGTTTAAGATCATCCAGTTATCTATATCTACCTGTACCTACTACAGAGAAGGGTTAAAATCAGAGCTTGTCATCTTTTTAAACAGTAGGAATGAGTCTAGGCATCAGCTGATACAGTAATCTCTTTCAGTCATGTTTCAACAATTCTGTTTTGTTTTTAAAAAGATTGAATCATTTTTCCATCTACCTCTAGTTTCTCACATTCTTGTAAGAGAGGCTTCAGTTGGATGGGATTCCTGAGTCTTGGATATTCTGGGGTGAAGTTTGCTGCTGATAATTACTATTTGCCTTACTCTTGTCCTGTTTTGGAAGGTACAAGTATTCTTGAACTGCCCCAAATCTTGTGGCAGTGCCCACTGACTTATTTTTTCGTTGTTACTTGTCTGCTAAACATGTTTTTCTTTGGAGGCTCAGGTGATCTTGCTGAACATGATACATTTTACCTGGAGAAAAGCAAGTATAGAGAGGTACTGCAGAATCTGTGGTTGATATATATGCCCTTCCCCTCTTAGCCCACGTCTGATAAAAAGGAGACAGTAAAATAAGTTTTAAGGAACATGTGATATTGCTTGGAGCTGGAGGCAAATGTCACATCAGCTAAAAAAAAAAAAAAAAAGCAATGAGTTTTCCATGTTAAAAATATCCCATCCCATAAGGCATCCACTGCCACAGCTGTCTCTGTGATTGTATTTTCTCTTTGCTGATCTCACCTATGTTTATTGTGTTTATCCTCTCACTTATGTCCATAGATGGCAGGTTCATGGTGACAAACCATCTCTCTGAGGCTGATGTTGAGCTTCTGACTGTGGAACTATCTCCTGTTCACCATTTTTCAATCCTCCCTGCTCCTGTCCTTTCCAGTCCAGGCCAGATTCTCAGTGACAGGGGATAAGTGGGTTTTAAGCTGACATGACTGTTAATGCTTTTAGCTCCTGAGGGTCACAGTTCAGTTCTAGTCCATCTTCCAGGACAGCAGCCATCACACACAGGTTGGCAAGAAGGTATGATCATGGTCTGCTTGCAGAGCAGCCCCAAAATACATCTAAGAATGAGAATGCTGCCCACTTAGCCCAGTGCTGTAAGAAAAAAAACATTTGAATGAGGACTGGAAAAGCTGTGGCTTTCTAGGGTTCATGGCACATCTGTCAGTACAGGTGGAAAAGGACAACCTCCCAGAATTCTCACTGCCACTCAGCAACCTGGCTCCAGTCACCTTCTTCTCTTGCAGCAGCTCAGAGCTTCTGTCTCAAGAAAATCAGCTTTAGCCCACAGTCTGCTTTGTGCAGGCTCCTAGAATATGAAGAGAAAGTCACATTCACAGTTTAGAAGATGCTTTGAGTAACTGCATATGGCAAACTGGTGTGTAAGGGCACAAACATTATAGAAAGAGTAGGAATAACGGGCACGGAACATTCCCTGCTTGTGTCTTTGAACATCTGTATTTTTAATTATTGATGACTAAAACACTGTTTTGTGCTAGCAAATGCACTGCTGGAGAGGCTGTGAAAATAACTGATGCTGTGGCTGAAGGCCTCACCTGCTACTTGGCTGAGTGGTGGAAAAAAGCAACTCTTATTTTCCACATTTCAGCAGTTTGCCAATTAGCTCAGTTCTGCTGCACCCTGACTGTACTTCCAGATGACCTGAGAGCATGGGATGCTTACTGTGTGTCAGGCTGAAAATCCCACTCAGGATGTAAAAGGGATCCTGCTGGTACTTTGGTATCAGGGTAAATGACAAGGCAGAAGGCTGACACACCAAAACAGGTTGTTCCCACAGTGGATGAGCAGGGACGGAAGTGCAGGGAGGGGAAAGCTCCCTCCCAAACACTGGGCTTGCTCTCTTGTAATTACAGTGTGGTCAGAACAGCATGGAAAGGCACAGCCATAGATTGGACAGCAAGCTACAGATTCCTAATCAGAACTTTCACAGCTCATTAAAACAAAAGCAAAGCACAGAAAATCCCTCTTTATAACCCCTAAAGTTTTTACACCTCCAAAGGCAACACCACCAACCTCTGTCCAAGTCTTTTCAAGCCTGATGAAATGCCTCTGAAAAGCAATCGTGCAGAGGCAGGGCTGGGAGCAATTCTGGCAGATGATGTTTCTAGAATCACTATTTCTAGAGAGAGGCCAGCTCTGTTCAGTGTTGACACTACGTAGAAGGCAATGACAGACATATTGATCCCTAACTCCTTGGACGACTAGGCAAACACTTAGAGGATGTGAGCCATTTAAATCAGGGGAAGTCTTTCCATCATTTTTAATGGAGTTTAGATAAAACTCATCTGAGCAAGAAGATAAATAAGGTACAAATTTGAGGCAGATGAGGAGTTCAGAAAGTCTGTTGAGGATGTTGCTAATGGCCATTGATACAAGGGAATGAGCTGTGCCCCCACAGAGGCTTGGCATGGGTACATTGAGAGGGACAACAAGAACCAGAGGGTGAGGAGGGGAAACTGGGTGAACACATGCTCAGATTAATAAAGCAAAGAGGACAAACCACCTAAATGATCTCTGCTGAGTCTGGGGATTAGTGACCTTCTGTTTAAGACTTTGGCTCTTAAGAGAGGATTTGGAATAAAGCTCATTTCTTCAGAGCAATTTATTTCTCAACACGTGTGGCTAAGTCTGCTGATACCTTACAGGAAACATAAAAGAAGGGGAAAAAAAATCTCTGTCTTAGTTTCTTAGTCCTGCTATATTTTAAGGGAGGGGAGAGGGATGAATTTATATCCACTGTCAAGTAGGAGATTTAAATCCACTATCAGTGAAAAATACAGCAGCCATGTTTCAGAGGGGACTGCATGCTCCAGACTTCAGGAGCACAGTGAGACTTAGTCTGTGCCTTGCAAATGTTAGATATCCATAGGCTTTCCCTCATTTTGCACAGGTTCAGCACACATTTACTGTATCGCGGCTCACAGCAGCTCTACAGGATGAGAACACTCAGCCAAAATCCCTATGTTCTGCTTGTTTTCCATCCTTAGGGCTTGTGCACCAGACAGGTTGGAGGGCATGTCAGCCACAGGCTTCTCATCCTTGCCCACGATAACAAGCCCCAGGTCTCAACCTCTGTGCCCTAATTGTCACTTAGCAGCATGAAGATCAGTAATATGATATAAAAAAGGAAACTAATTCAATTCCACAACAGGGAGGTATTGGTTGGGGGTATTTTTTAGGTCAGTTATCAGAACTCTATTCCCTGAGACTGCATTTGGAGGCTGTAGTCTTCAGGACCACTGTATTTTTTTTCGCTGTGTAGTGAGTGCTGTTAATATTTTAACAAGGAGCTCCCACAGAAATGTTTACCCCATGGCCAAGGGCAAAGGGACAGGATAAATTTCCATTATTTTTCCTATTAAAACAAAAAATATTTTCTTGTGGACATAACCAAGAGACGGCCCTACTAACACCAGGCAAAGCAGATACTTATACTGAATAGTACTTTGTGTTGGCAGCACTTTTGCTTTAGGAAGAAGGTGAGGAAACACAGTAAAACAGTGCAATCAATCCATGCAACCTGATGTGCCTGGGAGGTGGGGGTACTGTGAGACAGAGCTTTCTGTGATGACCAGTGATGGTTTTCTTGGGGTGATTTTTCTGTAATAAAAAGGATGTATAAAGGAGATTGCACTGCCAGGAAGACAAATCCCCAAAAGCTTCAATGAAACACAATCGCATCATAGGCAGAGAGACCTGAACCACCCGCTTTCACTATAACACAGGCATTCATATGCCCCAACACCCAATCCTACTAAGGAATGGATTTGGTACCCAAAACATGGCCTGAGGGCTATAGCTGATGTGCTGAGGGAGAGCAGCCCTTGATTCTGGTTCCCACAGTATCCCATGCCCACACACCAGTAGGGGCACGTGGCTGCATTTTGAACAAACTGGTGACTAGCATGGCACAACAAAATCTTGCAGATGCTCCAGAGACAACTGCAGTTGCCAGGACAGGGACAAAGTAGTCATGGCAAGGACAGGCAGCCTCCTGAGGCAGTGACATGGCTTGCAGGAAGCAGAGCCCCATGGAAAATGCAAAACTAGAGCACTGAGTAACCACATTTGGAGGGGAAGGATGTTTCTCCCAGAAAAAAAAAAAAAAAAAAAAAAAAAAAAAAAAAAAAAAATTAAATTCCATTCTAACCTCTGAGAAAAGGGAATCTCAATTAAAAAGTGCCTTGAAAGTCGTGCTCTTCAGAAAAAACAGGTTTCAAATCACACTTGGATTTTTGAGCAGCTCTTCTCAGCAAAGATTTCACCACTCCAAGCCCCACAGCTCATGCACTGCTCTGTAGGTACAGGTCTGCTCCTGCAGGCCTCATAACAAGAGAAAAAAAGAAGATTGGCCTCATGAAGACCCCTGTTCAGAGGGCAGAATCTCTCCCTAATTACAGCCAGTAACTGCACGATTTGTTGCCAGCACCAGCAAGAACTCTTTTTTTGACAAAGAGCTTCAAGATTTCACCCAGCAGAGCCCAGGACTGTTAATGACTGCTACAGCAGGCAGCACTAAGTGCTATGCACATTTTGAGACCTATAATTTTGTTGGACATTTTGAATTGTTCATTGTAATCAGCTGCTAGCACTTACAGAGAGGCAGGACTGTGCATAGAATATCCATATATCACACACCTACTAATGGCATTGACCTGTGAGGAGGAGCAGGACTTTGCCTTCATAGTTCCAGGTATCCTGGAGGCATGAATGTAAGATGTGCAGTAGCAGCAAGCATTCAGGAAAGACCTTGGCTCTACTGAAAACCCTCAGCTTCAGGCAGAGTAAAAGCTTTGTCTTCTAGTGGCATTTGGAGCTCCCTCACCATTGCAGACCTGATTCCTGAAGATCTTTCTCAGCATCTTTGAAAATAAACTGATTTCCCTGAAATCTGGCATGCCATATCTATTTTGAGGGGGAGCCTTAGCAACTCACCCCAGGACACTGACTGAAGAGGAGAGACTAAGAAAGCACTGTGAAAAGGGATGGCTGTCAAAATGTTTCTCTCTTAATTTTTTTGGAAGCAACTCCAGTTTGTGGGCTGAAAAGAAGACAGCCACTTCTCTGACTGTGTTCCCACATATGGCAGTGTCTGGTGATTTTTGGTAATGAGAAAGATGATATTTTGAAGGGGTGGTTGGGTTTTCTCAATGACAAAATTATAATAATACCTCACGTTTCTACCACACTGTCGTCACTGGTATATGTATCTTACTCTGTTTATTTCAAGAATGAATTTGGAAATCTATTTAGCACTGATTTTAAAGATTAAATGTATATGGTAGTTGTGTCCAAGCACTGCAGCTATGCTTGATGAAATTAATAATCAAATATTTCAAACTGTATTATATTCATGACAATTTTTTTTTTTTGCAATGCTCCTAGGACTTGCTCAGTGAAGCCCCATTCAGTTATGTTCAAGAAATCAAGGATTCATTTGTAATCTGCAGAAATGCTAACAGCCTCCCTCCAGTAAATGAGTAACAGCCCAGAAGGAGTAGAGTAGTTCCAAAATACATAGGAAGTTGTTGTCTGGGGGAACATAACCCACGTATTTTGGAGATACAGTTGTACAGACAGAAGATAAATAAATACACAGAGTTTTGACTAACCTCTGTTCATTATTCCAATACAGCTCATTTCCGTGCAATTGTGTTTGATAGACACACACAATTTTCTAACTCTAAAGAGAGCAATAATTTTCCCTCAGTCACTAACATCACCAAAAATGACACCACCTACATTATTCCTATCTAATGTAATAATACCCTGTTAAGCAAAGAGCTTTGATGATTTTATTACTGCATAATGTTTCTCTAAATGAAAAGAAAGAAAAGAAAAAAGAAAGAAGTTCAGCAATAATCAACCTGTCTCTGCTGTTTACATGTAAATCAGGTGGAATTTAAATAAATAACTTTTCTTTAATGAAGTCATACTCAGCTTTCCTAGCAAGGAGAGACAGATGAGTCACAGCTGGCTCCTCCAGTAAGTGTTGTGCTCTCTTACTCTGTCTGACCCCATCACTGCTCTGAGACATGAGGACCTGGAGGCACACCAGGCAGGTGCCTAAACAGCCCTGTCTGTCCAGGACTGCCCAATCTGTTCCACCTCCAGTCATCCACCCCTGCATCCACTAGAGCCTGACCACATCCATAGGACAGCCAGCAGAAGGGACTCTGTGCTTTCACCTCTTCTCTCGTGTTTTCTGGTGTATTGGTTTAGCCCCTTATAACAGGCAGGGTTTGGATGGCAGGTTGGGGCTAGAGTTGAGGTTACATGAAGCCCAGGGTATGTGAGAACATTTCTGCAAACCCTGCTGCAGAGGTGGGAAATGGCAGAGCTGTGATACTCCCATGCCAAATCCTCCACTGTTAAGGGAATAAATCAGAAGATCCCTATATCAGTGTGAAAAAACTTAATCAGGCAAGATGGGGCTGCCCTGGAACACTTGGCAGGTGTGGAATAAAAACATAGGTGATTTTACTTGCCCAATCCAGCAGATCTAAGGAAATATTTTACTTTCACTGACCATGTGTAGGCTCCACTGAGTAAGTCACACCACAACTCAGAGCACCCACAGCCCCTTGTATCGACATGGAAGTGTCTCAGGCAGAGAATAATTAGCCAGTCAGAAATGGAGTCAAAACTATTATTTAGTATGCTGTCTTGCCCCAACAGCACCTTGAAAAACCAAGAGGAAGAGAGCTCTGCTATTTCCACCATAGTAGCAATACTCCAGGAAAGTTGCTTCTTGGATGCAGTCTTCCCAGAAGGCAGGCTGATGTTGCCTTTCAGCCTATTATAAAGCTAGACAGAATTGTGTCCCTTCTGAACACCCCAATGGTGAAAGCTACTGAAAGACTCTCAAAGCATCCTTAAACACTCCAGATGAACAATATGAGAAAATATGGGGTTGGAGCTGCCAGCCACCTTCCTGATAGGCAAAAGCCAGCTCCCCAAACTGGGAGCATCCTCAAGGTCCCAAACTGTCATCCATCACCATCACCCTTGTCAAATAGCAGTCAACAGTAAGTCAAGCGAGGAAGCTTTGGATGCTGAAAATGAAACAGGTTTTGACTAAGAAGTGTCCTAAATTTTGGCCTAAATTGGATATATAATATTCTAAACCAGGATTTTAAGAAGAACACTGGCCCCACACTACAAAAACTCTGCCTTCTGGTCAAAAAAAAGTAAGGAAAATGGAGCAGTTGGGTCCCGTTAGCTGCAGTCACAGCTTCCTGGTTTCATAACAGAACTTTCCAAAAGGCACAACCCCTAAATTAAGCCTTCAGAGACAGGCCAAAAAGTACAGATATACAGATATTTTTTACTTCATTGGCTATTATCTTTCCTTTTGCATTATTAATAAGATAATATTATTGCTGCCCACTGCAAGCAATTCCCTTGTATTTAGAAACAGTGACATCTGACAAAGGGGAAACTGCAAACTAACTGCCTTTTGCCATAAACACTCTCAAATTCAGAGGTGCCACTGATGGATATTGCCACAGTAGCAATATTTATACACTCATTGAATCACAAGGAATTACAGAGGGTTGTTTTCACACCTGTAAAACCACATAAGGTTAAGCTGTCCAGCACCCACACATTGAGGGGTCACTGCTTTTATTCTGCCACTTGTCAGAATTGGGAGTGCCAGTCAGCCCAAACTTCTGCCACATTCACTGCCTGTTGGGATCACTTCACTAGGACTTGGTTTCCAAAAGTATTCATCCCCAAGATAAATTCCCTTTTGGCAAGAGGGAGAAGATTTCATGCCCTCAGGTACATTGTAACCTCAGGTATGAATGAATGTTTACATCCTCATCTACAGCAGAGAAAGGTTTTTGCCTTTGCAAAGGGTAATGTGAGAAAGTCTACCAGTCCACAAATATCAAAACTGGGACAATAACTGATTTTACAGCATGGAGTAGCTAAATTTAAAAAAACACCACAAGAATAATCCATATAATTGCAAGAATCTTAATTTTTGATTTGAACTCTTAAAGATTTCAAGTTTTCTGGGTCAGGAGACATCAGAAGAGAGCAAATGCATCAAAATCAAAGAGAATTTATTAAAACAAAATTGTTCCAAACTTGAAAACACAAAAATGTCTTGCTTTGAGAAAGTCTCAGACCACATTGAGCTGTCAAAGATGCTTCCCTCAACGGAAATAATTCAACAAAAATTAAGAAGCACCTATAAAAATATCTTCCAGTGCTGCTGTGTCTGTATTAATTTTTGTTTAAGGAAACAGTTTTTATACAAACCCAAGAAGGTTCCTGTTTTAGTGGAGCCCCTCTGGTGATTGTGACGTATAATTTTTTGACCCAGTGACCCCTGAAAATTTTCCAGCACATAAGTAGCACATGTAGGCTAATTATCAATTTGCTTTTGTTACTTATTTTCTACAAGACCTTCAGAATTAACCCAGGACTTTCTCAGGGTCTGGAAAGCAAAGGTCAAAACGTCTGTTCCTGGACTTCCATCAATATCAACTGTGACTTGCACCTTGTGGCACCAGAGGCAGCTTCTGCTGGCGACTCTTCCAGCCTTACCTTGCTCCGGTGACATCCACACCGACCATCAGCTGTCCATTCAGAGAAAGGATCTCGTCTTTCAGGCGCACTCTCCCGCACTTCCCGGCCGGGCTGTTCTTCTTCAAGTCTGTCACCCAGATGCACCCGACGTCGAGCACAGGCCCCTTATGCGCCTTCCTCTTCTTTCCTCCCCGACGCTTCTCCCCGTAGTCCCCCAGAGCAGGGATATTCCCAAAGCTCAAGCCCAGGACTTCGTTTTTCCTCATCTCTTGGGCCAGGTACATGGTGCAGATCTCTGTATCCGAAGCTCCACAGCTCCCCGGTTTCAGGTTGCTCTCGTCCACGGAGAAGTTGAGCTGGATGTACTCACTCAGCTTCTGGACGGCCGAGCGGCAGAGCTGCTGCTCGGCTCCCTCGGCCCCCTCCCGCCGGCTGTTCTGCAGCCACTGGCACAGGAGGGGGAGGAAGATCCCCGCGTTGTCCTGTGTGATGGGCATCGCTGTCCCTGGGCATCGCCTCACGGCATCAGCCCCGGCCCCGGTCGGCTCCCTGGTCGTCCTCCGTGGCCCCCCGCAGCCCCTGGGGACATGCTGGAGCGGGGCTGCAGGTCCAAAGCAAGCTCCATCTAGTCCTACGGAGATTTTGGGGGGGTTTCAGCTGACCAAGAACACAGTCAAGGAAGGACGTTTGGTGCCGAGGTGCTACAGCCACCCCTATGAACAGGCTGGTGAGTCAAGTTTGCGAGCGTCTGTGGCCGCCCAGGTCTGCCTGCCACCGGTGTCCCCGCTCCGTCGAGAGCAAAGCGTCCTTCCCACCACGATCACCGCAGCGTCTCGTCCTGCAAGGGCAAAACAGCGTGGTTAGAACTGCCAGAACCGCGGCAGGCGCCCGGCGGTCCAAGCCCGGCTCGCAGGCCTGGCCGCTCTCCTTCTGAGGTTTGCCACTTGAGGGCACCAGCTGCTCTCCTCAGCAAGGGAATAAAAGGTCATCATCAGCTCCTGACCTTCGCGGTGAAACGCGGATTGCAGAGCCCAGGGGATGCTCCTGCCGCAGCTCCAGGGCTCTGCAAGCGGAGGAGACATTCCTGCCAAACCCGCTCCACGGGCCGCCTGAGGGGCCACCGGTCTCACCAGCGACTGAAGCTGTCAGCTCCGCCGTCCATGCCAGTGATTTTGCGCTGGGATAGGCTTAAATCGGTCGCCTCCCAGACTTAGCTCCCTACCAAGCTGCACGAGGGATGGGCAGCAGCCAACACGAAGGGTGAGACACCAATGGGCTCCCTCCCTTCGTGGCAGGAGTGGCTCACAGCCACCTTGTTGGTAAGGCATCTAAGGGAAGTGACTATCCAATTTCCTGGGAAGAGTAGGACAGGTGGATTCCCCAATTTCTGGCAGTTTGGAGAGGGAGGCACACAGGCAGCCAGAAGACGGTGGGATCCAGGGGTTAATAGGCAACAGGGTGAAACAGGGGTTTTTTTGCCATGATCATTAGTATCTATGAAACAAGAAAAAACCCTGACACAAGTCAAGTCTGGTTGACCGGACTCTTTCAGGGCTTTATTTTCTAGTAGTGGATGCTGCTCAGTGAGCTGTGAACCAGGAAAGCCGAGGAAAGCAGCAGCTTTGAGCTTGCAGCCTGCAGGTCTGCTCTTGCAGGTGTGTATGAAAGGCTTGTGTTAAATAGAAAAGTTGTAAAAAGAGCTTTTAACCCCAAAAGAATGAGTGAAGAGGGAGGCTCTTGCAAAATGCTGCTGCCCAGAAGCTGTATCCAAAGTTCTGTCATCTCCTTGGATGTGAGGCACTACCTAGATGGACAGGAATGACCCCAAGAAAGCTCAGACAGGAACAACAGTTCAGGGCCACATGTGATGCTCATACAGGAGGACACCAGCATCTTCACCTAGAGGGTCATGTTACACCAGCTGCTCAACAGGGACAGACATCAGCTTGAGAAAGGAGGAACTCGCCCCCTGCTTAGTGAAAGAGTCTTCTGAGTTAGGCTCAGGGTAGGAAAAACAGGGAAGAAAAGGGGAAGAATAAAGACAAAAACTACCCAGGCAAGAGGTGATTATCACCAAACAAGAGGTGGTAATACAGACACAGACTGACAAGGAAATAAGGTTAAATCTTCTGAACATTTTAGATACCCACTGCAACAGTGGTGTGTGAATATGTGGGGGGGTTTTAAGACAGAACTTAAGTCTTATTTAAGATCTCATATTTAAGACAGAAGCAATGATTTAATTGACATAACTAGAACTTGCTGTAGTAAGACCTAGATCTGGAATATTGATCTAAATATGCATAGCTTATATGTGGACCAACAAATAAAAAGTAGAGGCAGAATCTCTTGGCATACTTAGGATGATACATATATTTGCTCTGAGGTCCAGGACACAGGACAAAAAGAACTGTTATCTGGTTAATAATAAAGGCAGAAAGCATAAAACAAAATAAACATGGGGAGGGCACCACAAACTCTAAACCATGAATCTGATAACAATGGCTCAATGAAAATCAGAAAGTAGAAGCATGAGATATCTGCTAGGAAAGGAAAGCAATAGGAGACCGAAAGTACTTTTGCCTTCATAGCAACATTCTCATATAATGGATGGGGTCAAGTAATCAGCAGGGAAGTGCCTCCAGAGAGAGATGTGTTGTGAGTAAGAAGGTGGAAAGAAACTCATGTAAGAATGCCTGTAAAATCAAGGGATTTGGAACAACAAAACAGAAATTCCTGGCTTCAGTACATTACAAAAAAAAAAAAAAAAAAAANNTTAAGAAAAAAAAAAAAAAAAAAAAAAAAAAAAAAAACAAAAAAAAACCCAAAAAAACCAAAAACAAAACACAAAAAAACAAAACAAAACAAAACAAAACAAAACACAAAAAAAACCCCAAAAAAAACCCCAACCAAAATAAAACAAAACAAAAAAAAAACAAAACAAAAAAAAAACAACCCACACAACTGCTAGGAGAGAATTCTTGGAGAAGAGTTTAAAGGAAAAAGAAATCAAGGTGAGCTGTAGTTTCTTGAAGAAATAATATTTTGTGCTTAAAAGGCACAGACACGAGCATCTCAATGAAGAAGGATCGGAAGACCTGGCAGCATCACGAGCTTTTCATTTTCCTCAAAGAAAAGAAGAAAGAACACTAAAAGGTTGCTGAGCACAAGTTAATAAAAAATAGTGTGAACACATAGGCAAAAATAATAGAAACATCAGGGCATAAAAATGAAATTAAGCTTGCAGAAAACAAAAAAAAAGAAAAAAAAGTTACCCTTTATATGCATATTAATACCAATCTGGAGAAATGTTGCACAGAGAGAAAGTTATTGAAAAATGACACCAAAAGAGGCAACACTGGTTTGAGTTTTGCTTTAGTCCTTGTTAAAACTGCCAATTATGCACGGGGGATTAGTACACAATATGACACAATATCACTACAGAGGCATACTATTCTCTTCTCTGCCTGTTCCAGAGTAAGAGATCAGTTCAGTCAGGTATTTCCAGTCCAGCAGAGTGGGAAAAACCACTACTGGTCACTTGTGAGAGCTCAAACAGGTAAGGAGCCAGAATTAAGGACAATAGCAAATGCAGTGGCTTTCTTCAAGGATAGAAAGACAAGTAGCAGAAGAATGTGACATCAGTCAATCTAGCATCAATCATCCTAAAACTCCAGATCAAACAGAGAAATAGTTTGCATGTACATGGAAAAAACCAAAAATATAAGGAGTAGCAGACACAGGAGAGGCAAGAATAAAATCATGTGAAATCAAATTAATTTCTTTCCAAAATGGAGAAGTTGTTGGATGTCATTTTTCTGAGCTTTATTATAGCTTTTGTCACTGTCTCAAACAACTTTCTCATAAATATACTAGGGAAATATAATTAAATGAGACTACTATAAATCCATACCCAGGGAGTAGTTATTAATGACATTCTGTGAAAACAGAAGGACACTGCAAGTAGAGCTCTGCTGGATCTGTATAGTCTAGTTCTGCTCAGCACATTCATTAGTGACCTGGACAATAAAAGCGAGTACACGTATTAAATCTGCAGATTACACGAAGCTGGGCATGTCTGTAGACACACTGGAGAACAGGATTAGCATCTAAAATATCTTGGCAAAAATCAGAAAAACATACTCTAAAAATTAGGGTAAAGTTCATCAAGGACAAATGCAGAGTACTACAAAAGGAATATCTCACTTAGAAGGGGTTGGCTATGTGGCAAATCTTTGGCAAG
Source organism: Aegithalos caudatus (assembly GCA_013389925.1). Lineage (NCBI taxonomy): Eukaryota > Metazoa > Chordata > Aves > Passeriformes > Aegithalidae > Aegithalos > Aegithalos caudatus. The sequence continues at coordinate 49,645 of WEIU01001414.1, forward strand.
AGATGCAGCATTTTCACAGAATCACAGAATGGATTGGGTTAGGAAGGAATGTGGTCCCAAACCCCTCTGACATGGTAGGGACACCTTCCACCAGACCAGAGCCCCATCCAGCTTGGCTTTTCCAGGGTTTACAGGAAATCATTCCTGTCAATCTCCTGCTGTTGTAGAAAAAACAACAGGTCATTGTCCCAGGATGTGTCAGCAGAGACAAAGCCATCAAGGCATAGGAAGTATTTCTGCAGCTTTGCACAGGGCTGGGAAGGTCTCAGCAGCAATGCTGCCCTGTTGGAGTAGAGCTCTGACATGACTTGCCAGTCTTGAAATTTTGACTTACTAGGAAATACTAAAAAAATCAGGGTCTGCTAAAAAGGAGAAAGTATTGCAGGTAGGCTGTGAGAGCAAAAGTTAAAGGTCCTAGTGTACTCTAAAATGGCCCACAGTGACCATGAGAAGAAAAGCAGTCTGATCGTCTTGTCCATGATGGAGTAATATATGTGAATCATATCCAGGTAGATTTAGAGTAGTGGTTAGGTAACACTCAGAAGGATGAAGAATATCAAAGCACTGGGGAACACCATCTCAGGTGCTGGACTCTCCATCATACATGGTATGCAGAAGGTCAGGCATCTGCCATGAAGAATGACTAAAGCCATTATCTCTTGGGTTGTGGGAGACAGTAGATCTCACCACTTCAATCCCTCTTACCTTTACTTCCCTTAACACAATTTTCTGCCCTAGTGAAAATACAGGAAGAGGTCATTTAATGGATAACATCCTGAGTTGTGACAATGACACCCTTTGCCTTAACAGCAAACTTTAGTACAGCTCTCACTGATCATACAGGGTTCAGAACCATTCAAGCTCTAGAGAAGATTGGACCAGATCACTCTTTGAGGCTGTTTTTGCCTAATAATTTAAGGAGTTTTACTCTCAGTTGTTCATCAGTTTTGACATTGGGTGGGCACATTACGGACTGTCTTTTGCCTACTCTCCTCAAATCAAAAGCACTGCCAGGGTCTCCAGCCTGGAGGTCTTGAGGCTCTTTGAAAAAAGCTCAGAGTTTTAGCTCAAGTCTCTAAATCTCCTCTTCATCAGCAAAGGACACTGATGGTGACTTCAGCTTCAATCCTGCAATTAGCCAGCTGGAGTGTTCAAAGGCATCTGCATTCCATGCAAAACTCATCCATCATTCATTTAGCAGTATTGCTGGAGGGCTCTCCCCCTCCTTGCACACACATCCCTCCAGAGATAGAGGATGACGGCCCCCTCCATGCCACCAGAGGCAAGCAACCTTCAAAACCCCATTCCTTCTCCCCACAGGAAAAGCTGCAGGCATCCATACGCTGCGGGTTGCCTGTCTACGCTCCTGAGCTCACTGCAGAGCCATGGCAGACACTTAAATTAATCATGTAGATAATTATACAGTACTTTCAAGGGATTTGATATTCTCAAACAAAACCTTCTGGCTTTGGAAAAATTACTCCAGACAAGCATAAATAGGAAATGCTCCTTCCAGATGTAACAGACAGCACAGCACTGAGCTGAATGCCTCTGTGCTGGTGAAAAGAGCGGCTCAGGTGTCCATTACCAGTGGAAGCAAAAAATAGAAAGGTGGGAAGCTGTTCATCAAGGGAAAAAATAGACCTGGCTGATAAAAATGGAAACATCAATGCTAAGAAGAAATTTATTTTTATTCTTGACTTCCACAAAATAGAGTCAAGACCCATGAGAATTTTATGAAGTCACCACCACCTTGCTTACTTTTATAGGTGGCAGATTGTGCATCTGATTTTCTGAGTCTGTGGAGTTTTAAGCCTGTTAGTAGCTGATTTCTTCTTCCCTTGAGAGATTTCATTCTTCTCAAGGACATTGAATGTAAATAAATCTTCTATTTTTTCATAACACATCTAGGTTTTCATAACAACCCTCTCACGGGTGTTGTTTCTACTATTTAACCAATGAAGAGAAGTGTTGTTTTTACTGACCAATTATATGGTTCCTTAGAGCAGCATTTATAAAAAGGCTGTGCAAAATTGTAAATAAAGCTTTTCTGATCTTTCTCCTACTTTGGAGTTAAGCTCTTCATTTCATGTCCAACAGCGACAGCAGATCTACCAGATGACCCCACCTGCCTCACATCAAGTACAGACCTATGTACAAAGTACTCTAATTTTATGCCCACCCTGGAATTGCCTAGACTCGTCTGAAGTAAAACAAGCCAGAACTGGGAATGGGCTGCCCCCTGGGCCCAAAGTCCCTCATCCTGCAAAAAGGAGTCCCTGTTCCTGGGGACAACTTTCCACGAAAGAGATTTTATCCTGGTTGTTCCGAATTCCTCTGAGGCTAATAATTCACACTCTCTGGTAATTAAATCTCCCATCTTACCTAGATCTCAGTAGTGTAGTCTGTTGAGATTTTTCATTAGCAGTTTCAAGGATAAAGTGAATAAAGATTTTGCAGATAAGATGTTTGCAAGAACAGAACATCTCAACTGGGAAGGTACTGGGGTGGGAAATGTCAATTAATGAGTGCAATGTGGAAACAATGTTAGTCCTGATCAAATAGAAGGACTATGATGATACAGAGACAGCATGACCACTCAGTTTGAGGAGAACTCACAAAGGGGATCAGCCTTTCATGGAATTTCATTTTAAAAAGACTCTCATCATGCTAAGTACTGGTTTTAGGGCTCAGGCTTACACCCCACTGCTGTGGCAGCCCATGGACTGAACCCAGAGCCAACCCACAGCACAAGACTGGCACCCTCCTTTGCAAGAAGAGAAGCTTTTTGGGCCAGATGCCCTCAGAGGATTAAAAAGATGCTGCAAACACCTTTATAGAAGCATGGTCCTCTCTCACCCAGCAGTGCCAACAGTCAAGTCCCATTCCTCTCATTCCAACCACAAAACAACCAGCCACTTTGCATGGGTGCATTCCTCTTCCCAAAGGTGTGCCATTAGCACCTGGTGAGCAGAGATGCCTGGACCCCTTCCTTGTGCCACCAGGCCACAAAGATCCTCCTGGGTGTGATCAAATCCAGACCCCAGCTATCACAGCAATGTTTTCATGCTCTAATCAATGAAACTCCTTGAATTTCAAATAGAAGAACACTTACATCGCTGATATTTTGCTGGAAAGCTGCCCCAACACGTTGCATAGTTGGAAATGGTCTGCATTCTGGTTTAAATGTATCCATAATCTGTTTATACCCACAGACATGCAGCTTCTACAGCTCTCTACTCTTAGTGTTTATCAGCTCTTCTCACCTTCATCCCTGGAGTATTTACAGCCAGAAAAATCAGCTTTTACCTGCCCTGGTTCCACCCAGCACGCCCACATAAGATGTGTTCCCAAAGGATGAAATACCACCCACGTAAATAAACTGGCTATCTTCTTCTCCACTCCTCAGTGAAAGATTTTAGTTATGGTTCAGGAAGTAACAGACTTTCTTCCCTCATCTCCAGCCTTTTAGTTCAAAATACCAAGTTAAACATATATGATGTAGGTGAAGAGAGGCTGCTTATTTGAGGCTCTCTTAAGGCAGCAAAAAAAGCTGTCTTAAATTATTGCTAATGGAAAAATAAGGATATTTTCTTTAAATAAGTTGAGGCTGGAACTTTCAAAAAGCATATTTGGATATTCAGTATATAAACAATAAGCTTTTCTCTTTTCTGACCAATTGAGCATTTTCTTCCTATGTTGTCCTCAAAGGAATTATGTAAAGAGCACCAATAATTGCTTTCTTGTAGGACAAAACAGAAATGTAGCAGGTCATTAAAATATCCCATTACTAATTTTAAAAAGGTGATTTGTGTAAATGGCCAAGACCCAGTCCTCCAGGATAACCCCTTTGGCATTTCCAGCCTGTCCTAAACTTCCAGAAAAACATAAATACAGTTATTCCAAAAATTGTTTTCATCCCCTAAGTGAGATCACTTTATAATTGCTTTAAAGGTTATGTTTGACATATACCATAAATCTTTTTATATATAGATGAAGGCATGGTACTTGTTTTCCTAAAGTCATCTGGGAATTATAGCACCTGAGAAATAAATCCACTACCAGCAAAAACATTCACTTACTAATTTCGATTCAAATGTTGCTTCTACTTACTAGTTAGAAACTAACAGAAAAAAAAAAAAAAAAGAAAAAAAAAAAAGAAAGAAAGAAGAAGTAACAATAGGAGAAAAACCACCTCAGAACTGAATTGAGGTTTTTCACTAAAAGACACACTATTGTTGAGAGATGGTTTTGCTGAAATGAATGGTCTGAGCTCTGAAATTCTTCAGTACAGCAGCAAATCTGTTTTATTCTGGATTATCCAGTGGTACAAATCAGATCCAGGCACATGGTTATACTTCTGCTGAATTAGCCAGAGTGCACATTTACAGGTCAGCTTTATGCCAGCCATAGGAAGACTTGTGATATTTGACCTGGCAATAAAAATTTAAATCTTACGCTGGGAGGCTTTGAGAGATTTTGGACAAATTTGAATTGACAGCAAGTTTTATAGCAGTCAGCATTTTATATTTCATGGCCTCAATGCTTTTAGTACAGCTGTAGGAGCCCTAAAGTTGGATTTTCTGTACAGGCAAACCACAGCCTCACGTTTGACCTCCACACAAGTAACCAAAAGGAATACAGGAATATCAAAACTGTGATTTTTGTTCTTTAACATCAGCTAAGCTTGTCACCATGGGCTCCGTTTCTGTCCAAAGAGGAACAGGCACTCTTAGGAGGAAATAGTTGTCTGCCCTTTTCAGGTCTTTATTTTCAGACTAGATGCATGATATCTTTCAAGTGCATTTTCTGCTCCATTGCCTAAACAATGTGTAGCCAAGTAAAATAGAGGTATCTGAATATCATCAGAGGAAACCTGCTTTAAATCAGATAACCAGCCAAACTGGGCACAGAAAAAAATCAACAAAACTGTAATAATATAGCTAAATAAAGGCAGTGATAAAACTGTATTAGTCCTTGCAGACAAGTTCCCTGCAATGCTTTCTTAACTGCTTTGATTTTCAAGTATTTATGTCCGCTATATTAAAGATCAAAAGACCTGTGCAAACATCTAGACTTACTAAATCAAACCTAGTAATTGCCAGGACATTTACAGTAATCAGCCCAAGCAAGCCCTGAGAACAAAGAATAGTTCAACAACAGGACACTGAAACAGCCAAGCATGGAAACACAAAATTCTTGCAGGAAACATTACACTCTAAAGGGGGCAAAACAATGTCTTAGTTTAGGAAGACAGAGAAAGCTGGAGTTTCCATTGGAATGGAGAATGTAAACTTCCTCCCTCAAAATTATTGTAATTTTGCAGTGAAGGGCCTTCAGGCAAAGATATGGGAACAGGAATAACAGTTCTTTACTAGGAATATTTAAAAAATACAAATGTAGTAGTAAAAAAAACCCACA
>WEIU01001414.1:55094-110178 GCA_013389925.1 Aegithalos caudatus
GTGGAAAAGGGTCCAGTGGTGGTAAGATGGGTTCAGTCTTCTTTCCAGGAATCCAGTGGAAAACAGGATACCTGGTCTTCCTACATCTCAGTTTTATCTAGGTAGGGAAGGTTGGCTCCCCCCTCACTGGGCGGAGCATCTCACACTGGGATGATGTATTGTGCCATGTCATTGGTGAGCCTTAAAGGCCCATTATCAGCAGATATCCCCCGGAGGGAGGATGGGTGGTATAAGAGATAAGAAACACTGCCTCACCTGGTTTTAACAGCTGGGCCATTATCAGAGGGCATCTGCCCCCTCCCCCCTGGACATATAGAGATAAAGAAAAAACATTTCCCCAGCTGCTTTCACAGATGAAATAGAGCACATATTTTTGGGTTACATAACCCAAGACAAACAGTTAGGTAAAAACCTAACCTTATATTTGCATTTGTTTTGAAAACCTTACCACCAAATAGCCCTCTACATGAGTTATTTATTTCCAGGTGCTCTCAGAGTATCCGACACACTGGCAACTGTAAAATCTTTAATTAAGGAAATGAGATTGTGCCCATTTTTATAAAGAGGGAATGGAGCTACAAAAAAGTAGGTATGCCACACAGCCTCACCTGAAGCTTTCCTGTAGGCACAGGGCCACAGGAAAATTACATAAGGACCATATGTGCCCCACTGCTAGGCACCATGTAGAGCACCATGTCCCACCAGAGGACGGTAAGAGAGCAAGGCTCCCCTAATTCCTTCTACCCTTGCTTCAGGTCATCTGAGCACACTGCAGGACTGGATCACTCTCAGTCCAGGGACAGTGCGAAGTCTACAGCAGCTTCCACCACCAGTATTACCTCAAAGGCCATAAGGTATGTCCTTGTCAACAGCACTGCTCAGGAGGAGCCGCCTCAGTTCTCACAGAATAACCAGTACCTCTTGGTAGAAGCTGCTTATTCCTTCTAGAGTTCTGAAGCCATCCACTTTCTTCTTCCTCTTTATGTCCATATAACATAAGCAAGCTCATAAAAAGAGCCATATTTCCAAAACATATTGAGTGAAATTATACCAGAAATCAGGGATCATGATATTCAATAAAGTATTTCCCACTGGGATTTAAATGATATTACAAAATATAACATGAATAGGTGAAAGCTGAAAAACACATCTGCTCTATGTCAGCAGTTAACAGTAAAGCTCTGAACCATGATGTTGACCAAAGGCTCCAGCTCCCACTCCAGGTCAGGCAGCATAAGACATTCCCTCACTGCATGTCCCTGCAGTCTTGACTATGTTTAGGAGGCTGGCATCCTCTGGGGACACCAAATATGATGTATTTTGGGATGGTGAGCAATCATGCAGGCAGTCCTGCTCTGAAAGCAGGGAAAACCAAAGCCAGTTTTGTTGCAGGTGGCAAAAAAATGCTGGGCCAGGGCCATGACGATAAAGTTTCACAGTTTTAGGTCTTTTGTGTATTAAATAACTTGGTTGTTTGATCTCTTGGTTTTGGTAAGGAAATCTCCAAAGTGCACTTTTTAACATACCAAAACTGCTGTGTTGCAAGAGGAGACTCGGAGACAGACAGAATACACTTTTAAACTGGAGAGACAGCCAGGCTCAAACCACTGGGCTGCATTTTCCACCATCATTCAGATAAATTAAAAAGAGACAGCAGAGGAGGAAGCATCCATCTGGCCATCCATTATTAATGAGAGGATAAAATCTAAAACTTTTTCTGATACTGATACAGAAGCCTTTTAGTATGATCAAATTATTCTCTTTCATCCTCACCCTCTTTATACACAAATTGTCTCCAGCAGCCTCTTCTCCAAGTTCAGGTCAGGTGGGAAAATGAAGAGCTTCACAATTTCTAAGTGGCTTTCTACATCTTTCCAATATTCTTATTCCCAAAATACTTACTTCCTTACTTAAGGAAGACTTACTTCAGACAAGACCAAAAATCACCTAATTCTCATATGATCTAGTGTCCCAAACTATATCAAAGCAAACTTCTTTACCTGTCAGATCATTAAAACTACTTATCTACCTCTAAGCCCTTAAAGACTATTCAATTTGACAGCAGAACAAAAAAAGCTTGTTTAAGGAACCAAATTATTGCAAGCTTGCTCATTGATGAAAGAACTGTATTTAAAGAGTTTATTGAAGAATGGTACCCATCCAGTTCTGCAATTATTCAAACTCCTAAGTAGAGCAACATATCTAATCATCCTTTGGATCTCTTCCACTTGCTGAACAGTTCAGAGCTGATGCTGGGAAGCACCATTATGAATGTTCAGAGTACTCTGATGTTGTTTCTCACATAACTTGTAGAAGTAAAAATCTGAAGTAACATAATTAGTCAGTGATGCTTTCCTGGATTTACTCTACAATTGTGTAACCACAGAAGAAATCTAATTTTAAGTATGCAGATTCCAAGAGACATCCCTTTTTCAAGTTTGAAAATAGCACAGCTCTATCACAAACACACGCACACACATATTTTCACAGAGAAAATTAGTCACACTACAAGCATATAAGTAACAGTGTTAGACTTCAAATTTACATTTAGGCATCTAAATAAGTGACCCAGTTTTTAAAGGCCCTCCCTAATGTCACTAAAACAAACCCCTATTTACCTATACCTTGACAGGCAAACCCCCAAATTTCTCAATTGCAAGGCTTCCTGGGGGATGGGCTTCCATGTAATGTTTTGAGCACTCTTATAGAAATTTACTGTACATTCCAGTTCTTTCTGGAAATAACACTTACATTAAAATAGGGACAAAAGTAGATCTGTAATTATTTCTAAATGCTTCCACTTTTTTCAAAATCTTCCTGGGGGAAAGATCTCTGCAATAATTATTCATAAAACAAGAAAATGTAAATAACATGCTAAATTTGGATTGCATTGTCTGCAGGAGTCATGCACCTGGTATTACAAACAAACCACAAAGATCTCATGTTTCAATACTGTGATTCTATATTAAACAAACAAATGTCCCCAACAAGCTGTTTAAACTAAATGTTGATAAGCACCAAGAAAACAAACAGTTTACAATACTGCAGAATGAATACACTTGAAAGGTGGGCTGTGGGATTTCACCATGTTACTGGAAAGGCTAAAATTATAAATAAATAAATAAATAAATTTATATTTTCCCATAAGTTAAGACAAAATTATTGTTATTATTATTACCAGATGTAACAAGACATATTTCTACATCACTATTTCCAAATTCCATTAATCATCTCTAATGTGACCTGAGCACTGGAAATAAAATAAAAAAACTGGAAATCCCAAGCAAGTGTGCCAAATAGAGCTTAGGAAAGAACCTTCAAAGAAGATCCTTCCCAACTCTGCTAGTTTTCTAGGGTGACTTTATGATGCTGAATTGTATCCCATTCATCTGTCTACCCCAGAAATAAGTTCTGCACCTTCCATAGTGGTTCCGAGAGCGAGGCGGGCAGAAGCAGCGCAGTTTGTTTGCAGACACTGCTCTTGCTCCCCAATGCATCTCATGGACTGCGTTATCGGCAGCATGGACAGTGGGAGAGAGCTCTCTGCTCTTAGTTAGCTTTTAGCTAGCTGAGGCAGAGAAGTTCCCCAGACGGTGGCTTTTCTTTTTCTTGGAACTGACCAGCCTGCTCTGGACTGAAAACCCATACAAACACTGGGAACTCACACCTGTGGCCCACCGGGCCCGGGACAGGGCATATCCCAGTGCAACAGGGACTGATAAAAGACTGAGTGAGTTACACCCATGGCAAGGACTTTCTGGATTTGCCATCTCTTCAGTACTGCAAGAGGTTGTATTGTTTAATATTATTCATTTTATTCATGTTTGTGAGTACTTTGCTTGTTAAATAAACTTTTTTTTCCATTTTTCTCGAGAGAGATTTGCCTCCCAAACTGGTTGGGGGAGGGGCAGTTTGAATTTGATTTCCAGAGGAGACCACTTCAAAAGTTTCCTCCCAAAATTTACCCTAACCAATGACAAGGATGTCTCATAACACTGCTCACTTACTTACCATCACCAGTGTTCTCTTTTGCTTCCCAGTCAGCTGGGAGATGAAAAACCAAAGGACTTTCAGATAACGGTTTACCACCGTTATCTACCTGGAGGCAACACCTGCATTTCCCCTCAACACTGCATAGTAACACTGCACTCCTTCTCCATGAAGGGTTGGTCCAGGTGTGCAAAGTACTTTAACACATCAGCAGAGCTCAGTTTTGCTCCATGTAGCCCTGACAGACAAGACCACACATGAAGCTGATTATTTTTCACCTCCTTAGGGAATGCATCTCCAAAACCAGGACATGGCTTCAACCACAGCCACCAGGAGGATTTCCACAGATGGAGTGTCAGTCTCTGCAGTATTAATTTAGTTCCTATTCCTGCTCTCAGATCAGTGCAGAGATTTTTGAGGCACAAAGGGTTCATCTGTGACCTCTGAAGGACACAGACCACTGAACCATAACAATGTCATTGCTGCCTCTGTCCTCTTAACCTCCAGCTGAACTACAACAGCCTCCCAAAGCATGCATGCCAGACTGATTTTTCCTTTCCCAAATTGAAGGTTAACCCTGCTGGTAGAAATTCACTAGACGCAATGATCTGTCACCTCTCAGAGAATAGATGCTGCTGATGCTGACCACAGCACCAATTTCTTTCATAGAAGCATAGAATAATTTAGGTTGGAAAAGACCTCAAAGGTCATCAACTCTAACTTCAGCACCTCAGTGTCTCTTCTGCACTGAGGGACAAAAAACTGAGCAGGATTTGAGGTGTGGCCTCACCAGTGCCCAGTACAGAGGGACAGTCACTGCCCTGGTCCTGGGCCACACCATTGCTGATCCATTCAGGATCTTCTTGGCCTTCTTGGCCACCTGGGCACATTCCAGCTCACGTTCAGCCATTGTGGATCAGCACTGCCAGGTCCTTTCCACTCAGCAGCTTTCCAGCCACTCTATGCCAGCCTGAAGCTGCAGGGATTGTTGTGACACAGGGACAGGACCTGGCACTTGGCTTTGTTGAAATGCCCAAAATTTGCCTCAGGCCATGGATCCAGCCTCTTCTTGATCCCTCTGCAGAGCCTTTCTGTCCTCCAGCAGATCAATACTCCCACCCAGCTTAGTGCCATCTGCAAACTGGCTGAGGGTTCACTTGATTCCCCTTGTCCAGATCATCGATTAAGGTATCACATAGGACTTGCCCCAGTACTGACCACAGCAGCAATGTCTTTCTGTAGCCATACCTCTTCAAGCATGAATCTGGAAGCATCCCAAATCTCTTCCAACCTTTCTCAGGCAATGTGTGATCGTGCTTTTGGAGGCAGCTGAATTTTATGGCTCTTTCTGAATTTCCACACAAAGAAAGCCCAGAATGGTACTCTGGTTCCAGAAATAACTAAATGGGATAATCACTGCAATATTTGGTCTAGTTCCTTTCAAACAAGTTTTTTGCCTGACTGAAAATTATCTGTCAAGGAAAAAGAAGGAAGAGTGCAGCTAGAGATAGAGCAAGCTCAGCTTCTTAGAATGTAAAGGGGATTTTACCTGGCTTTGACAATTGTGAAGTATTTGCTGCCATAACTGCAGGACCCTACCCCCAGCCAGTAGAGTCTGTGCTCTCAGGGGAAATTCAGAAGATGCTTGCCTTCCTGGAGGTCTGCACACAAAGTTCATCAGAGTCCAGATTCTGCAACTCAGATACACAGAGTATTCATCGACTTCACTCTTCAGGAACTCTCTCACCACAATGTATTGGTCAGGAGACTAATTTTCTACACATTTATGCCACATACCATCTCACTAATCTGCACAAAGTGTGGGGCTAAGGTTTCACACACAGAAGTTGCTGTCATGGAAGTCCTTGTGTATCTCTTCGGTGCTTTAGAAGACTTGAATGCTGAATTGAGCCCCAATTAAAAATACATAAATAAACGTTATGGTCTATAAATAATGATTCAATGCTTATCTAATCATGTGCTTCTATGCAGTCATCCTCTCTGAAAAGACAAGGAGCAAAGCCTGGAGAGCAAAGTCTTGCCTTCAGGCATTTTAAATATTCAAGTTTCTGAGTCAATGTTCTTACTGGGCTGAAGGGACAAAAGCGGGAGTCCTTTGAGAGCAAAGACACACAATAATGTTTACTATCCCAAACAGTATTTGTGTATTAACCACACACTGGACTTAAAGATACGTCATATGCACTTTCATGTATTATGTTGTTCAGATGTGTGTAACTGCAGATTATATCTAAAAGAAGCTAGGCAGGCTGTCAGAGACATGCCAAAGATTAAGAACATGCAACAAGCCAACTCCCCCCATAAGCTCTCATCATAATCATTCTTTGTAACAGGATATAAACACTAAAAGAAAAAGACACAAAACAGAACCACCACACACCCCTGTTTTTTTCCCCAAGTCTACCATTAATTTCAAGCTTCAAAGTGAGCCTTACTTAAACCAAACAGACTTTTTAAAACTAGATATAGTGCTACTACAATATTGGACTCAAATATTATAAATTAAATACACATTTCAGGATATTTCTAAGAAAAAAAGCAAGTGCAGCATAGGCAAAAGTCCAGTTATCAAAAACTAAATAATTAATCCTTCAAACATTTAAGGAAGTATGTAATATTGTTCATATCAACAGACTTACAATGTATCTGTTCTATCATGTGCTTAGAAACGTGTTTGGGATCAGGAGCTGAAATGTGTATATGTTATCACCAGAGTATTCCCAAAGATCATATTATATATATCAATATTCAGCATATATTTCAGCATTAAAAAATTCAACCCAACTCAGTGTTTGAAAATACTTTTCTTAAACACTTCTAGCTTTAAAGTCATTACGACATCCCAGGCAACATACTAAGATGCTTCCAAAAAGAGTTATTTGATAGCCATAACATTGCATTACATATCTATGAAAAAAAAAATCAATTTTACTGATGACAAATGTTTTACTATGTGCAACCTGCAGGCAGGGAAAACTCAGGGCCAACAAGGAAAACAACAGAGAAAAGGAAATCGTTTGAAATTGAAGAACCACTTTTCCCAAGCAGGAAAGGACATGAATGGTTGCTAGCAAGCACTGACAATTCAGCCAGGAAAGCCAGAGTGTTATTCTTTCCACCCAGCACCAGAGAAAGCAGGTACAACTTTCCCTGCTTTGCTAGACCCATATTCTCCTGTTCTAGCAATAAACAAGCATGGACCTGATTAAATAATATCTCTTTTGCAAAAACTGCAAGCATGATCCAATTTGGGCAAGGTGGATAAAGACAGGAGGATCAGGATGTCACATACAGCTTTAAAAAGACCCCCATAAAACCTGAGCAATCCCCTCCACCAAAATGAAAGAGGAGAGGTGACAAACCCAGAAATCACCTTCACACTGATGCCACAGCAAGTGGCAGGAGAAGAATTGCTCCACTGAACTTGATCTGCCCTTTGAGATGCCAGTGGAAGGTGTAGCAGCCTCTGTTCCCCACTAGATTACTCTGTCAGCTTCAAAGATCTTCCTTAGCTGGCTCAAAGCCAAGTGGAAACTGTGATGTGTGGAGGAATTTCCCCAAGGGAAGAGGCAAGTGCATAGTGGAGACCCTGCACTGGCGCTGCTCTCCCAGGCTTCCCAGCAAAACTTGCCCCTGGAGCTCAGACTGTCTCAGACCTCCAGGTGCTAAACCAGAACTGAAACACCTCAAACTCAAACACAAACTAACGACCTGGTGGCACCAAGAAACTGTGTGGCAACAGCAGCTTTATCAGCAGCCACACCAACCTGAGGAGGGCAAGGTCCCCTTCTGTCTGTCTTCATCTACTTTTCTTCCATCATTCTACTAAAACATGCAAGAGTCCCTTCAGATTACTGCATTTCTTCATATTTTGGCTGACAGTTTAGATGATACCCAGGGCAGGAGACATCCTACAGCTGTGCTGCGTGGAGAGAGGCAGAGACCCACCACAATCTAAATTTTACCCCTGAAATTATTTCATAGGAAAAATGTGCTGAATGAGACTATGAAAGACAAATCAGAAATTATAATTACAAATTACAATTAGAATAGTGATCATATTTCCTGGAAAAGGGTATTCTTTAATTCCATTTTGATTTTACCAGAGCCACCAGAGACCTTGTATGAACTCCTGTTGTTACAAAGCATAGAAACTCATTCAATTATCTTCACATCATCTGGAAAACAGCACAACAGTCCTGTAACCCTGGACTCTGTCAGGTGAACCAATTTGGTATCATAGCATTTATTTAACATATTATAATACAATAGTTTGTAACTTTGGTTTCACTTTCTTTGTTCTGTCCCATGATGAAACTCTGGGTACATAGGTACATGTCTGCACAGCACTTTGTTTCTAAAAGCTGATTAAAAATGCATTCTTTAAAAAGGAAATATATATGGAAGTGACTTTGGAGGCCTAGATTTTAAGCAACTTTCATTTTGTTGACATCTGTTTGCTGAGTGCATATAATTTCTCCCTTGAATAATTTAAATGTCCCAGTGTGTCACCCGCATTTCTAAAGCCTTCTGAGAGTTTCTAAAATCTTCTGATTTTCTGAGGTTCTTTTTGTATGTTTATATGTTGAAGTGGAGTCCTTTCAAGGACTCTGTAGGAAAACAATCTATGTTTACATTCCTTTCTCAAGGAGACACATTTGATCGACTTTTGTCTCCACCAGTGTGAATGGAGAGGTGGTAACTTCTCCATCCAATGCAGGGGTAATCCCTGGAAAACTATAAAACCTAGGTGGTAAATAAACTTTCTCTCTTTTTCCTGCCTTCAAGCTCACTGGGTTCTGTGCCTTCATTTCTGCGTCGTATCATGACACCAGTGCTTTTTTCAGAAAAGGAAAGCTGAACCCACATGCCCAGCCTCAAGATGGAAAACCTTAAAAATAAAATAAAGTAGAGTGAGTAAAAAATTGGAATTCTCATCCACTGGGAAAACCCACTATTTTAAAGAGACATATTCACTGGAATATCATGTTTAAATTCCTGTGAAAGTTCCAGAAAACTATACTAAGAAATCCCCAAATATTTTCTTTTCTTTTGCCTTTTTCCCTACCTTCAGCCTTAAAAATCTGAAGAGTTTGGGTGTCTGCTGCTGTTCTTGCAGACGAGGCTGATGGCCACACATCCTCATCCTGCTGGTCCTTGCCCCAGTATAAAAAGCCCACCACGGATTGCAGGAGCCAAGCCTGAAAAGATGTTGCCCCTTGAAAGGAACAATGTCCCACAGGAATTGCCACTGCAGGCTTTCCCACTAGCTAATTTATGGACTCTCTATTCCCCACAGACAAAACACACAGATTGAAGTTTTGCCCTGCTTCTACAGAAAGCCTGAAAGTACAAACCGTAACAGGAATCCATTAAGGAAAGAAGCAGAATTAAATGGGATTTCTTAAAATTATAATCTGCCAAGAGATATTTTGGATTATTTTGAATAGATTTGATACACCAGGTAATAGTATTTTTCAAAGAAAAGATTAAGCCCTTGTTTAACCCATCTCAGCTATTCATTCCTGGGGTTTCCAGCCTTACAGTTCTCCTGGGGTTATTCACAACTTCTCTTCTTGGACAGGAACACTGTATTTTTACATTTGCATTTTGAAACTGACAGTCTTTAGTTGGAAATTAATTGTACTTGGGAAAAGAAAAAAGAGGATACATTCAAACTTTCTGGACTGTCATATGAGAGGGATAAATATAAAGCAGAGCAGTTTCTAAAGCAGAAGTACGACACTTGAAGAGATAATAAAATGCTGAAAATAAGATTGCTCAGATAAATTATGTTGCACTTCATAATTTTAAGACAGACAGAGGTGTGTGAGATTTAGTTTCTGCCTTATTATCCATGTGACCACAGCTCATTAGGGCACCAGTCCACCCCACAGGCCTTAGGGCAGCAGGGACTTGCACGAGTGGAAACTCCTTCCCTCAGACCTCAACTTGAGAGTGCAGGACAACAAGCAAGGGACTACAGCGTGGTCACAACCCAGGGCAACTTCAGTACACTCAGGCAAAAACACTGAAATGCACCTTAATGAAGATCAAGAGAGCAGTCACCAGTCTGCTCTGCTTCAGACACCTTGTGAAGCTAATCTTTACATTTAAGGCAGTAAAGGCTTTGGAGAGCAGAAATTTCATTAAGGGAGCAGACAGAAATCCAGCCAGGCTACCCTTTTCCACTGGCATGCAGTGAATCAAGAGCCAGGATCGTGCCCTCAGAGACAAGTTTTGTTTTCGTCCTCCATCACAGACCCAGTCTCTCTCTCTCTCTCTTTTTCTCATGCACAGAAACCAGACACTGTTTTTCCACACACCTTCTCCCTCCTCCGCCCTCTTCCACCCTCTCTTCCTATCATCATTACTTCTGGATGCTGCTATCAAAACCTATGCTGCTCCACTTTCCACGACTGAACAACCTCACCAGTCTGAACCACAGCAGTGGTTCGGGAGGTTGAAGGCAGGATTTTCAATCCCCTCAAAGGGCATTTAGAAACCAAACTCCTCATGCTAATAACAATGGTTTCTAAAAACCATAAACAGTCTCAGCAAACTTCAGACTTACTTTACGAGTCACTGGAGTAGAAGCAAACCTCATCTGGCACCAAGAAGCAATTTTTTTGTGTTTTGGAAGCTACACAAAATGTTTATTGTCATGAGAGTGGTGAGAAAGTAGAAATTCAAAATCTGAACATCTATCTAGAAAAAAAGTTCAGAGTCCAAGCCAGTCATCATGGTTGAGCAAGCTCCTTGATGCATTTTTGGGAATGCACAATGTGCTCATATGCTCTCTCATCCCAAGGACTCAGAGGGTAGCTGATCTGGGGCAGGACCCCTTCCACTGCCCCAGGGAATCAGCCAGGCTGGAGACCCGGCCACAGAGGCATTAGTGCTTGTGAAAGGAGAGGTGTAGGACCCTGCCCTGGCAGTGAGCAGGGCAGGAGCCCCACAATAGTCTGGTTTTGACCTCTTATTGACTGTCAGAGGCAATCACTGAGCCCCAGTTACCACAGGTCTGCTGACCTGTATGAATTGTTACCTAGTGCAAACTCCACTGTGTGCCTGAGCCTCAATTTCACTCTAAACACAATATAATGGCTCACTCTCAAGCCACCTCTAGTTTTCATCACCTGCTATGAACTAGCTTTCATGCAATGCTGTGAACTGTCTCTTGGGGATATTAGGTTTCAAGGTCTCATTAATCAGCTTTCCATTGAATAATAAATTTTTTTAAAATCTTGCATTTTACTTACATATATACCACTTGTTGAACAAGAATGACTCAACAGTACAAGGAAATATCTCATTTACAGCTCTGGGCAAATATGTACAAACAGGTGCTGAAGAGTATGAGACCTTAAAAGTCATCTCTGTCTTGGAGATAAGAGATATCTTGGGCAATAATAAACAGAAAAATCTTCCTGAAGCATCAAATAGAGAGCTTTTGTTCACACTCTAGTGCACTATAAAGTCTTATAAAGCCAAAGAATAAACACTGTTTTAACATCACAGAAAACAGTTACTTTTTGAAGCTTATGACCTGCTTAGGGTCAGAGCATTCCACTGCAGCTGTAAATGTGTTATCATGATTACTACATGTCTTCTTGGACTTACATTCAGCAGAAAAATGTAAAACTAATCTCAAGACCTGCCAGCTTTAGACTACCCATTCTCTGAAGAGCCCTTAGGCAGAGAACTTGCTGCTAAGAAATCCAAAGGTCTGGAAAAAAATCAAAGTGACTTTTTGCAGCCATGGGGATCTGGATCTTATTCTGCTCTGGTTGTACATAATTTTTTAATGTCAAATATTCTTTGTATTAACACACTTTTCTGTCTTGGGCAAGGACAAAGGAAGGTAAGACTTCTGCTTTCTTGATTCTAACCAAGTATAACCATCTTCAAAGGCTGACTCCCCTTTTTCTGTCACAGAAAGCACACTAACCTAGTTTGGTAAGTACCTCAATGGGCCTCTGCTCAACCTCCCTCCTTGAAATAGTGTTGGACAGAGACAGCACATCACTGCAGATTCCTGCACAACAATATCCACTGGTGTGGATTCCCCACCCTCTCTGGCTAAGTGACCCCAACTTTCATGGTCAGAATTTTCTTCTCTAATGTTTGAATTACCCCTCCTTTGCTGCGAGCTTATGTCCATGGGCCATTTTCCATCTGGTGTTAGAAGGTGAGGGGGCATGAAAGCTTTTGTCTTTCTTATCTTTAAAATTCTTGGAAAATTACAGGCACAGAGCAACGGAGAGAGAGGACCAAACTATACAGACTGAGCAGAATTTCTGTGTTAGTTTTATTCTCACATTAGACAAATTTGTCATTTTTATTTTATTCTAAATGCTAATGTGTGGCAACACCAGCTGCCAATTTAGAGAGGCATACTTGGCATGCCAAGATTTATGTCAAAAAAGCTTTGCATCCCTTACTTAATTCTCCTGATAGTCACCAACCCTTCCAGAAAGACAGATTTACTTGGCACTCTTTAAAAAACACTTACTTGATGAATGATGTAACCTCAAATCATGAGACTCCCAAATTCAAAGCTCTTTGTCTAATGAAAACTATTACTGCTTTTTAATAAGTTCTTCAGCATTTAAAAATAGCACTCCTAGTTTCCTGCTCCACTGAGCACCACCTTGACTTCAAGTCAAATTATTCACAACCTCTTCTCCACCAACCCTGGGGGATACAAGTCTTGCATTTTGGGGCTAAGTACTTCTCTCAACAGCTGTGAGAAGCTCTCTGAAGCAGGAAAGAGCAACTCAGTCCTAACAGTATCAGACATCAAAGCTAAGCCACCCTTTTTTCCCTGCTATTTTAACCCAAATGTCGTAGAGTAACAAGCAGCAACACCAGCAGGATTTCTTTGAAGCAACTTATACTCAACTAAATTATATTGTGGGAGAGCAATAGCTCATGAAAGAGATAACATTATCATGGGAGGAAGCTTTAGTAGTTTTAGTTCTAGTTCTCACCAGGCACATTTTTTTTTCTCTAGTTCTCACCAGGCACATTTCCCTCATGAAAACACCAGAGGCATAATACTCACAACACAAACCCAAACAGAAGTGTGTTAGTGTGCCACAGTGTCACAAGCCTCAGTACTGATATTTAAAGCAGCTCTTTCATCCACAAAACCAGTTACATGGGTACTGCACAGAGCTCTCCAGAGAAAAACAGATCTCCTTGCACAGGTGTCATCCCAAGATCCAGGCATGCAAGGCTCCAGAAACTCACAGAGCCTTCACATAGGTGGAAAATTCACCCTTCACCCCAGCATGAGCGGCATCAGGACCAAGGACATCAAGAGGGCACAAACATCACCAAAACCAATTATCTCTATATTCCTGCCCTTCTTCAGGAATTGTCACTAAATACTTCCACTAAATACTGCTTCCTGAATTTTGTCAGACCTCCAAACCCACTAAATTTTTTTACATATTTTTGCAAATCACTTTTTGAGTTACTTTGTTTTTTCTTGTTGACAGTTCAAGCATTTCAGATATTATTACAGGCAATTGAGTCTCTTAAAAGTCTGGTCCTTTCCCAAACTGCCTGACTTCCTGGAAAACTGACATTCCTAAAATATTTTTACAAATCTCCCTGTTAATTGCCTTCATTAGAACATCCTTCTGTGATTATATTTTTGTCTGTGTGACACAAAAAGAAACAGTGCACCCTAGTGTGACCTACTTTTCTATAAAACTAGAAAAAATGTTTTTAACAAACATGGGAGATAAATTCTGCATAATATCTGCCTTTTTAAGTTCAAACAAAGAATTTTTCTAAGGATTTGAAGGAAGACACCGTTTTTCTGAAAAAATGCTGTTACTGAGGGTTTGGTCAAATGGTCAATGAGAGCTTCCCAGCTTTCTCTTAAAAGTCACCTTATATTATTTTTGATTCTGCAGCCTATGCACAGGAGAAAAAACAGTCAAATACAAGCTGCCTGCATTTTCTGAGTCAGTTATACAACAGCTCTGATAAGAGTTATTTGTGCCCTGATGCTGTGAATCTGTGAAGAAAATACCAGCAACTTCTTTCTCTGCAAAATTTTTATTTGGGCTATTGATCCATGGAATTCATGCAAACTGCTTTTTCCTGATCATGCAAGTTGCTCATCTTGAGGGGAAAAAAAAATAAAATCCAAAGCAAATTCCTGGTTTTCCATGTGGAGAAAACTCTAGCTGGCTCCAAGAGAACTACTTGTAAAAGCTGTAATACAAAGCCAAAACAACATCCAGAAGACTTTGGTAGAAGGCGGCACATGAATACTGTAAGAACACACACTCATAAAACATGAAATTATTCATTTGCAATATATAATGGTTGACCTTCAAAATACACTAAAAAGTCCCTTAGAAGCTTTTAATTTAAAAATAATAATTAAAAAAAAATGTTTCCATTACATTGAACTGTAGTGTTTGTCCAAATCTACCAGCAAAATCAATTGCAGCTTCTCCTTAATTTTTCTCTTTGTAAACAGAGACAATCTTTATTCCACATGTGCATGCAACTTTCTGTGCTAAGTTTTATAGAAACTCATTTCAAGCATGACATGAATTTCTCTTAAAGAAACAGGGCACAAGGATGCTGTGCCTAACACATGGCAGCTCTTGCCTTCATTCTCTGTGTTACAAACCATCCTGGAGCACTACTGATGCGATAAACAGTCTTGCTGGACACAGATGGTTGGAAAAAAACAAAACAAAACAAAATAAAAACCTGTTGATATTTTCCTTCAGATTATTTGATGCTGTGTTTACGTGTATGTATGCTTTTACATATACACAGAGAAACCAGACACAGGACAACCTATTCTCCTATATAAAAACTATTGAAAGAGATAACAACTCCAAAATAAGGCTAAAACTCTGAGTGTAGAGAATTTTTTTTCACTAGGCCTTCTTGGGAAATGATTTGTGATAATAATAACAGGTATATGAATTCCTTAAGTAAACATCATGCTCTCTGTCTTTTTATGCTAACACTGCCTTGGCCTTATTATATATGCAGAAGGATCTGGCCTTTGGCCATAGAGCATTTTTGTACTGCCTTTAACCAGAAGTTTCTGAAATCAATAGCATCCATACGCTCCAGTGCACCCAGCTTCTTTCTCCAGGGACAGGAAAGAGGCCCAGTTTAATACACACTTAATTCAATTAAGAGCAACACAGTGATAGCCTTTAGTAAATTTTAACCTCCTCTTCATGCATCGTTTATTACCCACCATTAATTAAACACAGTTATTAAACTAGCATGTTTATAATTACTGCATTTTCAATGAATGAACAAAAGCTATTTATGGGCCCCAACCAAACAGCGCCTGTTCATTTGTGGCACGGGACTGAGCGCGGATGCCTGGAGCCAGCTGGCAGTTCGACAGCACAAACAGCAGTCCACAGCCACACAGAGGCAGGTCAGCACATATATCTTCTGCCCAGAAGGAAACACTGCACTGGAATGCCTTAAATTCCTGCTTTGAACATTTACTGCTGAAAAACACACCACTGCCAGGTGCCCGCATACCCAGAGGACCCACAAACCCCAGCTCACCAGCACAGCCCTTCTGCAGATCTAACAGGTCGTGATCCATTGTCTTTATGAGTGCCTTTGAACAGCCTGGCACAAAGTGCCACTAGATACTAGGAAATACTAAATACTAGTGTTACCACCACCTTCAAACATGCGTCTCTCATCGAACAAACCTCTAGGAAGAATCTACTCTGGGTGGAAAGGAATGTTCATGGATGGTTGACTGACAACTTCTCTGTGCAGCTGATGGCATGATGCCATGAAACACACAAGCCTACAGAAGTGGACAGGGATACAGGTAGTGCAGCCCACATCTTTCCACTAAATCATGCTCAGCACCTTCAGGTAAAAAGATCAACATTCTTCAGATGAGGCAGCGTAGGATTGACACTGCATGGGGTCTAAGGCAGCTGCAACACCCAGATTACCCACAGGCCTTTCATCATGCATTATCAAATTCAAACAAACTCCGAGTGACAGAAAATGTAGAGAAACAAAGGATTTCTAACTTACATCACTAAGCCAGAAATTTGTAACAAATGCATGAGTAACAAAACTCAAGCACAGATTTGAATTTTTTTAAAGGGTAAATAAGGAGTTTTGCCTGTCTTTACAAAAATAAAATGCTAAATGTTTGTGCATGTGGCTTTTCATTCATGTGTAAATAAGTGTATGACCCAACCCTCCTACATTGTTCTATCTGGGAATGCTTTTAGCGTAAGTGTAACAACGGAAAACTTAGTTTAGACTTAGCTCACAAAATCAGCAAGAAAATTGACAGCCTTTCTCCTAGAAATATAGTGAATAGAGCATCTCAAGAGGCAATATGACATATTTGTTACACTGGTTTGAAATTGCTCACAGGGAGGGGATTATACCCTGACCACCTGCCTTTTGGATCATTTCCACTAACATTTTCTATTTCATATCAGATACCTGTGATGTTTGGCACAGATGGCTCTGCAAGGGAGGTGAGGGCAAGACCTGGGCTGCAGCTCCTTGCTGCACCAAACACTGAGGCACAGTAGAGAAGAGAACCTTCAGCACTGAAAGAACCCTCACAATTCTGTCTGCTTGGGTGATGATGTCCTCAAAGTGGGAGAGGCCTTGCATGGAAAGGAGGAAACTGGGTGAACAATCTCATCAGAGGCAGGAAGTGCTGATGCTGAATGGTGGCGTGCCTGCAGATCCTGCATCCCGAATGCAGGAGGGTGGTTTAGCAAACTGAGAGTCAGCTCTTGCCACAAAGTCACATCTTGCAATGGATAAACAGCTCACTGTTGAAATGGAGATTAGTGATGAGTGCTGTCCCTCAGGGGCTTGTACTAGGACCCCAACTATTTAATATTGTCATTGACAGCTTGAACAATGAGATCAAGTGCACCCTCAGCAAGTTTGCAGGTGGCACCAAGCTGAGTGGTACTGATGATACACCTGTACAATGGGATGCCATCCAGAGGGACCTGGAAAAGCTTGAGGAGTGGCTCATGGGAGCATCATAAGATTTAACAAGGCCAAGTGCTGGTGCTGCACCTAGGTCAGGGCAGCCCCCAGTACCAGCACAGGCTGGGCATGACCAGACTCAGAGCAGCCCTGCCCAGAAGGACCTGGGGGTGCTGGTGGGTGAGAGGCTGGACCTGCCCCGGCCATGGCACTCACAGCCCAGAGAGCCAAATGTGTCCTGGGCTGCATCCAGAGCCCCGTGGGCAGCAGGGGAGGGAGGGGATTCTGCCCCTCTGCTCTGCTCTGGTGAGACCCACCTGGAGCTCTGCATCCAGAGCTGGGGTGCTGGCACAGGAAGGACAGGGAGCTGCTGGAGTGAGCCCAGAGGAGGGCACTGAAAATTATCAGAGGGCTGAAGCACCTCTCCTGTGAGGACAGACTGAGGGAGATGGGACTGTTGAGCTTGGAGAAGACTCCAGGGAGACCTATTTGTGGCTTTTCAGTAAAGGGGGGCTTGTAAAAAACAAGGGGACAGACTTTTTAATAGGGCCTGTTGTGACAGGACAAGTTTTAAACTAAACAAGTGTAGATTCAGACCAGATGTAGGAAATAAAATTTTTATGATGACAGTAACACAGGTTGCTCAGATAACTGGTAGATGTTGCATCCCTGAAAACATTCCAAGTCAGATTAGGACTGTGAGTGACCTGATCTAGTGAAAGGTGACCCTGCCCATTGCAGGTGGGCTGGAACTAGATTCCCTTCAGAGAACCCAGCCTATTGTGCAATTATATGATTTGACAAAAACCAACAGAAAAGCTGCTACATAGAATAGGACCATGATATCTGTAGACCCCATCCTTCAGTCTCCAGTTAAACAAATGTGCATGGTTCAGAAGATAGGTTAGATAAAAAGCACAAAAACTTTCCTCTTAATCCTTATTTTAAAATGTTTATGAAGTCCTTCTCTTATTTTATTTCATGGTCAAAAAGAAGCATCATTCTGCTTTGCCAGCAGCATTAAGAAGCTTTCACTCCTGTTCCCAACAGCATTACTACATAGCCCCTATACACTGAACACATTTTCAACTCAGGAGCAATTACTCCTGGAGCATATTGTAGTTTAGCCTGCCCATTTGTCTTCTAACAATTATTCTGCTTTTCAAAGAACAAACTCCTCCCCTCACATGAGCAGATGGGGAAATGTCATATCTCGTTCTTTAAGAAGCTTTGACCAATATTCTGACTTCGGCATTAAATAGAGCAGAAGTCTGCAGAGCTACCTATGCTTTATGACATAATTTTTTTTATTCATGATCTCTGCTGTCAACAATGTCAGCAGGAATACGCATGATGTTACATGCAGTGTTTGTCAGCTGGTCGCTTACTATGCAACAAGGACCCGAGAGCAGCAGAGAGTGGAAAATCAGAGCCTTCTTCATTTAAATTTATAATCTGCAAAATCAGGACAATGAAGGAAAATACCAGAAACGAGCCCAAGCAGCAAGATTTAGACCAAGATTCAAGATGCTGAAAGTGCAGGAGCACTCAGGAGCAGTGGTGATGACTCAACCGGGTGAAAAAATGCAGAGGCAGAGAGGCACAACTGCAACAGCTGGAGGAATACACACAACACTGAAAGACAAGGGACAGCAGGGCCCGCCCCCGGACCAGCAAAGCACAAAAGCAGCTGAGAGACAAGGAGGGACAGGGGCAGCCTGGGAGGCGTCTCTGCTCAGGCAGGGCCACAGGAATAGTGGCAGTGGTGGGGATTGTTCTTGGGGACAGCTGAGAGGGGTGCTCCCCACTCCGAGGCAGGGTGTGAGGGATGCTCTTGGCACCATTCATAGCATCACTAGAGATGAGGGTGACAACGAGGGGACACAATAGCACTCTAGTGTGGCCAACAGCTGGCAATGGCCACTACACTCAGAGGCTGCAAATCAGTTCACATTATAATCTCCTGGGTTTGCATGCCTGAATTACATCATATTTGGTTTCCAGTAAAATATTTGTCACTGTATTTTTAATTTCTTGTTGTTGTTGCTGAGGAGGAGGAAAAATTTGTTTTCATTTAAAATTTCTGACTTTTGTACTACAGTGAAGATGAGTGGGAGAACTACGGTTGCCAAAATAAAGTGTAACTGCATTTCACTGAACAAATTTCCCTTGAAATCTGGGATAGGCATTATTCTCCTCATGGAAGCTACTCAGTGACAGTGGGGAAGGAGAAGGCAAGCAGCTATAGGAGAGGTGAGCTGCACATAGGATAAGAAAATCTCCAAAGCAGTATGTTACAGTGAAATCAAGAATAAGACTTCTCTGTATTGACCATCAGGATGCAACCAACACTTCCAATATTAAGCTGCTCTTTAAGTTACCAACACTGCCTTAGACTATGTCTAACAGTAGCTAGAAAGAGAGTGGAGCAGCCACATTTAGCTCCAATAAACTGCTTACCTGCAGTTCTTCCTATTCCTAACTATCTGCTAAAGAGGTATGTAATAAACTCTGTATAACAGTGTTGCAGGCCATTGTTGTTACCGATGAACTTTGCCTTCCCATTTACAGACTGGAGGGGTTTATTTGGTTCAAGCATCAAGCAGTGAGGTAAAACAAAGAGCACAAAGCAGTTAGTCAGCCAAGTTTCAGTGCCTCTGATGGGACGTGAGCAGACATCTCAGTGATGTGCTTTGGCTCTCAAACCAGACTACTGGGAGCATAATAGAATTGATAAAACAGTGAGTAATTATGCATAACAATGGCTGAAGGATGCAGTTGCAGATACAGCTGCTAACACATCTTTAAACTGTTGTCTTGCTGGCAAAATCAGTGCTCAGAAAAAATAAAAATTTCTGCAAGTACAAGGAAGATTGTTGCACACCCTTTCTTGTCTCCAGTAGGAACAAAGCCTTAAGTGTTGGTATGGTTTAAGATCCTTCCTGGGAATATTTTGTTTCTCTTTTTAGTTGTTCTTAAAGCATAGTTGTTCTCCTTTGTATACCCTAAGGGTCAATGTGAGGTTATGCTCCACCTTTCTGGAAGAGCTTGGAAAGCTCTTGGAAACCTGCCCTCTTTTTGACCTATTCTGAACTGAGTGTCTACATCCGCAACTATTTCTTCCCTTGTTTCCAGACCTTCATTCAATGATCTGCTTAGAGACTTCCCCTCTTAACCATACATTTCAAAAGAGCAATTATGTCCCCAGTGATGCCTGTACCTGATTTGGATGTCTGAAATCTTGTCTTTTCCACCAAAGCCAGGAAGTCTTTTTTACTGTTTTCAGTAGCATACTGAGTATCTCTCTTGGTGCAAAGGACAGGACAGATCTGTGCAGCCTGGGGAGTTCATGAGTGTGCCACCAGCCCACAAGGCTGGGTTGCACCTGAAATGCCAACAGGATCCAGGGCATGCCACCAAAAGCTCTTGCAGCAGACAGAACGAGAGTCTGTTCAAGGAGATTACAACCACTCTCACCCCCAAAGAGTCTGGAGGACAAAAGATATTCCTCTATCAGACAAGAATAGGAGACTCTGTAGGGTGGTTAGTGAGACAGACACAGACTTAATTTGAGAAGTTAAGCCATTTTATTCATGGAACTGCTCTGCAGCACTCACAGTATTGACATGAGCAGACTGTAATTGCCAGGATTGTTTTCTGCTGAGTTCTCACTTTCCAAAACGTCATTACCCAATCAGTATGGAAAGTCATTAGCTAATCCCCTTAGGATCTGACTGTTAACAGAATTTGGTGGGCTGCCTGGACTCTAGCCGAAAATATTATATATCAACACACTAACGAAGAAAACATCTTAAGGATTACTCGGCTGCATTGGGCAGAGCCCCTGCTCAAAGGCTGAGTATTTTCTGTGCCAACTTCAATCCAACCAATTTCCCAACTCATATATTCTCTGGGAGAATTTCTGACCTGTGCTAAATTGTGCCAGTCTATAATCCCCATAGTCACTGCTGCACTTCTGACAGCATGTTCCCTGTGCCAACAAGAAGTGCCGCAGAGGTGGCTCTGCACTGGTGGAGAAGGTGACCATCAGTGGGCAACCCACTGTGTTGCAAGATAAACCAGGCGTGTGCAAAACCCAGATTAACTAATGCAAAACCACAGGCTAAAGAAAAAATCAACCTAAGAATTAAAGATTAGAGTGTAGGTAATTGGCAGAGACCAGGGAAGATATAGCAGGCAAGGGACATCAAGGATCCCTGGATTTAACAAAATCAGGAAAACTGGGGAAAGAGAAAACTGCAATTTGAGATGAGGATTTGCAAGGATTACTTCTTAAGAAAACAAATTCCAGGCAGAGTCCTGTGGTTTGGTGGAAGTCTATTGCTAACCAGGGTGAAGGCAGCTGGGTGCCAGCTTGACTAAACAACTTTTCTAGAAGTAATGATTTAGTTAAGGCACATCTTTCCACTAAATGCACAGCAGCTCTGCTTTTTTTACCAGTTATTTCTCCATTAAAAATGTGTCTACTGATGAGAGACAGCCATTCATGCTGAGCAAAAACTGGTGGTTACCATGGGAGAAAAATAAATTTAAATTCCCAGGAGGTCTGCAAGTTCCAAGTACTTCCTTATATGAGCTGCATGCATGCAAAACATCCCCTATGGGATCCTGATACAGAGGAAGGTGCACTGCTGCACAGGCAGGAATGGAACATGATGGTGCTTTAGTAACCATCTGGACCTGGTAGCATCCATAATATGATGGTGATGGGAACAGGGAGAGGTAGAAGAAAAAAACTCACCCTGATTTAAAAGGTAGAATTTCATGTTTCTAAAGATATGGCAATGCAAAGCTAAGTAGAAACACCGAGTGCCCCTTGGTAAATATTGTGGGTTTTTTGGTTTTACTGTCCAGAGTTCAGCCCTTAGAGATAACAGAAACCTTCAGCCAAAACTGTGAGCACCCCAGCTGTTACAAAGCTTTCTTACAGCATCTGTGGGCAGCAGAAATCCTAGCATACAAAGCACTTTGTCTCAGATGTAAATATCTTATTCTCTGCATGTAAGCCATTATACCAACTGTGTTGCTCTCACAGGCACTCATGTCAAGCCCAGGCAGTGCCTATCAACCTTCTTCAACAGCATGCTTACTGCCCACAACAAAGCACTTAAAATGTTTTGCAGGAAAGTGCTTGAAAAGGGAAAAATAAAATCCCCTGCCTTCTGCAGATGCACATCCTTAGGTTAGGCTTTTCTTTATTATACCCAAAACACTAAAATCTGTCTCAGCTGGAGGAGTAGATCCAGCCTGCACACTTTTGTGATGGCCAGACCCAGAGCCTTTGCTCTTCCTTGCATGGCTGCTCAGTGTTTCCAGCCTGTTGACACAGACATTCATGAGGGCCTGGCACATCCTTCCACGCCAGTGCCCAGCTCTCTCCACGGGGAGCAGCACCAGCAGCCCAGGCAGACAGACCTTCACACTGTATTTTTCGTAGTACCCCAAACTTTGGAGTGTGTAGCATGGGAAACTGACCGAGAGGCCAGGCTATGGAGCTGGCAGCAGCCTGGCATCACACTGACAATTAACTGTGGCTGTCTATAATCTGGGGAGAGGACACGCCACGTCACATCACACAGCACAAAAATCCCTCCAAGTGATACCAACTGTGCTTTTTATAAACTAAGTACCAGTTTCCACTGCTACGCTTCTCCCAAGAAACTAAAGCAGAGCACAAAATAATGCTTGGAACACCCTCATTTTGTACATATTGAGAATCAGGACAGCTACATCACAATATTTTGCTGAAGTGAAATATTAATTGCAGGTCTGTGGCACTACCTCCTTTCTTTGTGGGAAATATTAGTGATATAATCTGTACCCATGGTATGCAAACTGTGATCTGCTGAATAAATTTGGAACTATAATTTACTTAGTGTTTTCTTCCCCTCTGTTTTTTCATTGCTTTTAGGAGAAAACCCTCCCACAGAGTCAAATATTCAGCTGGAAGAAAATAATCTGAAGTTGTTCAAATCCACAAAGCAACCAGCTCTGGTTGCCCCCACATTTACAAAATTGCCCTGTGGTAGTCTGGAAGACGCACAATTTTTGCAGCAGGGTTTTGAGGTAAGAAGAAAGAAAAAATACCCACAATTCCCCGAATCTTTCCATCCTATATTTTAAAAGGAAGAAAGAAGCATTTAAATTGCTGCTGTATAAAAAGAACTTCAATAATATTTTGTGTTAAAGAAGATTTTTTTTTGCTTACATGTACTCATATCTGGTAAAGTCATATTTACAAAGAGGTTCAAAAAGAAAGTTCTTAGAAATAAAGATAGTCATGATAGATTATAATCAGCATTTTTCCATGAATTATCTTGACTGCATGCAGTAAGAAAGATTCCCAGACAACCTAGTAGGTGACCAAGAGAAATATTCCAGATTTTGGATATTCTACTGCAGGGGTAGGTGTCCCTCTGTGGAAAGACTCAAAGAAAAAAAATGTATGTATGCTCAGAAAAATAGGTCTGAATACAGTAAATCTTCAAAGCTGTGTAAGGCAGCAAAAAGTACAGCAGTCAATTTTACTGTATGTCCATGGAGAGTAAACCAAAAATTCATCAGCTTAATTGCCAACAAGGAATATCTAGGCTACACAACAGAAAAAAACCTGCAAGGACAGGGCAGTGAAAGAAGCTAGTAGAAGATAATTTTACCTTAGGTTTTTCAAAGAATAGGCTAAATAAGGTAGGACCCATCCATCAGGGATTGCCTAAGCATATTGTTCTGCTCTAGGATGGGCAGCTGGATTCCACACCTCCTAGTATCCCTCTGGACCTACATTTTGTTGACATTGTGGTCCACACATTTGCTCAGAACAAAAACAGACACCCATCAGAAGACAGACACAAATCCCTACAACGTCTGAGAGCACTCCCACGGAATGCTGTGCTTTCTAAGAACACAGACACTTTTTTTTTTTTTCAATACTGACCCCAAAGCACAGTGAAGGAAAACAGATAGTGACAGAGTTGCAGTCAATAACCATCTAACAGCAGCTAGGTATGGGTAAAGCAAACATCAGTAGAAGAAAGTTGAATCAGCTCTGATTTCAAGAGCAAAGCAGACATTTTCAATCACCAAGCAAAACAGGATCGTGTTATTCAGCCAGAGACAACCATTCCCAAAGTACCATCAGAGGCAAGAAAATCCATGAGTGAAGCAGGACCGCTAGCTCCACCAGTGACAACGAGTGCCATTACCTTGGTTACAGACTCGCAGGAAATTCAAATAATTTGCAATAGCAGTGCACTGGAGATGATGAGTCAGAGATGTGTCTGGTCACGGAGCTTCAAATCAAGATAGAAAATCCCCTGGCTTCCTACTGAGCTCCATGTATAAGAGCACCAGATCAGGGTCCACAGACAGCACAAATGTTTGGGATCCCTCTAAGTTTCTGCAGTTTGTAGGGCAGCAGATCTACCACAAGGGTGAGTATTTTCAAAGATATTCCCCTGAGGCAGAGGAAAACATCTGGCACCCCCCTAGAAAGTGTTCTGCCACCCACACATGGGCTGGACACCACATTGTGCTGTCAAAAACTTCAATCTGTTTTTAACAACTAAGGAAAAACATTTCCGGCAAAACAAAATTTAACCTAAATGTTCCTTTGCCAAGTGATGCCGCCTCCTTTCTGGTTACATTTATTGGAGGTGGAAACTCATGAGTTAGAAAAACAAATAAGTAAATCAGTGGCCACTGCCCAGCCTACCCCTGCCCCCTCCATCACCCTGGAAAAAAAAAAAAAAAGCTCTCAAATGAATCTAAGTTCTACCTTGTCTTGGTTTCTAGCTGATCTAAAACCTAAAAGCCTCCCATGTGAAAATGCCATCAAGGAAGAAGGACACTGGCTGCCTCCCACCCCGGGATATGCACAGGCACAAGGAGGCAGCAGCAGAGGGTTTTCAGCCAAGCCCCAGGGAAACCAGCTGTGAGAGTGTGCAGCTCTTCCCCAGAGAACCTCAGAGCAGAAGCCAACAACTCCCAGTTGCAGAAAGATTTCAATTTTCAGGGCTGTGCTCAGTAAGCCAGTGTTTAAAATACAGACTTACTCTTTTCTCGCATCTAATTCACAAAGAGGAAAGAAAAGGCAAAGTGCCTTAGAGGAGGTGATGGTTCTGGCATGCTGGCCAGCTGATGAGGTTTGTCAGGGCTCAGCAGTAACTGTCTGCAAAGTCTTTTATTGCACCTCTATCCTGTAATATCTTAATGCTGCATCTAACACCATATACCCAAATGCACATCATTACATATTCCAGGATATAGATGGGGTCATGTGCTGCTTACTGCAGCTCCTTTGTGTGCCTTCCCCTGGCAGCATATTTCTGGAGTTTGAGGATGTGGAGCTGAACCATTCCACCTATCAAGTCCTGCCCCCAACATCATCTCTGGCCACACTGCCTCTCCATTAGGTCCCTTCTTTCTGTTTTGCAACTGGCACACACTCCCCTCTAATAATTAAGAAAAGTTATGATAAACAATGCAGTATATCTCTGATATTTGCCAAAACAAAGATGCAGGATTCTAGCATTCAAAATCATGCAGGCACCTAATCCCAGTGCAGGGTTTCAAGGATCTACCCTGGTCTTGGGACATCAGACTGGTTTGGAGAGTTACTTGACATTTTGCCTTCCTGTCCTACTTTTTCCAGCTATCCAAAAAGAGTTTAATTAAGCCCTTCTAAAGGACATAAGAAGCACATACTTACAAAAGAAGCTTACAAAGGAACAATAAAATTATTGGAGTTCTGGGCTTTATACTTAGATGACAATTGAAGATACATGGACAAGCATGAAAGGAAAGAACAGTGCAGAAGCCTGCTGTCCATATAGATAGATGTATGATAACATCAGGCACATGGTTCCCCTGAGTGTTAACCACCCCACCACACAACAGGATGAAAGCATATTATAACATCAACAACAGACAATATTGTCATTCTCTCTGAATTCATGATTTCATGTACCTCAGACAGGGATCTCTGCATATCTGACTCCATAGGTACGATCTGATATTGCATATCTTCGTTGCATTAATTCAGTTTTATTGAAAGGATCTGATGTTATTAATTTTTACATCCATTCAATTTCATAGGCTTTTTTCCTGACAAATACTTCTAAGACAAAATAATTTTTAAATCACTGCAATTAAGCCCTTTGTGATGGCTTCCATTTAAAAAATAATACTCAAAGCCATGAAAGAGAGGCAGATATTAATTAATAAATGCATTCACAAAGTGAACTCCAAACCTCTGACAAGACTTTGTCAGAAATACTCAATAGCCATAAGTTTAAGTTGAAAGCCCCACTAAGTCAAGTGGTAAATCAATTCCAGCTTTTCCTCTGTAACTCAAAAAAGTCTTAGGTACTTCCAGAAATTACAGAATTTGAAGAGGGGGAAGGGCAGGCTGAGGCCACAAAGCAGAGGAGTCTGACACCAAATTTCCTTGGAGCTATTATGGTGTCTATCATCATTTAGCTGAAAAACCCCACACAATATAGGCCAGGTCAACAATAATCATTGTCATTATCAGTCCCTTTGTAGGAAAGGTGCTTGTCAAAGCAAAAGTAAATGGACAGCAATTTGCCCATGGCTAGAAACAAGCCTTTTAAAGTCTAACTAGGGTCAACACAGGACCACTCTGTAAGCTGAGGTTTTCCTGTGTGTTTTTTTTTGTTCAGCCTGATCCGCTGATGGTAACTCCTCCAGATGAGTATTTTGTTTAGATAAATTGAGCATCACACTTAGGACACAGAATTTCAGCCATCAAAGCCCACACAGGATGGGGGGATTGTACAATGCAGTGGAGGCTGAAGCACAGCCTGGCTGCCTCCAGCAGCCTCATCCATGAGCATGCAGAAACAAGGCAAGTTCTCCTACTGACCCAAAGCCCCACAGTGATAGCTCTCCAGTGCTGGCAAACACTGATAAGGTACACAGAGACTTCAGAGGAAAGGGAATATTTCATAGGAGATATTTTAAGTTAGACAAAAACCAAGTTACGCTTTTATTTACATTACATGCAAATATTCAGTTCCCCTCCATCTTACCTTCCCTTTCTGTGTTTTTAACATTTCAGTAGATGCTGTCTCCGGTCAAAAACAACATACTTAATTGTCCTGTTGCTGGCTCAGCTTTTAAGCCAACAGTTCTCTGTATCAAGACAGAAAACACAGTTCTATAACCAGAGTTAAATAAATTACTTAATAAACCATCCAGCTGAAATAGGTTTTAGAATAAATTATAGATGTGATTTGTTGGCGTATTAGTTACAGATGTATGTGTACCAGTCTGCTGGCCAAAACATTCCAAGATCAAAGGAGAAGCTGAAAGTGGACAAGATTATGTATTATCCTGATGAATACCATGCTCAAGAAATCGTCATCACAGCCCGTGGGCTGTACAAGTACAGAACAAACAGATACTGTCCTCAAAAACTGAATTATGAAGCAGAGATCATGAAACAGATCCAGGGACAAGTCAAGGATTAATTAATGCATCAACACCTCACTTTTTAATTTCACTGTATTAAAAAAGTATACTTAAATCTCTTTCACTTTATCATGCTGCCTCTGTCATCATGTAACCATTATGTAACACAGTATAATTAAAAATAAACTTTTCACTCCCCAGCAGCAGTTATGCAATAACTTTTAATTAACTAAGATCCTTCATGTTCAAGAGAACATTTATGGAGTTTAAGTAATAACTCAATGCCCTTCTTCATAGCTTCACATTCAAATCCTCTAACAGGAACTATCTGTATTTTTCTTCTCATCTCTCCAATACAAAGACGGTTTGTCAGGCTTTATTTGGTTTTATCTGCTTGCAAGATGCTGTCTCAGAGTCCTAAAAATTCAGGGACATATTTTGTGCAATCTGTCAGCAACTGTCTTCAGATGCAAGGCTACAGGGAGCTGATGAGCTCTTTTCTTATCAGAATGAGTCACAAAAATGGATTATCCATTCTTTATCCTCCCTACACTGGTAAATTTATTTGTTTTGTACAATAAAATAAAATAAAAGTTAAAATTGGCCTGATGAAACCATATAAGAGCAATTTTCTCTTGGAATGCTCTGGCAGAAGAGAACATTAGTCTGCCATTTTAGAGAGCCACACAGCTTCCAGCACCCATTTCATTCTCCTCCAAAAGCAAACATCCCCTTGCCTCCAGGACCCATTCTGGCACTACAGATGGTTTCCCCCATTACTCTGGGATTTCATCATATCCTGTTCCCCCACATGGTGTTCTGTAATTTTGGGGGTTTTTAGGGCTTTTTTGAAAAGTCATCTTCTCTCCACAAACTTAACAATCAAGAAATCATTTAACCTGCTTTTTTTCACAAAACCATATAAGTCTTTTTCACCATAAAAGTCCTACTAATCTGCATTCGCTTGAAATGCAAATATTTTTCACAAAATTGTTCAGCTAATTTTCATGAAAGCCACTACCTTACAGGATCACAACCCCATCACTGAAATTCTCTTTCAGTTAAATCTCAAAAGAACAAAACCTGAGCTTAGGTAACCTCCCTTCCATTTTGAATGGGGATTTAGGGAGAGAAGAGTGAGTTTTTCTTCTGTTTGCTAATCCCAACAGAGAGAAAAAGGAATCCAAACTGCCTGAGAGCTCATCCCTGAAAATAACGTTATTTTCCTAAACTATTAAAAAAAATGTATCCCTTCATAGATTTGAGCTATGGAAAAAAGTAGGGAAAAAAAGGGGTCTTCATACTTCTAACATATGGTCCATGGCCAACTTTTAGTGCAAAGCTGCCCCATCAGGCAGTGAGCTGATGGACAGAACAGAAACCAGGGCTTCTTCTTTATGGTTATTTCCTTGCTTATTGGATTTGAATTTTTAGCTTCACTCTGAAATGCTGCCACGCTACACTGAGTACACAGCAGCTGGCATCACTTTAAAGGCCCCAGCAGATCTCAGTCAGCAAACCAGATTAGTTACACCACATAGGAAGGAGGACTCGTGTGTTTTGGGGAGCGACAGGGAAGCAGGAAGACATCCCGTTGTGGTGGTGAAAGGGGCACTGGTGGAGGCAGAGGAAGGGGAGGGAAAACAAGCCTGCCCTGAAATTTGACTTTCATCTCAGACAGTGTGCTTCACTTAACTGCACAAGACCATTATGCACGGATACGGCTCCAACGTCCTGGGAGACCCTGGCAGACCTCACTGCATGTGAACAGTCTCGCTGCCAGACCAGAAGTTGGTGTCCTGTCATGCCACATCAAATCCAGATTTGTGAGCACTGTGAAGGCCGTGGAGCAGCACAATCAGTGTCTGCATCAGTGCAGGCAGTGTCCTCCGGTTGACACGGGAAGGCAGAGATGGGTGAGCACCTGGGCGAGCTCAGAGGGCAGCAGCGCTGCGGAGTAAGATCCCTGTGCTCCAGAAAACATCCTGCCACTCAAGGTTTCATCTTCCACCCACATGAAGGAGGCTTCACCCACTACCACATGCCTGTGCCATATCTAATTTGCCAGTCACTTTGAAGGGGGTTTGGGGCCAAGTGCTTCCTGTAAATTACTCCATTTTCTGCAAAACCCACTTTATAGTGTTGTTTGGATTTATTTTATAAGTGTTATGATAGTATTTATTGTAAACTGTAATTTTAGCTTAGCTGGTTAGATAGTTTGTAAGCAGGGGCCCCTGTCCTTATCAGAAGTTGATAAGGGTTTCCAAGACAACCCAGGCCTTTGCCCAGACACTGTGTTTTATTGGTTCCCCCTCCCGAGATCATCCCCTTCCCATCCTTTGTAAAGTATCTTTTCCCCTTTATTCATCAATCATCCCCAAGGTCTAGAGGCTCGGCCAGTGGTTGGTGGACACCCAGATCACCCCACCCCAATTTAGCTTGATTTGTTCTTGTTTAGGTAATTCTATGGGCATTTGCCACTTTGACTTGTCCCATTGGTTTGCAACTTGTATCTACCCCCTGGAAATTGTGCTGATAAAAGCCCCCTAAGGACTCAGGTTCGGGGTCTCTCTCTCTTGGGAAGCTCCGAGCCTGGGACCAGGGGTTTCCCCTGTGTACCCCGAATAAAAGACCTGCTCCCAAAGCCTCGAGAGAGTCCTCTCCTTCTGACCACGGCCATGACAGCAGAGGTAATCAGTGCTGCAGAGCCAAGTACCCACACAAAGGTGCTGTTGGAGCGCAGCCAGGGCTGCTGGGTGGACAGCCAGGCAAAGCTGACCCCAGAGATGGAGCTGCATGTTGCAACACCACTTAATGGAATTAAATGAATGATCTGTTTGGCCCATGGAGTGTGTGAAATGCAGAGTTAGATTTAATGTCAGTCCATTACAGAAAGTTTCAAAATAGAGACAAATTTTCAGTCATAGGTTGATAAAAATTATTCCAAAAAATACAATGAAAAGGTGTTATGCCCTGAATGAAAGAGCAAAAGCTCTGACAGCATTTGGTTTTGATCAGGTGACCACACATATATGCACACACATTTATACTGATTAAATTAATAAAATTACAGAAAACATAGCCTGCAAGAAATCAAGCCTCTGCTTTTAAGAAGTCAGTGCTATTGCATGGGGGGGAA
Organism: Aegithalos caudatus; assembly: GCA_013389925.1. NCBI lineage: Eukaryota > Metazoa > Chordata > Aves > Passeriformes > Aegithalidae > Aegithalos > Aegithalos caudatus. Next base: position 85,693 of record WEIU01001414.1, read on the forward strand.
ATTATGAACAGTGTATTCTTGGAAAAATTACTAAAAATTAAAGCACTAGTACACACACTGGCAAAAGAGCTGAGCTGCTCCTACTATTCTCTTTTGCTGTGGAGGCAGTGCAAAGCACCTGGGCTCAGGACTTGGCTCTGCTCAAATCCATTCAGGATCAGTCCAAAAGCAATGCCATGTCTTACATCTGATGTTCAGCTTCACACAACTCTCAAACCTGTGTCCAACAAACACACAAACCCCACTGATAACCCCTCAGGTGGAGCAATATGGTCATACAGAGGGGTTTCCAAGACCTGTGCCTAGACCACAGGAGGGCAACAATCCAAAAATGACCAGACAACATCAGTATCACATAGAGTTGTTAGACAGCAAGGAATAAATGCACTGAGGAAATGAAGAACTGCATTGTAGCAACACTTCAATCCTTCTTACAATAATTTAATACCAACAGGAAAAAATACCAGCCCTTTCTATAAATATAGTTAAAGTATTACTACCATGTGCATGGAGAAGGGTTTTTGCACTTTCTTTCATTGCAGAGCTTAAATCCTGGCACGATCTCAAGTGAAAGATGAAACCAGGGGTCTGCTGCAGAGCCTGTGTGTGTACCACAAACTACTAGGCACTCTGGCGCAGCCCAGCCCTGCCAGCAGCTCTGCTCCTGAGGGCCAGGACCAAAATAACCCCCTGGGAAATCTTCCAGAGCCATTACTTACCCACTTTAACAAATACAACTCACATTAGTTTTCAGAAGTTCCCTGTTTTACTCACTGAATAACAAATATGCATGAGGAAACCAGCAATGGAATTTAGAAGAAAGAGATTCAGTGTTTAAAATTAGCCCCCATGAAGATGTATGAGGAGACAAGAAACAGACAAAAAGAGAGGTTACAAAAATAAGAATGCATTATCTGTAGAACAGATACAAAAGCACTTTCTGCCTTAATACACAGGGATGGCATCTCCTACACAGCAGAACCTGCACACAACTGTCCATACAGAGCCTGAACAGCAAAGCGCTCATATGGGAAATGCTCTAGGTTGGAACAAGCTGGTTTTGACATGTCAACCATCAGGCAGACCCAGAAGTCCATATTTCTGTGCCCTTTCCTACAGGGTTGCATGCCTGGACCTAAGGAAGCATTTAGGAGAAGGAGGCTGAACAGTCTCTGCAGCATGACCACAAATCAAGCAAGAGTCTGCAGAAGGCTGAGACCACGAGTGTTATCAGAAGGATAGCAGCTACAAGGAGTGCCCATCTGGGTGATCTCCTGCCACATGATTGAACCTACCAGCCATGAAAAAGTCATAAGTATGGCAAAGGAAACATGAGGTGGTGTCTCCTGTGCTGAAGGGTCAGCAAGGGTCAGCCAAAGGCTGCCACAGCAGACCAGATTTATAATGAAGGCCCTCTGATACCCCAAAGCATGTCTACACAGATAGATTCAGCCAGGTTTAAGTAAATTTGGATGAAAGCCAAAATTACTCTTCTTGATTAATGGGACATGGGACGAAATAAAATCAAATTGTAATAAAAGTTCCAAAAAGTAAACTGTCTGGGAATTCACCTTGAAGAGCAACTCACGAGGACAGGTCCTTAGTTTTTCCATACACTACCTGAGGTCCTTCAGCCATGCAGAAAACCACCAAATACCAACAAAAAACATGAAAAGAAATGGTCTCATGCTTTTTCTGTAGGCCTTTGCAGTAGCAAGTGGGGCCAAGTGCCACGCAGAAAGAATGGATACTGGCAGCCATGTGATAAATCACTACCCTGGACACCAGCTTTTTGGAGAGAAGTTTCTGCAGCCTGCAAAGAGAAAGTCAGGCCCCAGGCTTGCGTCATCCCACCCCTGAGTCATCCCGCCACGCAGATCATCTCTCCCACCATCACTCTTCGGCCTGGCTCATGTAATTATTACTGCAGAGCTGCAATCATCCCTATGCAGTCAGAGCAAAGCTCGCAGCCCCACCCACACACAGAGAAAAGAGCCACACTCACCCAAAATTCAGCACCTGAACACAAAACTGAGACCCCAGAATAAAAAAGGGAGGCAGAGAGGGCACCCCTCAGACTCCTCAAGGGATTCAGGCAGGGGATGCTGCCTGAGATACAGGATGCCCTACATAAAGGGGACAGGAGAGAGGACAGAGCAGCAGTGGGGGATGGATAATCTCTGCCTGGCTCATGCCTGTGACCAGGTTATGTCAGGTGCTATTAAGGCACGAAGTGTGAGCACGCATGTGTGAAACCCCACTGCAGACTGCTCCAGCAGCCCTGAAATGAAACCTCCTTTAAAAAAAAAAAAATTTAACAAAAAAACCCCAAACAACCAAACAGAAAACAACAGCACACTCTATGCAGCAGTTAAGAGAGAAGAAGATGGACCCAAATGTGCCCAGAGGAGCAAACCAAGGAGACATACACCTCCAAAACCACCCTTCTCCCCTGGGCTGAGTGCTGCTGCTGCCATTTCATCTGCTCTGCTCCACCGCCCATCCATGTCCCCCGAAGGCAGAGCTGCAGCCGCCGGGGAGCTCTGCTGTGCCTTCAAAGAGCCTAAACTGGGTCAGCAGAATGGAGAGAAAAAACCTGATTAAAGCATGAAGAAAGCTAGCAGACCTGCTGGCTGAGAGACAGCAGAAGGAAGGGAAAGGCACTCACAGGCTTTGCATCTCCTTGGAGGCACAGAAAGACAAGGGCTGCTGGTTCCCCATTCCACAACTGCAGGGAGGGAAATGTGTTTTTCAAATCTGTAATGGGATGCAGGCAACAGAAACACATTTGGGGATGGGGGAGGATAAGTGTGTCCCTCTGTCCTTCATGCAGCATTCTGCCTAGGGCCACCCTCACCAGCATTTCCAGTCAATTTATTCTGACTTAAACCAAGTGAAACAATTTAAATCCATGCAAATCTAAAACCCTTCATGAGCTTTATGGCTACGGTTTGCACCATCCTTTCTTGTGCCTGAATAAATACAGAGATGTCGGAGGAAGAGCCCCAGCAGCTGCCAAACTCAAGCAGCATCTTTTGGATGCAATTAAAAATGCTAAACAGGATAAACAGGAGGCCATGAGGAGGAAGCTTTGTTTCTCTGAGAGAGACTTCTGACCTTAAAATAAAACAAGCCAAAACCACTTCTGCATCTGTAGGTGAAGAGCAGCAAAAGGGTTCGGGGGCTGCCAAGTTCCAGGAGTGACGTGGATCCTTAAGACAGATATGACTTCTGGAACTATAATTGGGGTGACATTTGAAAAGAAAGAGTTTTGCAAACCACAGAACTCAGAGCAGCTGAGAGCTCTTCCAGTGACCAAGGCTTTGCCAATGTCCAAACCAGGTGATGGTGGATAACAGAGATGTTGTTATCCCCTTGTACCACCAAAACCTCCAGAACCATACACCTCATCTCCCTGAAATCTAGCATAAATCTAACTTCAGTATGGAAAACACCTTCTTCAAACTACATCACTGAAAATACAAACAGGGTTTTCTCCACAGATCCTGGGAAACCAGCTCCAGATCCCTCTGTGGGGCTGCACACCCACCACTGTGGTCTGTGGGCCCACACAAAGCCATTGCACCCTCGTCCTGACCACTGGCTCCAGGGTGGGCTGTGTATTTGCTTAAAGATGTCCAATCAAAACATCAGCCTAAGAAATCATGGGGTGGGTGGGGAGAACATTCCCTGCTAGAAGGAATCTGAGCTCTGCAATTGCACATACCATATCTAGATATTGTTGTAAATACTTCTATCTACAGAAGGAATAGGAGATTTGATCTAGTATACAAATAAAATTCAGCAATCTCTCCTGTCACCCATGGAAAAGGCTATCAATAATTCATTTTAACAAAAAAGGAGATCAAAGAAATGTGCTGTGTTAGTTTGACATTTTGATATGTTGGTTCAGGATTCTTCTTTAATGTAATATGTAACAAACAGCACAGTTCATCTACAAATGCCAGACATGCTTGCAAATTGTTGAATATAACAGGTCTATTAATATTCACTTAGAATTTTCAAATTAATTCATATTCACTGCCTTTACATCATTTTTACTGCCTCTCCCCAGCAGTTGTAGGTCAAGTGGAGCTCTCAGAAATGGTACAGAGTTTCCAAAGATAAAGTTTCAAATTTGTAACCACATTTCCATCTATTTCTTCATGTTACCCACCACATAGCTTAATGTCCAAACCAACTTGTTTGACTATTATGTACTTGCTGTGAATTGTTTCTAAAAATTGTACCGTTAGGAGTCAGAATGAGGTCTTGTGTCCTAAATCAACTGTCTGTGCAAGTTCACTCTCATATATTGTGGTTTGATTTCATTTACAATTTCCTTATGGGCATTTGGTGGAGTGGATGAAGTATATTATACTCCAGAAAGCACAGTCTTGCAATCCACAGATTTCAGTGTTATGTTGCAAGAGGTATTTATTGCAGCGGAGAACTGCTGGCAAATTTAACATATATTGCTCAAGCTCAGTCTGTATTCCCTATGCTGTGCAGAAGACACAAGGGGACTCACATAATCTACATTTAACTGGGGTAGGGCAAATTTCTTGCAAGATGAAATCCTCTCTGAAATGCAGAAAATTGTTAACTCTCTGTGACTTATCTGTTCCAGGGTCAAGTAGAAAGGTAAATACTCCTGTTGCTACATCACTTTGATTAAGGATTCTCTTTAAAGTACATTTTTAGGCAATATTTAGGCAGTTCTTTTAAAAACTATTTCCCTGGAGTAAAGCCCTTGATGGTAACAATCTTTGTTAGAAGCTGACACAGTATTGTGCTGTCTTTGGAGGGAAAGTAGCAGTCACTCATATCCTGAGCATGACTGGACAGTACAGACTCCTGGATACAGAATTCTAGATCCATGGCTTTTCTAGGTAGTGTAGCTTTAAAATTACTATTTACATTGGCTGCTCTATCTAGAAAAGAGCTGCAGTTTTTTGGAGGAGGAAACAGTTACCAAATGAGATGACACTCCAGGTGGTACAGTTGTTACCTGATACAGATGATAAAGTTGTATCATCCTTGTTACATTCAGTCCACTGTGAACAGGAAGAGCCAAAATTATGATTTTTTTTTTCCCCACCAATTGTCTGCAGAGTGCCACGCTGACAGTTGCATCTACTGGAATCCTTTGGCACTGCCATATCTCCAGAAACAGCACTCACAAGACTCGTGCTTTTACCTACAAGGGAACCAGGTGGGTCAATCTCCCTGCCAGGGACCAAACTGCCAGAAGAAAGCCTTTTCCTCACACTCTTCAACTCAAGGACTCCCATCCCCATGACCTCTCATCCCCAAAAAATCCAATCCCCAAAACTCCCAGTGCCACATACAGTGGTTCACTGCTAGTTGCAAGGAAGCAGCTCCAAGGACAAGACTTTAAAGCCAGGGCCATCCACATCTCTATGTCTGCCTGACTGCCTCTTGAACATCTTTCAAACCTTGCAGGTTTTGCATCATATTGAGGAAAGCAAGTTCCCGGCAACTCCTGCAGCTGGGACCAGCTGGTCCCAAAGGTGGCCTTGGGTCTTCCCTTAATTACATGTAGAATATGCACAGGGAGTGGAAGAGCAATGTTCAAGCTAAAGACAACTCTCGAGTCTTCCTTAGTCTTTGCACCTGCCAATAAATTTTTTAATCACTTAGATGCTTCTGAAAATTTCAGTCACTGTTGGAATAATCCCCCCAGAATCACAAAAGAATATCAAAAAAGCCACTGCCACTCACTCAAAGAGATACAGTGTGAACTACAAACCTCTGAAGCCTGTTTAGAAAAGCCATTCCAGAGTAGGAGGTAAGGAATGGCTGCAGCCAGCCAGCAACAGTCTGACATGCAGCAGGGTCCCATCTGGCAGCATGAATTTTATTTCTGATTACAATAACACACAGCCCAGAGGCAGCAGCATAGGCAGCAGCAGCAGCTGGATGAGGATCTGGCAGCCCAGACTGTGACCCTGCCACTAACATGACAGCTCCCGTTTCCTGGGATAGGGGTCTGAAGCAGGTACCCTGCCCTGGCCCCACAAAAAGGAGAACAGAGCACTGATCTGAATTTAAGGGGGTTTAAAGCACAAGATACAACTTTACATGAGCCCAACCACTCTCAGATCTTCACTTGTATCATGAAATCGGGGCCAGGGGGGTTGGGGGAATCCTTCCCCTGACATGCAGTAGGAGCACAAACAAGTTATTATTTGAAAGGCTGTACAAAGGTTAAGTCTTTAATCCCCTTAATCCAGATGACAAACAAACAAAACCCCAAGAATGGCATCCTGGAGCACAGCTGAGCACTGCCAGGTCTCTTACAGGGGCTCTCTATTCACATTGCTGCAGCCAGTTATGAGCCTCCAGCTAAAAAGTTGCTGCAAAAAAAACAGATGCAGGCATGGTTTTATTCCCATCTCTTTAAAGCTTATCATGGGCAATTTGGCAGCCTGGGCTTGTGTTTCAGTGAACAGGGTTTAATCCTCAGGTCAGTGGTACCAGGGTTACTGGATTTCCAAGTCTGGCTGCTGTTGCACTCCTACTGACTCTCTAGTGCAGTGACTCCTCCTGCTTGTTACTCGTGCACAGGGAAAATACAGATTCTGCTGAATAAAATCAAGAGTGCTCAAGGCAGGGGAGCAATTAGATAGTGACACACAGAGGAATCAGAAGATGAACTGCAGAGTGTTTGGGGCTGAAGAGAGCTCCTCTTTTGGTGCAACTTACAGAAAAAATTCGGGTCAATGCAATGCACACCGGCATTTGTTCCACTCCCAAACCATGACACTGTGGTAAGAAGACACCAGTGCAGGCACTCAAAGGGTTAAATGGATTTAGGACCTGACCTAGGTTTATAGAATACTGGGAAATCCTTCCACTTATTTCAGCAGGAATTGGGTCAGCTGCAACCATGCATCTTAAATGAACCACAGGAAGAGTGTCACTAATTTCAGTAGTAGTATTCATGCAATTCAAAGTAGATGTGTGACTATTTACCTTGCAGAATCAAGTGTAGAGGAAAGGTCTAAGCCAGTGAAATAAGCAACACATTTAAAATGGCACTATCCTTTCTGCCATATAGCCCACCACAAGCTGGTGAGCTACCAAAGATGAGGTGCAAGAGATTGTAATTAAAAACCGCATTTCCTCTTAAAGTTTTTCTCATCTTTTCTGTATCTGTCTTACCAGGTATGAGCCACTCAGTACAGAGTCTGTAATTTAAAGAGAAGAGTTTCTGGACATGATCTAAAAGGTCACAACTTCAGATACTACTACTACTACTACTACGATAAGCCAGCAGAAGAGTTAACAGCACTGGTATAGCCCAACCTTTGACAAGAATTTTTTTAACAGTCTTTTTGGAAATGAAAAGTCCCTTTTCTCCTCATTTTGGATACTCTTTGGGTTGATGCAACAGCTCCCTTGGCTTCTCCCCATTTTACTACAAATGGAATTGGACCCAATCTCTCGCTCTAAGCAGAGGTCAGACCAGTCACACAGGCAGAGCAGCAGAGCACAGGAAGGCTGGAGGGCTGTGAGATGTTCTCTGGTTGTTGAGCAGTCACTCTGGTGAGCACCAAGCACTCCAGATCCATATCATCCCTGCAGTCCTCCTCACTGTGTCCCCACCACAGCCAGAGCTGCATATCACACACAGAAAATAAAATGCAAAAGGCAATTTGCACAGTGCAAATACAAATTATGCAATCCAGCCTCCAAATCTCAGCACACAGGGCTAGAAAAAGAACATAAAGGCTCCTACCTGAGCTGATGAGACCCAAAACCAAATTGAAAAGGATGTACAATGGCACCAGCAGCTCCTGCTCTGCACAACTCCCTGTCTCTGGTCTTAGGAAATTCTACTAAAGCATGTTATCCATTTGAGATTATATGTGCAGTGAGAAGAAAAACTAGATGGGAGGAGGTAAAGAGAAAACAGATACCGATTTGTAACTGGGCCCTGAATTACTGCTAGAACAAGACTCCCTCTGCCACGAGGATGGCAAGTGTCTGATCTCATTTCATATAACTGCAAAGGTCACTGCAAAATTACAGCTCAGTTCTGGTTTCATTTGGAAAGAAAAAAATTCCATGGTTCATTTAGATCATTTGGGAGTAGTCAGCCTTCTTCCAGCTCCCAGCACAGAAGTCCCATCTGCCCAGTCTTTCACCCCACTTTAACAGAACACAACAGTTGTGTTTCAAGATGCATTATAAAATCAAAAGAAGAGGGTAAATGACTATACAGCCCAGAAAGGGTGAAAAGGACTATGAAGGACAATAAAACCCTGTATTTATGTGGAGACTGCTCATGCCATACACTATCAGGCTGCCAGGCCCCCTGCCTGCCTGAGTGCTGACAGACTTTCCATCCCTGACCGTTCACAAGGTCATGGTCCCTGCTGATATTCCATTCCACTCAACAGCCTGGTTTTCCTTAGTCCCACCAATTCCAGGTAGGATCTCACAGCCAGTAGTTCAAGAATATGACAATTAAAGATTAATGTTATAAGTGCATGGGAAGTTGAAAAAATCCAGATTTTTTTACTGTCATGCCAGACATATTCATTTTTAAACCTTACTCTTGTGCTTCAAAACACCAGGCCAGGAGTGTAACTTTTCCCCAGCAGATTGCAAATGCTTTCTTCCTTTCAGCTTCCAACTAGTTTTGTGGGCTAATATACTTTCCTTTATTTAATTATTCACTGCAACACATGAAACATTTAGCAGCTTCTATACATGAAGAAATGAGTGCTGTTTCCCAATGACAACATGCTAAGTATCCTTAATAACAGGAATAAGGAAATTAGTTTACTAGAACAAAGGGAGAAAGGGCAGGGAAAATGAGAGAAGCTCAGAGCAACTAGAACTTACTAACACAAAAAAAACCCAAAAAACCACTGAGACTTCATTTCTAAGAAATGGTCACAATTAGCTGATCTGGGAAATGCAAGCAAAAAGAAACAGACTTTTGAAGTGCAAAAAATGTTTTCTGATACGACTTCTGGGCTACACTTCTTCTCTTTCTCAACACTGGTGGCAATGGGTCAATGAGAAAGAAGCCACAGATGCAATGTTACAAGATGTAACAGTTGTGTTTTCTTAATTGCGCTAAACCCCTGATAGCTGTGAGAAATGTGTGTTCTTCCAAAGAACAGAAAGTTAAAGGCTGAAGTCATTAACAAAAGCCATTCCAAGGCACAATTTTTCTTGTGAAAGCAGGACTGCAAACACAACTTCCAGTGTATGCTCTACTCATTTAATGTCTTTTGCAGCAGCAGCAGCTAGAGATGGTCTCATCAGGTTACAGAGCATTGTGACCTCCTGAGAGCAGCCCACACCACTGCACTGCCAGCTCACCATCGATCTGGGATGGGACAAACCTGGTGACCTTGACATTTCTGAGGGCTCAGATGAAACTCTTCACTCTGCCCTTGAAAGCCTGAGTAGGATTGTGTGGGCAAAAGGATTTTTCCTGATTCTGGTGTTTATTTGTTGGGTCACAGAGGTAAAATTATCTCTGTTTGATTACTTAAAGCCCTTGGCTGTGGAGATAATCTGTGCATTAGCACCTGTACGGTGGGTGGTTTGCAGTTCTGAATCTGTAGCTGGAAGCAAAGGAGTCATTTTGCACAGCACTTTAAAACTGAGAATACAGGACAAAGAGCCCTCCACGGCCCCATGCAGAAGTTGCCTTCTGCAGGGAGAAATTCTTTCATTTACTGGCAATGAGGAGGGTGAATGTCCACCCGTGTCCTCCTGAACTCCCCCACCTCCCATGGCAGCACCCACAGAGAAAGAACATCTCGAGCAAACACCCAGTGGAGCCTTAACTCCTGCAATTGCAACATCTGTCTCTTTATGCTTTCACAAATGGAGACTGATTACCAGTAGCACAGCTTAAAACAGCAGGTCTCAGCAACTTTGTTCAAGAGCCACAAACTTGCTATCACAAATCTAAACCCCATTACCCTTGGGAGGCAGGGGGGCTCAAAACACCTACCTGGGCACAACTTCTGTGGGAAAGGTGGGACAATGCTCTGGTGCACTGTGGATAAATACTTAGAGTGCAAACACTGCTGGAAACAACAATCTAAACTCTCCATCTGCTAATCCACCAAGCAGCTACTCCTTGCCCACTTGTGTCTGTAGGAGAACCACAGCAAGCTGCCTCTTCCCAAGGCAGCATTAATTTTTCTTTGAGGATTTGCAATTTTTCTCCTCTTACCTTCACTTTGTCTGCAGCTGCTGAGCTTTAGTCCCGCCAAGGAGAAGTGGGTGCAGTTCTAGTCAGATTTCAGGCTGGAAGATTTATAAAGAACAGACATCAAAACCAAAGAGCAGAAAACTGATAGAAGCTAGAAAGGGCCATGAAGTTTCCCAGGGACAGGAATGACAAGAAGCAGAGATGCATACTTGTTTTATTAAAAATCTGCATATGAAAGTAGAGCATCTTCACATACAACAGACCTGCTCTGTGCTATCTCTTCACTTTGGCATGACCTGAGATAAAGCAGACATACAGCTCATGTTAAAGTATCACCTATAGGGAGTTTTTGTTTGTTTGGGATTTTTTGGGGGTGGGAGGGGGTAGAAGTTTTGCCAGCACTCTATATGCAAGAGCCTTACTGTGGTACACAGACACGTTCAACCTCCACACAGCCACAACTGCGCCAAAGATCTGTAGGCACAATTGATAATATCTGGAACACATTAAAAAATTAGAATGTATAGTTCCCTCAGCAGCTGTACTACTTTTCTCACAATCTTTACTAATTAACATACATTGAGGAGCTACCAGCAATCACAGGCCCAAGGTCGTATTTAGCTTCCTTTCTAAACAAGGCACTGAAAAATACCTTCAGCATCAACAGTGCTGCAGTCTCACATGTAAGAGAACTAAAACTTCAAAGAGTTTCTTTGCCGTAAGTCCCCCATTTTTCTTCTCTTTTTAAAAATTTTATTTTAAATCACATAAGTTAATCAAATATGGCATGTTTGTGGATTGGTCCACCACCTCTCTTCTTCCAACCTCATCCAGTGAAATCCTGCCTGATTTTGGGAGAAAACTGGAGTAAATTCATCCCTGTGTATTTTGTAATTAAAATTACCACACTGAAAAATGCACATCAAGGAAGGCAGCCAACAGACAGCTCATTTTGGTGAAAGGGATGGGAATGGTGGACACGGAGGCCGCCAGGGCAAGAAACTGCTCAGGTTTGCAGATCCCAAAGGAAAGCATTAAAACCCATTTTGAGGCACTTCCAACATTTCCACTGCCATCCTTCCTGCACTTTAAAAGCTATCTCCACTGTGCCATCAATTTTTATATATTTTAGCAAATCATTTAAGAGAATTTTATCCGCTCATTACCATAAAGAGTTAAAAGTTACATGGTCTGTATGATCTTTGGATGACAAAAGGGACAGACAAGGCAAATGTTTTATTTACGCTTTAAAATTGGATGTGGAAAGACTTATAAATGGATTAATTTTAATTAGTTTCCTCATTTTATTGAAAAAAAGCATGACTTAAAATTAATGCATTGCTACCCTGAGTATTAACAAATATGTCAAGTCTTTGCTTCTTTTAAAGTTCCTTTGTTGCTTAGAGATTTTTTTATTATATATCAGAAGCAGCCTCTGATTAGGCTAATTTTCAAAAACCATGATCGAATGCAGCATGGCACAAACATTTTTGTTGATTTTTAACAAGGCAGCCCCAATAAATATTAATCTCTGGGGGGAATGTTTGCACTGTGGCCTTTGTGTCCCATCTCACAGTATGGTGGAGACAGATCCTCTCCCCAGACTCCTCCCAAAGAGCTTATTTGCTGTTTGGGAAGTTTAAACTAGGTACCCACCTCAGAGCAGAAGTATTTGAACAGCGGCTTTAATATTTGTGTCTCCTTGGACTGTTTCTCTAGTGGCTGCAGAGACTGGATTCCTCACAGATAAAGTGCAGGTGTGGTACCTGGGAAGATTTTTAAAAGACTGCATGAGATGCCTCGGCATTGTGCTGTATTTTATTAGGGCTCCAAGCAAAATGGAGCAAGGCCAAAAGTAAAGATTTTCCCTGCCTACCTGAGTTTCTTCTGCAGATGCCAGGACTACAGACAGCAGAGATGCCAACATCAGCCTTTTTCCCCACCATCTCCACACTGACTCATGACAAGCACAGAGAGGTGTCTGCCTTAGGGGGTTTACTTACAGTACAAACCAGGTAAGAAAGCCCCAAGACATTTGGATACCAAGGCTCAACCATCTTATATACAAGTTCACTTGCAATATTCACTTGTAGTATTTTTGACATTTTAGGACTGTATCAGAAGGCATCCCTACTCCTAAACATAGTCCCATGAGTAAGCTCTCTCATCTGAGCTGCTTCTTCCTGTGTAAGCACCACAAGATTTCAGCCTTCACCCCCACCCACAGACAAACACCCACCACTGAAGTTCTCTTCAACTCCCACAGGGTCAGTGCAGCCTCTTCTCTCCACACAGTTAATCTGACTTGCCTTCTCTACATCCAGCACCACAACTGAATTAATTAATTTTAAAAATTACTGCTACTCTATTCCTGGGTTTTTTTTTTTCTTCTTCAGCTCCTTGCTGCAAGTATCTTCCAGTGCTGAACTTGACATGTGCTTTGACTCTGCACACATGGAGGGCTTGGCTCCCAGTCACAGTAGCCCTTTCCTCATTCAAACCACCAAAATTATTTCCTGTGCTGGACAGGGCTGGAGAGGAGTTCCCATCACATGTTCCTACAGCTCCGATGCCTCCATGGCCACCAAGTGCTGCCTGTGCCCACACCAGGTGTGGGGGATCAGCACATGACACGATGCCCACACTTTCACAAAGAACCCTTGTTGTACGTCTTCTCTTCCACATTTCTCCTGTGAGCACCCTGCCCTCTCTGCACTGCCCAAACCTGTGGATGTGACTGCTCTCTAGCTCCTGGTAGCCTGTCTTCAGACTCCTGCTCCTATTCTGGCAGTCCAAGAAGGCATGAAATGAAAGCCCTGGCTGTTCTGGAGGGTTTGTTGCTGTTGTAAGAGCCCCAACACAACCCGCCTGAGCATTTTAGGGTATCACAGCCGTGAATCATTGGCTCGTGAAGGATGAAGTCTGGCACCTTCCTGTACTCCAGCCAAACAAAAGGGAGGAGGAAGAGAGAGAAGTGACACTTTCCCCTCCACTTGATGAAAGCAAAATCTGATGGAGATGGGGTGGGGGGAGAAACAGTCTGGGTGCTAAGCCTTTATTAATTAATGCATGTTTTGAAAAAAGAAATGGAACAGTGCACTCATTTCAGCTGGTTTCTAGGAGCTTTTGTGACCTTAATAATTCATGTTTATGCAAGCTGCTTATAATGTTAAGCAGTTGGGTTTTGTAGGTTTTGTCCATTGAATTTAACTGAGATGAATACATCTAGCTGTGAAATGAGGTTGGCCATAATACTCAGAGGGAAACTTTTTAAAAAGTCAGTGTTTTTAGAAGGGCTAACAAAATTCACAGCTTTGTCTGAAATAATTTTCCATCTATTAATAATACACACAATATAAGAAACAGAAAATATTTTTTTTCCCAGATTCATTCTTTCCCTTAGCTTTTCATGTTTTGGCAGCATTTCCAACATCAGTTAATTACTTCTCAAGCACATAATCAGGATCTCCTGGCTGTTTTGCCTTTCTTCATAGCAACAGGAGCATAAAGCAGGGATTACAAATACTAAAGTACTCAGGAAAACTAAGAGGCAGGTGGAACTCATATTTTGGACATCAATCTGGGCTCCTGCAATGCAGAGCACTGCTAGCACAGGGAGTCTTTCGTATTCCAGGCTTATCACCCATGGACACACAACTCCTTTGGGACATCACTTCAGACAGTGGCCTGGACTGAGCAGCAGCTTATACCTGACCCACCAGGTAGCCAGAAGAAAGCATGCCAGCACCCAGAATAAGCAGCTGCTTATTGTCCTATCTTTATATGTATTTCCCAACATGCCAGCTATGATTATTCCTACACACTCTTCACTGAAACTAACAGGTTTCTGAAAAAATCTGCACTCACTTATTATCAACAAAAGATAGGCCACTTTTCTCAGTATCCCTTCAAAATCTGGCAGTTATTTAAGGGAAACTGAGAGCCTGCTCTTTCCTGAGCACCTTCAACAAGGAGACAGGATGCCGCTGTAAAGGGTCACCCCTCTGAAGTGCTGGCAAGCTTGTGCACATCCCTGCCAGGCCATGTTTAAACTGGAAGCTCTTCCATAAAGACACTTAGTTGGTTTTGCGCCTAACTTTATTTAAACAAGTTCTTATTTAAGAGAAGCAGTGTTCATTTGAGCTGAAATCACAGTTTGCTCCTCAATGCAAATTGCCAAGGGCACCTCCCAGCAAACAGAAAGCTTCTGAGTGCAGGTGAGGAAGAGCAAACTGTCCCTGCGGTACCAACAGCATCATAAAATAAATGGAAGTGAGAGATGAAAGAAAAAGATTACTGTAAAAGACATGGGGTTTTGCACCAGGTTTACTCTGGCTTCAGTAGAAATGGGCTCAAATGGATCTTCTTTTTTCCCCCCAAATAAGGGATGTTAACTCTTAACACAACCTACACACACATTGACACTCGGAGCCCACACAATGTCCCTGAAATACCAACCATTTCTGGCAGTCAGTGCACCCAGGTGAACTCCAGGCAATTACAGACCAAAATGAAACCAGGTGATTTTAAGGCAAGTATTAGGTGTTCCATAAAATACCTCAGGTTAAGTTTTAATAGTTAATTTTTAAAAGTTTGTTTTTAAAAAANATGAGCCCAGGGCAGTATCATTGGCAGTAGCTAATGTAATGTCCACTGTCTTGTCTATCTAATAGTACATAAAGTTCAAAAAATATTTCCTTGCATACTTACATGATTCAGACTAATAGTTTTAGTCATTATATATTAGATACCTAAATCACTTGGCACCTAATCCAAGCTCTATCAGTTTTAAGGCCATTCCTTACCCCAATGAGCACTGAAGAGAGACAGTAAAGATGCCATACTATATCTTCCAAACAGAAGGACTTCTTGCCACTTATTAGAGAGATTACTCCTGCGCTATCATCCCATCTATAGGAGTTATTAAAAGACCACAGATAATCATTAATAATCATTAATCTCAAAGCAGGCTGTCTCCAGTCAAGGTTTCCTACTCACAAGCTCCATTTTTCCAGTGTCTGTATGTAGTGAAAAGCTATTCCATTACAGGACCACTCCAAACTAGAAATACCAATACACAGTTTCTCTGTGTTTCTCAAGCTGAGCTACCATTTTTGATGCTTGCCCACATCCACGCAAGAATCATGTAGGACATACTGGTCTTCAGACTGACAAACTTGTCAGTTCATTTAGGAAACTTGCAATTGTGATGCCTAAACCCTTCCCTACCTCCCAGCCCTAGATGCACATGAAAAAAGGGCAGCTGCCTCCTCTTTGGCTGTGTACAACCAGTGGTTTCACATCTATCAGACTGGAGCACTCCAGTTGCCTCCATGCTGGGAGCACCACAGCGAGCTAGAAGACTCTGACAATGAATGCTTTTCTCTGCAGCTTTAACCACATGTCATTACCTTTCACATAGAATACACTTAAAAGTAAATAAATCTACAAGGTACCAAATGATTTAGTGGAATGTTCTGCAGACAAACAATGCTATCTACCCCCAAGAATCAAAATTAAT
The DNA here is from genome assembly GCA_013389925.1 of Aegithalos caudatus. Lineage (NCBI taxonomy): Eukaryota > Metazoa > Chordata > Aves > Passeriformes > Aegithalidae > Aegithalos > Aegithalos caudatus. The sequence continues at coordinate 101,424 of WEIU01001414.1, forward strand.
TGGAGGAGGAAGAATCTTTTAATTGATACAGCTCTATAATGTAAAATGGCACTTGATTGACAGGCAATTACACTTCAAGCAATTTCTGTGATATAGTGTCTAACAGAACAGATACAGCAGGAAGGAAAAGAAAAAGCAAGCCTAAATACTGCAAGAAATAAAATGTGTGTGCACTCTCTGTGTGATCAATGCAAACATAACCACAAACATTTGCATTACAATTGTGCAGTAAATAAAAACCTCACAGCTGAGACATTTACAGGCACATTAATAAATACACTTTCACATCTCACAGAGAGGACAGCAATTTATTCAACCACCCAAATAAGACATCTTGCAGCACAAGTCATGTTTTAATTAGGAAGGATCCTCCTGAAAGTAAAGCTCAGGTGACCCAGCAGGTCCTTTCAACCCTACATGTCCAGGGGCTGTGATTCACCACACTTCAGACTACTCACTGCACAGAGGTTTAAATTCTTTGATGAGCAGTGGATGTGGCCTGAAAGACAAGGCTGCAGGCCAAGCAGAGCCTGTCACACCTCACTCCGCAGAGCCCCACATCTCTCAGCAGCCATGGTGCACCAACCTGAATAACTTTGCATTTTGGAGTGGTGCCACCCATTTGTTTGCTGCATTTATTTATTTCCAGCTGAGCTAAGGGACAAATTTCCCATATAGAAAAGCTCGTAGCTTTATTCAGAAGATAAAGAGGAGGATGTCTTCTACTCCATAAGAGGGCAGAGATGGATTCCTGCTGGAATAGGACATGTCACATGTCATCTTGCAGCCCAAGTCCCATCATAGCAATGAAGATGTTTTTCTGCTCAGCTTCTTGCCCCAGGAAGTAGAGGATTGAAATACAACACATATGGAGAAAGGTTCCTCTGTGGTATAGAAGAATAAAGGGTGGGGAAGATGATTAAGAGAAGGGGGATATAATCTATGCTACTGAGAGCCTGGGAGGAAAACTGAAAGCTGGCTTGAATTCAGCATATTTGTATTCCCAGATAAACATGGTGAGCATGTTCCCAGCAGAAACACCTGTGAGGATGGCTTGAAAACTGGAAACTGACACTGCAGATCTGGGATGACCACAAGCTCATCACTTGTGAAAGTCCTTCAAACCCAGGCACACTGGGAAAACCGGTAAGAGCATAAGAACGGGATTAATATTTTAAAGATGAAGTGCTGGTTAAAGTTTAATACCTGTCCCACTTGTCATCTGAAATCCTTCATTAAAGGAACTGAGCTCAGATGAGGCAGGGACTTTAGCCTTTAGCGTGAGGTCAGTTGCCATTGAAGCTCCTGCCAGGCTTGATTAAAGCTGGTGGGCTGACAGCCAGGCACTACAATGAGCAGAGGTGGCTGCCAGGGGTCCCATCCACCCTCCTCCCCAGCACAGGGGACACAAAGGAGCTGAACCATGTGCATCAGAGTGTTAGGGTGCCATTAAGTAAGCAGAGCCTTTGGAATTGGTGTTTTGCTGCAGACTCTGGACGGAAGTTTTCTCAAAACTCATGGATTCCAAGTTGGTTTTCAATTTTGTGAAATTTTTTGAGAAATACATACTCCAACAGATGTCACTCTTCAATTTTCACTGGCAAGCTCTCTTCCCACATCCCTTGAGTGGATAGACAGCAGGATGGAGACTGTGGAGGATGAAAGTCCCTCCGACTCTAAGTAGAGATCAGGTCTATGACCACCTGAATACATAATGTAAATAATCTACTACCATGTATGTAAGCCCATAGGACACAGTGAGGTGCATCCAGAGTCCTGAAGGAATTGGCTGATGTAGTTTGCAAGACATTAACCATGATATTTGAAAAGTCATGGTAGTCAGGAGCCAGGTGACCAGAATAGAGGAAACATCATAACCAACTTAACAAAGGGAAGAAAAGAGGACTCCAGGAATCACCTGTCACCCTCACCTCTGTGCCTGGGAAATCACAGAACAGATCCTCCTAGAGACTGTTCCAAGGAACTTGGAGAACAAGGAGATTACTTGGGACAACCAGCACAGCTTCACCAACAGTAAATCCCACCTCACCAACCCAGTGACGTTCTGTGACGGAATGACCACATCAGCAGACATCTTTGACATGATGCCCCGCAACATCCCTCTCTTTAAATTGGAGAGAGATGAATTTGATGAGTAGACAGTTAGATAGATAAGAGAAGGATAACCTTCTTCACTGGTGAGAAGGTTGTATCCAGAGAGTAGTGGTTGGTGGCTCAGAGTCCTACTGAACATCAGTGACAAGTGAAGTCCCTCAGGGGTTCATACTGTCAGCAGTGTGATTTATTATCTTTATTAATGACATAGATGAAGGCATCAAGTGCACACTCAGCAAGTTTGCAGTCAACACCAAGCTGAGGTGGTTTGACAGGATGCCATCCAGAGGGACCTGGGAAAGCTCGAGTAGAGATCCACAGGAACATCATGAGGATTAACAAGATCAAGTGCTGGTGCTGCACCTGGGTCAGGGCAGCCCCCAGTACCAGCACAGGCTGGGCATGACCAGACCCAGAGCAGCCCTGCCCAGAAGGACCTGGGGGTGCTGGTGGGTGAGAGGCTGGACCTGCCCCGGCCATGGTACTCACAGCCCAGAGAGCCAAATGTGTCCTGGGCTGCATCCAGAGCCCCGTGGGCAGCAGGGGAGGGAGGGGATTCTGCCCCTCTGCTCTGCTCTGGTGAGACCCACCTGGAGCTCTGCATCCAGAGCTGGGCTCCCAGCACAGGAAGGACAATGGACCTGTTAGAGTGAGGCCAGAGGAGGCCACCAAGATTATTACAGGGCTGGAGCACCTCTCCTATGAGGAAAGACAGAGAGAGTTGGCATTGTTCAGCCTGGGAAAGAGAAGGTTTTGGGGTGGGACCTAATTGTGGCCTTCCAGTACCTGAAGGGAACCTGCAAGAAAGATGAAGAAAGACTTTGTAGTCCTGTAGTGACAGGACAAGGGGGGATTGCTTCAAACTGAAAGACAGCAGGTTTAATTTAGGTATCAGGAAAAAATTCTTTGCTGTGAGGTTGGCAAGGCACTAGAGCATTTTACCTGGAGAAGCTATTCAAGGCCAGGTTGGATGGAGCTGGGAGCAACCTGATCTAGTGAAAGATGTCCCTGACCTTAGAAGGTAGGTTGGAATTCCATGACCTTTAAGGTTCCTTCCAATCCTGTCCATTTTATGATATTAAGACCACATCCAGTAAAATACACAGCTCAGTATTGAAGCTAGACTTTCCCCACACCATCAGGCAACTGCTTTTGCCCTGTAAGTAGAGAGAGAAGCAGGAGTGTGTTTCTTCAGTCAGATCACAGTTACTGATTTATACGAGTGTTGTATTTGCATACAGCTGGAGGAGCGGAAAAACCCTGCTCCAGCAGGAAACAAGCTGTCTTCTACCCATCTGGGAAGATGAGAGCATTGCTAAATTTACAGACAACATGCAACAGGATGGTGGCACGGGTAAGAGGATACCTAGTGAAATCCAAAGTATTTACAGAAAATCAAGCAGTTGGGCTGCTCTCGTGCAGATCTGTAATACCAGGAGGAAAAAGCAGGATGTTTTCCCTGGAAGGCAGCAGTGAACATAGTGGGTTTGGCATCTGTTTCAGGAGGTCCTATCTCTGTCAAAATTCTGGACAAAGCCTGTTTGTCTGAGACTTTGCAAAGAGTGGAGGAAGCATCAATGCCCTCCTTCATTTTGTAGGTCAGGAAGGCTTTGGGTTTGGCAGGGTGTCAGCTCACATGTATTCTGTAAAGTGCACTTTAATTTTTCATTGTAGCAGCACCTACAGACTTTGATTGAAATAAATAATGAACTAATTTGTATCATGAATCTAGGAATCACTCTCTTCTGGTCCCCATCATGGAGAGGATTTTCTTCCCAGTGGCAAGTGTTAATGTATTTATGCCCTAGTTTCCCACAGTGGGTGTCACTATTGAAGTGTCAGGAAGGAAGGTTAGAGCGGCTTTTTCAGACTGTTCCTGTCAGCCTCAGCAGTCCGTTTTGGATGAAAACATCCCAGCAGAACACAGCCTGAAAGAAAGCTGGATTTTAAACAGCACAGCAAAAGTCTTTGTGTTGTATATGATTAAAATGTAACATTGAATAGGTCTTTTTCCCAGTCTGAGTCAGGGAGGACAGCTCCACTGTGTAAAAATTACAGGTTTTTTTTGCAGAATGACAGAAGTTTCACAAGTCTTTAATGCAGTTAAGAGACCATTTTCCATGGTTTTCTCATTTTTCAATGCTGTTCTTTCTGACAGGTCCCCCAGCACAAATCCTGCCAGGTACTGTTCCACTTGTGAGAGCTGGCAGGGGACAGGTGGCCATTCGCTGTGGTGAGACCTCAGAGAGGTGCCTACCATCACTTCTCACACAGCAAAAATGGCCAGAACCAAAATCCAGTGGGATCCAGAAACTCTGTTTGATTTGAACCATTCTGTGTGAGTCATGGTAATTTTAATAAACACAGTTAGTTGGGGGTGGGGAAGTCAATTATCAAAAGCAGCCTTATTGTAATTTTAAAGTTTTACCAAATTACTTTAATACAATTCCATTTAGAGAGAAATTTAGACTAAGTGCACACAGTTAAGTGCTGTAACCCACCCAGCTACTAACCCTCTCTGCAAACTAAAACTGCAGAGAAAGTAAGTAAAATGCTGGCCAAATCGAACAATGATGAAATTAAAGCACAACAGCACAACTATGTGTGGCTTATGACTATGTTCTAGCAGCATCCTTGGGAGGCTGCACTGAAGAGGAGGTGCCATTAGGCAGGTATAACAGGAGAGGTATTAGATTGCAGTATTACAGCTGCTCCCACCTCCCTTGCTGAGCTTACAATGTCACAGCAAGGCAGCAATATCAGTGTGCTGATACTAGATTAAGAGCCCTTTTTAGACAGAAAAGGATAATTATTTTCTCCTGGAGAGTACCCAAAATTAATTCTATTCGCCCAGACCACCTCTGTCATTGCTGGAAGCTGCTGCTGAAGGACCACAGACTCTGCCCTGGATGACACCACATCGCATGCAAATCTCCAGCTCAGAGCAGTAGTAACTGCATAAGATATAATGTCTTGTGACATGGCGAAGGTCATATTAGACTATTTGACCTTCAGGCTAAATTTATCAATTCAGTGAAATATATTAATAGCACAGTTTTTAATTAAGACAACATCATAGAAAGAGCAATACTGCTTGGTCCATTGCAGATCGGTATTAAAGTACAATATTAATTTAATCACTTTTGTACATGATCTAGTTAAAATTAGCCGGGAGAGCTGTTACTGTAACACATGGGTAATAGAAGCAGAAAGCTGAGGTTCACCAAAGTGAAGCCACTGCACTTCATTACAACCACAGCAGCCTCAGCAGGGCCAGACACACCAGCGGGGAGAGGTACAAGAGGGAACGCTCAAGGATCATACATGCTACAACTCACAGACCTTAAGGAACAAAATGCAGCTCATTACACTGCCATTGTTTTGACAGAAACAGGTCCCAAATTACTCATTTGCTCCTGCTATTTCCACTCCATCAGCAGTCAGGCAGGCCTGAGTCGGCACTGGACACGCTGCCCAGCATGGTGTAAGGCCATGCCAGGCTTTCCCAGGCCCTGTGCAAGACCCAGCTGCTACAGGGACAAGGGGAGAAAACCCAGAAAAACACTCTTCTCTGTTCCTTCTCTGCATACGTTAATCTACGTGCTTATTCCTGTTTGCATTACGAGGTGTATGTCATAAAAGAGCTTAAAGGATGTGTACTGCAGCCAAGTTAATATTGCTGTTGGAGCCCCAGCCTTTTTATTTCCTGACTTAACATTGCCCAGTTCAAACAACTTTTTTTGTTGTTTTTAATTCTGCATTTGTCTAATGGAGTTTATGAGTGGTTTGAACTCATTTCACGTAAGAATGCTACCTAGAGCACCCACAAACACCTGCAGGAAACCCAGCAAGAGAACAAGTTCTATACTGGAGTCAATAATAACATTCAGAAACACTAGCTAGTGTAGAAATGTGTACAAATATAGTAAAGAAGCTACTTTTAGCAACAACATTCAGAACAGTTTAGAAATGTGACTGCATTATAAGACCTTTTCACATACTACTCTGGTGAAACCCGGACCTTTTCATTTAGGGCAACTCAGCTGTCCTTTCAGGAGATAAAGTGTGCTGTGTACAAGAACTATAATTAAAAAAAAAAAAAAAAAAAAAAAAAAAAGGGGGGGGTGTTTCCACAGATGCTATAACTTGGATTTTAAAGGCAGGAAGCATTTCCCAATGCTTCTGCAGATGAGCTAAAGCAGATGGACCTTATATTAAAGCCTTTCCTACCTCGCAACACAAGCGTGCACTCTTGCACCCAGCCAAAATCCTGCCCAGAGATGTTCCCTATTTCACAAAGCTAGCAAAACACCCATGGCAATATCATGAAGATATGCAATAGCTTTTAAATATGACAACATCAAGGTTTGATGTCACTAGCATTGCCAAACAACCCCTGCAAATAACCTGCCATGTGAGATAGCTGCAGCTTTCTGCATTCCTAGGAAATCCTTTGCAATACCACCTGGACTCTGACCTTCTCTCCCTACCTCAACTCATCTGAGACAATCAGTGTGTTGATTTCTACCTTGGGAATCCTGGGCATCACTGGCTGGACCCAGGTCTGCTGTGCTGCTGGCAGAGCTGCTGGCAGCTGCATCTACCAGCTCAGGAGCTGGTAAACCAGACTAAACATCTACTCACACATCAAGAGTTTTACACTAGCCTTCTCCTGTCAACATTTCAAAGGGAACATAGAAAAGGCCTCATGTAATGAAAACCAAAATCCTTTAAAAAAAAATAATAAATAAATAAATAAATAAATCAGTCCCACTTCTGTAAAACGTTCATGAGTTTTATAAAAGTTAAAAAATAGGTTTCCTCCAGGCTAGGCACTGAATAATTTTAAAGAGAAGGGAAAAAGAAAAAAAAAAAAAAAAAAAAAAAAAAAAAAAAAAAAAAAAAAAAAAAAAAAAAAAAAAACAACTTCAAAGACACATTTTCCATTCTATTTGTGTTCAGGCATTTTGTTTTTCAGAAAATTATTAACTCAGTAATATCACAGGCTATTCTTCCACGTGTGCCATGAGCTTTGACTACCCAGATAATTCATCGAGTGCAAAGACCCATGCAAGAGAGGGAGAAGGCACTCTACAAAAGTTTCTGAGTCATCCCAAGGGATTAGCATGGTATTTGCAAGGACATGCATCCTGCACATGAAAGTGAGAGTTGCAGAGGGTGCACGGGCATTGCAGTTTGCCTTCAAATGAAGGCAGAGGATCCCACACCGAGGCGGCTGAGCACTCTGATAACACCTGCTCACAGCCACTCCAGCTGCCCCTCTGCCGGGGGTAGAACGAAGCCCAAGCCCTGATGTCTCCACTAGAAACATGAGGTTGATGCAGGGAAAGTGCTTGAACACACTGCCACTGCACTGGCCAGAGCGCTTCAGCATCTCGTGTCAATCCCCCACACACTCCCGCAGCCCCCAGGGACCAGGGAGTGAAGGCAGTTCTGGGACGATTCCTCTCCCAAGGCTTCACAGCGCTCTCTCCCAGCCAGAAGGAGTGAGGATTTGACAGCCCGTTGAGAGAAATTCACGGGCATTGACGTTCGTTAAAAGGATACCGAGGGAAAGCACCGAGGTTAACGGGATGGGCTATATTAAGCCCATTTCCAGCTTTACGGCACCTTCAAAGGGGCATCAGAGCTTTTTACGGCCACGCAGAATGGTCAGATAGTTACAAACTGAGACAGGTTTAAGTGAGCACCCCAGGCCACCCGAAGGAGGGGCAGCACAGTTGATTTCAGAGTTTGAGGTCAGTTCTTGATGTTTTTCTCTTACATATCTCATCCACAACTGCTCCCCAGTTTACAAGACTGCATATATCACAGCCTGCTTTGTGCGAGCAGGAGTATTTAATGACACAGACCTCCTGATGATTAGGAGGGAAAAATCGGCCACGTTTCATGCTGTCTGATTTTATTATACTGCTGCATACATGGAAGTGGGGGGTGGTTGCTGTTTTTTCTGCAACGGCAACCCCTCTTCCTCACATCCCCGGGTCCTGCAAGACAGTAACAGGCACTGTCACAACATGACCTAATCCACGCCGGGAGACAGGACAAAGCGTCACAGCAGGCGATGGAGCTGCCCCTCGCCTCCCAGGCAAGGCACACCGGGATTAGCAGAGCGAGGGCTGGTCAGAGACCCTACAAGCTCCCAGACCAGGGCATATGGCCCAGTGACCCCGAGAAGAGTGAAACACCATCAATCCCGGCAGGACCGGCTCTATCAACATCTGCCCCATTGACCTACACAACGACGAATCCCACTGACCCCTGGGCGTGGACTCCTGCAACTCACCAGCCTCCTGGGGATGGAGGTCCCAACAGGACGGGGTACGCGTCCCGCTGAGCCTCTCCAGACGAGATGCAACCCTCAGTCCCCCTGGGAACGCAGCCCCAGGGATCACGGGGGAGGCACCCCACTGACGCATGGAGGGAGGGCTGCTACCCCGCACTAAAAACACTGGGTAAGATGAAGAGCCTCAGCCCCGGGGTGGGGAGATGCACCCTGCCCTCCCGCGGGAGACGCAGCCCCCAGGGAACTGAGGGAGGCACCCACGACCCCCGGCAGATGCAGCCCCGGTGGCAGCGGTGAGGGGGCTGCACCTCACCGTCCGCCGGGGCATGAAGC
>WEIU01001414.1:165243-177685 GCA_013389925.1 Aegithalos caudatus
GAGGGAGCGCGGCCGTGACCCGGGGCGGCCACTGCGCTGCCTTCGGGCCTTGGGGTGCCCTTCTGCGAGTGCCTCGTTCACACAGCCGCAAGTCCGCTTGGTTTCATGCAATCATTAAAGTTGGAAGAGACCTTCGAGACAATCCGGTACAACCGTCTGCCCACAACTGCCCCTTTAACCCCTAAACCACATCACCCAGCACCGGATCCAGACGGCTCTTGACCTCCAGGGATAGTGACTCCAGCACGTCCCTGGGCAGCCTGTTCCAATGACTGACCATTCGAGTTCAGCCACGAAACCGTGTCCGACTGCTGGCGCAGCACTCCCAGCCCCTTTACCCCGACATGGAAAGCGTTCGAGGCCGGCTGGATGTGGCGAGCAGCAGGGGCGGGTGGAAGGTCTGTGCCTCCAGGACAAGGGCAGTGCCCTCACCCTTGGGGTCGCCACTGTTGGAGCCGCACCTCGAGTGTCCAGTGAGCGCTCCTGGGCCCCTCACATGAGACTGAGGAGCGAGTCCAGAGAAGGGCAACGGAGCTGGGGAAGGCTCTGGAGCACAAGTGTGATGAGGAGCAGCTGGGAGAGCCAGGGGTTGTTCAGGAAAAAGAAGGCTCAAGGGAGGGCCAGTATGACTCTTTGCATCTCCCTGAAAGGATGTTGTAGCCAAGTGAGGATCGGCCTCTTGTCTTGACGGGACAAGAGGATACAGCCTCAAGCTGTGCCAGAGAAGGTTCAGGAAGCACAGACCATTACTAAGTATTTCTTCACAGAAAAGGTGATTAGACACTGAACTGCACTGCCCCGGAAGACAGTGGAGTCACCAACCCTGGAGGTGTCTAAGGGAAGACTGGATGGGGCACTCAGTGCCGTGGTCTGGTCAACATGATGGTGTTCTGTCACAGGTTGGACTCAAAGATGTCATACGTCTTTTCCAACCTGATTGATTCTGTGATTCTGTGTCCCTGTCCATGGCAGGTCATTGGAACAAGATGATTTTAAACATCTCTTCCAACCCGGATTCTGTGATTCCATGATTCTGTGTATATATATACATGTACCTGTCAGGTAAACTCAGGTGAGCTCTCAGTTTTCACTTCAGATTTTGGAGATGGAGTCCCTCAGCTCTGCTGCCAATGGGCATNTTCTTCCAAAGGGCATATTTTCAAACCTTGAACCCTTTTTTATTTTGCCCAACAAAAACTAAAAAAAAAAAAAAAATCCTATCAAGGCTAAATCCCATGTAAGTTTTCAGACAGTGTGATTTATTGCAGAAAAAGATGTTTATGATGTAGGCAAGGATGGCTTACAAGTTTTAGTTCACAGTTAGGTTATTGCATTTAACCATGTCAAGATACATAAATAAAAATATATTAAAATAGGTATTTAACATATAAATAAAATATGTTAATAGAGGGTTGGTTTTAGTGAGATGTTGGTTTGGTGTTCTAATTTGTTGTTGTTTTGTTTGTTTGTTTTAACTGGACCTTGTTTACCAAGAGCTCTGAGTCACTCTAGAAGTGACTTTAGCTTTCGTTATTTTCCACAGCCCCAGTTCTTGCATCCCCTGCTATTGTGACTTGGTGACAATTTGTTGCAGCATAAGAAAGAATAGCAGATGGACAGTTCTGATCCCCAGAGGATCTGGATCATTCACACAAGTGTTTGATGACTTTTCCTCTTCTGGTTTTCGAGGGCTGCTGATTATTCACAGTCCACTTAGTGTGTGATCTGATTTCTTTCTTGTTTTTTTTTTTTTTAACTTTCTGGGTTTTTTGTTAATTGAAATGTCCTGCTGTACCAGCTCAAATGCCAAACTAAAGAAGAAGTATATAGTATCACTGTTATTTTCATCAAATTAATGTTTGCTCGAAGAGACACCACAATAGCACTACAAGATGTGTTTCCTGGAAATGTCATTTCTTAGTTGTAATTAAACTCTAGCATTTATAAATTTAGTTCTATCTGAGCAACTTGGATATTTTCCTGAGGACTACAGTCCAGATGACAGGCTGTCCTGGTTTTGAAAGGACAGGTATCTGCTAGCAAAAGCTGGAAGTGCCCTTTGAATAGAGAATGTAAACCCCTCTCTCAAATTATTATAATTTTGCAATTANGTGACCTGACACCCTGTTGGTCAGGGTGTTAGAAGCAGTCCAGATTAATCCTCCTGGAGTAACAGACACAGTTCTGTGGAGTAGAGATGGTCCTGTAGAAAGTCCAGTGGTGGTGAGATGGGTCCAGTCTTCCTCCAGGAAACAAGTGGAAAAACCAGATACCTGGTGTTCCTACGTCTCCCCTTTTTATCTAGGTAGGAATGATTGGGTCCCTCCCAGCTGGGTGGACCATCTCCCAATGGGATGATGTAATGTGTCAGGTCATTGGTGAGTGTTAATGGCTCATTATCAGAAAATATCAGCTTTGAAACTCGTGCCTGGCCACCTTTTGTTTTGGTTATGTACCCAGCAATCAATTTCTTAGCAACCTAGGAAAAAAATTCTACTAACACAAAACCATGTCCAATCCCCAACACAGGCATGTAATTTACCTGAGTCATTCTCTTTCTTTGGAGGTCCCAAAGTTTATTGAGAGTCCTATTTAGAGATGAAAAGGAGGTTCCAAAAAGCTGTTTCAAAAACCTGTATGCAAGCTATCCTGGCTTACTGATACAAATTACTTAGGTGTAGTGCTGCTGTTTATTATTTTTTTTTTCAAGTACTGTTACTGGAAAGAATTTAATTTTTGTCAAGTATGATAATATTTACCTGTTTTCCCAGAGTGTGAAGCTATTTGTTGAACACATTTTTTGACAGGACTGTTAACAATTCTTACATTTCACTTAAGTAATATCATTGGTATAATTTGACTTGCACCTACATTCAATTCACATTCAAGCATTACTTACATTTTCTCTAATTCCTATCTTAATGAAATTATATCATCTCCATTTTTATCAATAGAATTCACTGTTTAGGCTTTTGCAATTATATTCACTTTCCCACTAGATTACTGTGGCATTTAAGTACATTTTCATTTTGATTCTTTGTTCTGATTGCATTTTAAAGGTTATCTAATGGAATGTCCATTATCAGCTTATAATTTTTTCTTTGGGTTTTTCTGGTTTTTTTGTTGGTTTGTTTTTTTGGGTTTTTTTTTTTTTTTTTGGATCCTTTCCTGAAGGGCCTCAAAGGACTCATCATTACTTTCAGTATTGTAAAAATCAGTCTTTAATAATAGTTGCTAATTATATTATTGATTTGCCCTCTTTTCTGTATTTTGTTACAAAAGCAAACAAATTAGGCTCACTTATAGGTTAATAACTTTTTGCTGATCAGTTTCATTTTTATTATGATGAGGTGTCCAGTGAAGTTCCTAAATAGTCACTTTTTTGACTTAGAAACTCAGGTGTTTGCACAAATTGAATGGCGTAATTTCAAACAAATGTATTTCTTCATTATTAATTTCAGTTCTGACTCATTATCTAATGAACATAAGCTAAGAAGTTCAGTGTGAATCAAATTAAGAACACATACTTGAATGTTGAGCAAATTAATTTTTTTACACCTGTGCAACACTGATATACAAAACCAAAATCTGAATGAGAAGGATAGTAAACAAGACATGTTTCAGCACATGATTTTGTTGTTGTTGGTCCTTTCTGCACAGTAGAGAGATGGTGTGCCAGAGAGGAGCACTCTCTGGTTACTCACCTAGGAGATGCTTTGTCATGACCTTCGCAACTGCAAAATATTTTACCATGCCAAGCAGTATTTGAAAAATATTTCTGAATCCTGCATGGCTTTATCAGGAGTTCAGATGACTTCAGCCCCTGACACTGCAATGTATGGTTGACATTGTTTGGGTTGTCACTGGGTACCTTGTTGGGTACAGACTCCCCTTCCTCCCCCATCCCACTGCAGGTGCTAGATCCCACTGCAGCTGCAAGAGAGCTGAGGCCCTAAATCTTCAAAACACTCTGTTAAGAAGTAATAACACAAAAGCACAGGCTGTGGTCTATAAATAGTTTTGTTTGTCTTGCAGTAAATTGACCTTGCAATGCATCCTAGTTTACTCTTAAGCCCATCCCTGGCAGACTGCAGTAGTCTTCTGAAGTAGTTAGGATATTTTTAGTTGCTGCTAACCAACTGTGAGGTTGAAATAAAAGGGAAAAGAGCAAAGACATGAATCTGAAAGTCTTATTTTCTGTTGTGCTAGTTGCAGTTGTCATGCTTTGCTTCTCCATGAGAGCAAGGATTACCTCAGTGATATCAGCGGGAAAAGTGAGTGGCAAACTCATTGCAATGTCAGGAAAAGAATAACTTTATTTTACACCTGACGTAGATGTAACTCATAACTACAAACAAGTGTTTCACAACTTGAACATCAGGAACATGACACAGAGCTGGCTGAAGTGAGAAATTGCAGATGCCTCAGTTTAACAGATGTGCCAGGCTCTGGAATTTCAGACACAAAAGGTGAATCCTACTGCTCCTGTCACACCATCATCACAAGATAGAGGTGGGCAGATTTTCTCCCGGAGAACAGTTATATTAGTAGGATATGCATGTTTTGAACTTGACAACAAGAAAACAGGAGCTGCTTTCCAGAAGAAGGCTGCTGGCTCTGTTATGGCTCCACCATCCAGCAGTTTCACCAGTCAAGCTTGTTTACATTCCTGCTTATGTATTCCCATTCCCTCCCAGTGAAAGTTTGACACTCCCAATTAGGCCACTAAAAACAAATGTCAGGTGGAGCCATCACCTGAATCCCTGTGAGGATCTGACTTAAAAACAACAGTCAAGAAAAAGGTCATGTTTCCCTGTATGGTTTCAGGGATCTATTGACAGGGCAGTCTCATATATAGGCACAGAATCATTGCTGAAGGAGCAGTATGCTGGAGAATAAAGTATGGAAACCCAAGGACCAGGATCAAATGGTGACAGGAATTCCTTAAGGCCAGAAAGTCTTCAATACCATGCTGATTACAGCCATGCTGCTTGAGTTCTAGACTAGACATTAATGCCAGCAAAGAATTTGAAGCAAACTGTAGTAAGGTTTGTTCTATCCAATATTATCAGTGTGATCTCCAAGAACAGGATTTTCACTGCCATGAAAAATCAAGATGCTGAAAGGTACAGAGTGATGAAAGAAGATCAGAGATAAGAGACAAGACAAAGTGACTGGGCTTGTGTGTGATACTGTATGTGAGAAGAAACCAGAGTCAATGATTAACTGACTGTAGATGTTATGTCTGGTACACACTGATCGTGTAATATTGTCTCTTTCAGTTTCAGCTGCACCTGTTTTACTCATGCTGTTCTTTTGGTTACTAAATAAATCCTTCAGCAGCCAGTGCAGACCAGCTGGGTTTTTTTTCCTTGGTTTTAGGAAAGCATTTTCCAGTACTAACAGCAAAATATTCTAAGTAAAAAAACACTAACTAATTACTCTTTCTAGCTGTATAACAAACTCTTATTTGGCTTTTAATGCACAATTGTTTGGACATTGTTTAAATTGTCAATTTATAAAGTCAAAATTTGTCAATGTATCTTTTTCAATTACCATTTTTTAAGCTTCTCTCTTAGGATGATTCAAGGACAATGTTCTAGGCTTCTCAAAATTTTGTGTATTTAATTACTACTTTCAGCAGCATAAATTCCAGCTTTTAACACTGGGCTCATACAAAATCAGATTCGGCCTCTTAATAATAAAATATATCTTTAAAGGACTTTGAGTTAAAAACCACCACATGCTGCTTTTAACTTTGTATCTACAAATACAATAAATTGTGGATTTTTAGAAAAAGAGTGACTGGCATTTTAGGAAGACCAAATGCAGACATGAGAAAGTGCTATGCATATTTGCTTGTTTAGAAAGCTTTTTTTGAATATTTCCAGATAGTCCTATTTTCTTATCTCCAGGAGAGTTCGAATTACTGTAGTTCCTGAAATCTTTGAATTGTAATAGCATCTTCTTCCTTGTATCTGAGTGAAATTCTTCAGCAGCAAGGATCTGTACTGGTTATTTTAATATTACAATTACAGCACTGAAATCATAAGGACAACATTATCCAAGTGCTGTTTGTAATTGAGGTGTCTTTTCATTTCTGTGCAGGGGTCCTGTTCAACCAGCCTTCCTAGGAAAAATGTGCAGTTTTCTTGAAAGATGTTTATTGTGCAAAATGAGTCCTATGAAACCTTCACCAACACTGTCTTTGGTCTTTTGGCAAAATTTAAAATGTTTCATGCAGTGAATTTTTTACAAGTTCAGCTTTGAAAACTCTTTAGTTCACATCCTAATGTAACTAATGCTTTACTATCTGTTCCTTGTAACATATAAAAATACTCATCAACTTATTAAAAAATACATCAGGCCAGATGGTGCAAAGAAAATGTTTCCACAGAGTAGTAATTTACAAGATAAATAGTGATTAGAGCAGCATTCATGGTGTCTAAATAGAGAGTACTTGTGTGCATTTGGAGTCTGCATAGAATGAATGTTGAATACTCTTGGTAGGTTTACACTCTCTTGTTATGACCAAAGACCCATGCAAAGAGAATCAGATAATGACTGGTAATTTTAGAGCTGTGAATATCAGGCAAACAGAGCCATGGTGTCAGTGAGGAGAAAAGTACAGATTCTGGGAACTAGTAGTCACATTAACTCAGAAAAGGTGTGTGAGCAGCTGGGAAATAGAGGAAAAATCCAGAAGCATTTGGTAGTGTCCATCTCTGAGCCTCTATAATAATTGTTGTAAGGGAGATAAAGCTGTTTTTCCAAGTTACCTTGCTCCTGGGAAATCAGCCAAGTGCATTGCCCTCTCTGGGCTGCTCCTGGCAGAGGTGGTACACCCTGCTTATGTGGGGTGGTTTGTACTCCTGATGGCAGACAGGAGGTTGTGATCCCAGGGAATGCTGGAAGATTTTTAAGTCTGGCACAGATGTCAATACCTTCCCTGCTTCCAGCCAGGGAGCAAAAAAAAAACACTGGTAAACATTTGTAGATTAAATATACCAATATCTCTGGAAACATGTCTAGTTAGTTTGGTGAAGTTATCTTTGAAAACATGGAATAATACAATCCAAGTCAAGTCCTAGGGAGCACTCTGTCTCACCCTCTTGCTGTGAACTGCCTTGCATGGTTGACTGACAATGGGAGAAAATTCCATGAGATGGTTTTTGGAGGGGATGTACTTGCCCTCAGCTGGAGAAGTTCAGAAGTGAGACATAGCATCAGAGCATTCCATGGCACTGGGCATGTTTCTGTGTTGACCTTTAATCCAGGTGATTCTGCTGACTTGCCTTGATGTAGGTGACTCCTCTACCTTGCTGACTGCAAGGCAAAGAGCTTCATAGTGTTGTCCTATGAACTGATCCCCTAAGGACTAAAACAAGTCAAACATGGATTGATATTAATTCTGCACTGGATCATATCTGTGAAAAACATCTACCTTCTGTACTCTAAAATGGTGTTATTGCTATATTGCTATATTATATGGGATGGCTTTTAAAGCAATTTCACTGGCAAGCATTTTACCATCTGCACAAATATATAAATCTGCTGCAAAAGAGCTGCCATTGAAACACAAATCTCTTCATAGGGGATCTGGAAATAATTTTTTAAGTGAATCTACACCACAGAGCACATTCCTAATTTAAATCAGCATGATTATTTGAGTGGTTGGGACAAAGACTGTTTAGGCATTAACCCCATAATAGCGATTGATGAACATTTTAGCACTGTTTCTAAGGTTAGCCAGTTATTTAAAAATTATTGCTGTCCAGTTGAATAAGTACATTTTCATAAGTCCTGATTGCATGTAAGAGTTCATTAATGAACTACAAATGTGTAAGAACTCCTGCTATGTACTAATATAGCACCAAACAGAAGGCTACATTTCCAGAACTAAGTAAAGATCACAGAATCACAGAATATTCTGTGTTGGAAGAGAATCACAAGGATAATCAAGTGAATGGCCAATATGGAGATCAAGCCCACAACCTTGGCATTGTTACAACCATGCTCTCACCAACTCAGCTCATCTCAGTGTGGAGAAATACAATATTTAACCGGGAGGCAGAGCAAGGTTATTCTAGAATGTCTCCTGTTTTTTAAAATTAGTACTTGTAGCTATTACAGTGAATTCAAACAGAGCAGAAACCTGACTAGTAGTCAGAGACTGTCAGAAAACTCAGATAAAAAGATAATTTTACCATCAGCCTTGTATCTCCATAGAATGCTCATGTTTCTACCTGTTAATGTATTATTTCCTTTCCCTGAAACCTAAATTGATGAAGAAGATGGGGAATTTTAAACCTCACCGTTGAAGACAAAGAGAGCTAAAACAGCACCAGAAATACACGGCAGAAAGGTTACAGAGCTGGAAAGGTTACAGGACTCTTTTTCTAGGGATGCTGGTATGGGGAAAGAGGACTCCCTATCCAGAAGCCTCACTGGCTGCAGAGTGAACTGGCAGCTTGCTGCATTTCCCTGCATGCCCAGATATGCAGCAGCTTACATGTCAGTGACCCTGACAAAAACAGTGTTGAAAACCTGGCAAGAGAATGGTTTCCCAAAACTCTTTTCTGTATCTGGGAGGAAAAGGAAAGGAAGTGTGAAAAAGCTCTAGCATCACTTGTTTGGTTTAGTGCACTGGTGTCTCACTGAGAGCCACTTACTTCTGCATTATTGTTTTTATTTTTTTCTAAAGGTACAAAGTTCTTGCAAACGTTACCTTGATTTGTCCAGAAGAAGCTTTCCTTTCCTCTTGAATCCACTGACATTAAAACTTCAAGCCAGAGCAATCTGTCTGCCACAGAGCTTCAGGCTTAAAGCAGCAGCAGTGTGTGGCAGGTGACCCTCAGATCACTTTCCTGTGCAGTTTCAGAACTGGCTACGCAACACAGCCTCCCAAAAATCTGCCTGCCACAGCTCCTGGGGGCATTGGGATGCTCACAGCAATAAGCTGTGTCAGTGAGGCCAGGATTAAACCTTCAGGGCTCAAATTACTTCCCCAGGGCAGAGAGATGGAAAAGGATTAGCAGCTAAATTATCACGGGTTGCAAATTAAGATGGAAGTTGGAAACAAAATCTTAGTGGAGAAATTCAGTTGATAACTAGTAATAAAAGTACACCCAACAGCCTGAAAGGGTGGCCCTGGAGTCATGCAGGAACCTCTGAACAGCAGGGATGCATCTGTGAGGGAGGCCCTTGGCTGCAGCAGAGGAACAAGAAGAGCTGCACAGTGTATCAGTGTTTTCACCTGCATAGACAGTAAATCAAGATCTCTGCCTAGTTTACAAGGCATCTTTGGAAGAAAAAAAATTATATATATATACACATATATATAGGCTCTTGCTGAGGTACAATACATGACATCTGAGCTTTCCATATTTAACATAGAATATGTCACACTGATGAGTCAGCCATCTGCATCAAGGTGTCCTACTTTGGTATGTATGGCTTTTTCTTGCTAAATGTTTTCCCTAATATTTACTTAGGTACCAGATTAATTCTCTTTTCCAAGGGATAAACCAGTGCTTTTAATTAACAGCTATTTACTACACAGTTAAGTCCTTCAGAAATAAAATTTTAAAAAAAAAATCCTGCCCCAAGCAACAAATGCAGAAGCAAAACAGATGCATGAGCAGAAGATGCAAGTTTTTACTGGCCATAATGGTCAAAACACACCTGTGGCTGAAACCCAGGAAGGTGTTCTCCCACTGCTCAGAGCAGGAGAGCAGTACCAGGTATGGCACCAAAGCAAAGAAAGCACTCCTTATCCTGGAAACATGGTCCCACTCTGAAACACAGCTCTGCAAAAATACCCCAAAACCAAACAATCCCAAACCCAAAATTAGGACTTTCTCTCTTCTTCAAATCATTGTGTTCTGTTTCACTCACTCCAAACTCAGCCTGGAACTGGAGAACCATCTTGGCCCTTCACCATCCGTCATAAACATCCTGCAGCCAAAAACAAAGTATTACTTACATCTCCACGACCCCAAGGTTATAAATTGGCCTCAGGTATGAATGTCACGTCTGAATATGTGTTTGTTCATCATTATAAACACAAGGCTAATACAAAGTGCTAAGTTTTTCTGACATCCTATTTGCTAACAGGAGCTGTTTCTGATGCTTTGCAAGGCCATGTTACTCTTAGCTATACTACTGAATTGGAAGTAAAACTTCAGTAAATTATTTTTATGAAGGTGTGCTTCAAGCAGACAGTAGCAGGTACTTCATTTTGCCATTAATGTCAGGAAATATGGCATAGAATTTAGAGGACCAAGACTATTTAGGGAAGAAAATGACATTTTTACCACTTTGCATTTGCATGTTTGTTTTGAAAGATGATGTTGCACAGAAATTACTCAAAATTTTGAAAAATACATAAAACTATATCCAAGTAGACTTATACTATGTCTCTTTAGCACAGTGTCCTAGGTTACAGTGTAAGATGTGCCCAAAGTATGTATTCTATCACCACCCTTAGGAGCTGTTGAAACCAGGTGGGGCAGTGTTTTCCCTTGCCCCCTCCCTCTGGGCTATCTTCTGTTAATGGGCCATCAACGCTTTGCCCATGACTCACAGGTAACTCCCTCTGGGAGCTATCTCTGTTCAATGGGCAATCAAGGACCTATTGTATGACTCATAGGATGATATCAGCGCATTGTGAGATGCTCCACTCAGGGGGAGGAGCCAAGCATTTCCACCTGGATATAATCTGGGACAGCACAGAGGGCACCGGCTTGCTGGACTCCTGGAGGACCAGAACTACCAGACTTTCTTCTACGGGATCACTGCTTCAAGAAGACCACTTCATCCGGACTGTCACCACCACCCTAACTAACAGGGTGTCAAGTTGTATAATTTTCATTTCTTTTATTTCACTTTTATTCTTCCTACTAAATTGTATTTTCTGACTTGGAGTCTCTCACTGGTTTAACTTTCAAACCAGCACACACAGCTGACAAAAATAAAAAATATCAAGATTCCTAATTTTGCTTCATGTGCCAGTTTCCCCTTCTGCAGGAAGAGATCTTTCTTGATCTGGGCTGTTGGCCAGCTCTTTGTCCAATAGGTTACTCCAGTTAAGAATAAAGCATCTTTGATACAGTTTGGTTTATTTACAAAAATGTAAGAAGCCCTGCTGCTTTGAGCACAGGATAAATCAAACAGCTAGGGACAGCTCCTTTAACACAGCTCTTTGAGCTAGCACCTGACCCAAGCACCATTTTGCAAAGCTTCTCCTCCACCTGTTCTCCACAGAGAAGTTCTTCACTTCACGCTCCTCACTGCCATCAAATACATGGAACTGGCCCACCAAAGTGGCCCACGAGTAATGGCACAGCTACTCCCTGCCTCTTATGACACAGACTGCTTAGACTGCTCTAACTCAGCAGTGAGGATTTGGTGGTGGCCAGCCGCACTGACATAACTTGGTTATTAATGCAACATGTACCTTCTTCTAGCAGGCCCAGGGAGACATTCAGGAGGCTTGGGAGACATGAACCAGTGGGTGATTCTCACTGAACAAGATCATCCTGCAAGCATGGCTGCCTGGGTGGTCCCTACTGGCAGACCAGTAGTTAAACAAATTGAACAAAGGCTAATAGGGACACATGAAATAAGTTCAACACCTTTTGAACTCAGTCATACCTAAAGGGACTGAAAATCCTGCTCTAAAGGCTTTCCAAAAGGCTCACACAGTTGAACAGATGCTGTTAAAGGGTGCAGTTGTGTTAAAGTGTTTGTGATGGGTTGGCCTTGGCTGGATAGCAGGTGCCTGCCAAGACTTGTCACTCCCCTCCTCAACAGGACAGGCACAGAACATAAAATGAAAGGCTCATGTGCTGGGATAAGGATGGGGAGAAGTGACTCACCAGTCACCACCACAGGTGAAACAGACACAACTTGCAGGTGTTAATTTAATTTACTGTCAATAAATCTGAGTGGATTAAAGAGAAGTAAGAATGAATCTTAAAAAGGCTTTCTCCTTTGGGGCACAAGGAGAGCATGCCCCCCTCTTTTCCCAGGCTCAGTTTCATTCATGGTTTTCCTACCTCCACTCCCCCAATGGCAGAAGAGGACAGGGAATTGAGGATGCAATCAGTTAATCACATATTGTCCCTGCTACTCCTTCCTCCTGGGGAGGACTCCTCACACTCTTCCACTGCTGCAGTGTGGGGTTCCTTCCAGTCCTCCATGGACTTCTCCAAGGTGAGTCCTTCCCAGAGGCTGCAGTTCTTCATGGGATGTTCCAGCATGAGTTCCATCCACAGGGTGCAGTCCCTCAGGAACAGGTTGCCACTGTGGGTCCCTTGTGGGGTCACAGCTCCTGCCAGCAAACCTGCTCCAGTGTGGGCTGCTCTGTCCATGGGCACAGGTCCTGCCAGGAGCCTGCTCCAGCATGGGCTTCCCATGGGGCCACAGCCTCCCTCAGGCA
>WEIU01001414.1:178790-207509 GCA_013389925.1 Aegithalos caudatus
TTTGTGATGGGTTGGCCTTGGCTGGATAGCAGGTGCCTGCCAAGACTTGTCACTCCCCTCCTCAACAGGACAGGCACAGAACATAAAATGAAAGGCTCATGTGCTGGGATAAGGATGGGGAGAAGTGACTCACCAGTCACCACCACAGGTGAAACAGACACAACTTGCAGGTGTTAATTTAATTTACTGTCAATAAATCTGAGTGGATTAAAGAGAAGTAAGAATGAATCTTAAAAAGGCTTTCTCCTTTGGGGCACAAGGAGAGCATGCCCCCCTCTTTTCCCAGGCTCAGTTTCATTCATGGTTTTCCTACCTCCACTCCCCCAATGGCAGAAGAGGACAGGGAATTGAGGATGCAATCAGTTAATCACATATTGTCCCTGCTACTCCTTCCTCCTGGGGAGGACTCCTCACACTCTTCCACTGCTGCAGTGTGGGGTTCCTTCCAGTCCTCCATGGACTTCTCCAAGGTGAGTCCTTCCCAGAGGCTGCAGTTCTTCATGGGATGTTCCAGCATGAGTTCCATCCACAGGGTGCAGTCCCTCAGGANGTTTTCCTACCTCCACTCCCCCAATGGCAGAAGAGGACAGGGAATTGAGGATGCAATCAGTTAATCACATATTGTCCCTGCTACTCCTTCCTCCTGGGGAGGACTCCTCACACTCTTCCACTGCTGCAGTGTGGGGTTCCTTCCAGTCCTCCATGGACTTCTCCAAGGTGAGTCCTTCCCAGAGGCTGCAGTTCTTCATGGGATGTTCCAGCATGAGTTCCATCCACAGGGTGCAGTCCCTCAGGAACAGGTTGCCACTGTGGGTCCCTTGTGGGGTCACAGCTCCTGCCAGCAAACCTGCTCCAGTGTGGGCTGCTCTGTCCATGGGCACAGGTCCTGCCAGGAGCCTGCTCCAGCATGGGCTTCCCATGGGGCCACAGCCTCCCTCAGGCATGCGCCTGCTTCAATGTGGGATTTTCTGTAGGCTGCAGGTGGATCTCTGCTCCCCTGTGGAACTCTAGGGGCTGCAGGGACACAGCCAGCATCTCCCTTCCCCCATCCTTGGAAAGAGTTAATTCTTCTTTCCTCTCTTCAGATGTATTAAAGAATTCCTTTTCAGTCCTATGCTTAAATTTGCCATTTTTCAACTCCAGTTTGACACACTCAGGTGTTATTTTACTGACTAACTGTAACTTTTCAAAGAAATTTCTTGGCAGGGAACAGCCATTTACAATGCTCCTCTGACAAATGTGAAGATGTCAGTCAACTTTTTCCTCAGTGTGTTGCAGCTGCAGAGACATTTGCCTTCTGAGGCTGGAGGTGGAAGGCAGCAAGTTGTATATTAATACCTGAGAGGCAAAACATTCAAGGAGGAGAAGGATGTCCATCAGCCTTGACAGAATATTAATGTCAGCAACCTGCACAAGGAGGCTATTACTACTTTAGTAAGACCCAAAGATTAGAAAAAAAGTTTATGTTCAGTCATTTCCTGCTGCCTAAATCATTCTGGGTCCTTGGTAATTGTATTTCAGCTATTTCTAGCATTCATTACTGCCTGCAGAATTTCAGAGGTTTGCCATATTCATGCAGCCTCTACTTAACACCAAGGCATTGCATAATGGTTTTACTATTACTGTATTTCATTTCACTAACTTGCCCTTTTTATCATCATTTCTGCCAGACAGCTATTCAGCTGCAATTTGAAACATAAATAAGGACATTGCTTTCAGAAGAACATTAGGTAGATAAATTTTCATGGAAAACTAGAGAAAGTACTAGATTCTACACCTGAGAGAGATAATGGGGAGATTCTAGACAGAGGAGATAACTCACATTAAATCAAAATACAAATGAGAAGTAAGTTAAGTATGCTAAAGGAATGTGGGCGAGTAACCAATCAGCTCACCTGTGTGTGGCTGAAGCTTTGAAGAGAATAGCAGGAACGCACCAGGAATCCAAAACCACTTTCCAAGCAATGGCTGATTTTAGATTACAAGTCAGAACACGATATTTGCTTTTCAGCAGCTGCCCTCAGTCACTGCTTACTCACAGCCCAGGCATTATGAGGATATTTAAGACTCTGCCAGCTCAACCAAAGCACAGCCTAAGGAACTACAGGCCTGAAGAGCATCAGAGCATGTTTGATGGCCATAGACTGAGTTCACTGAGTTTGCTCACATTACTTACCTTCCTGCTGTGGCAAAAAGGTCAGATCCATTACAGCTTTAATGTACTTTAAATCATCCTGTTAGGCTTCTACAGGCAACCTCAAAATACAGCTGGTTTGGGTTCTGTGTTTTTTTTCTCTGTCTTTTTGTTTTCCCTCAGAAGTGTTAAATAGTTCGAGTTGGCCATATGTGCTATTTACAGCATTTCAGCTCGCTGCACATTTGAGGTGGTTACTAGGATTTATCTCTTTCTCAGCAGCACAGCAGCTGGATAGTGACTTTTCCTGCAACATTTCACCTCATTTGCTCCAACTGGGGACTGCCAAGTGAGAGGGTATCCTCAAACCATCTGCTCCTGCATCCCCACAGGATGATTTGGATCAACGATCTGATATGATGGAAAGCTAATCCACAAAAGCAAAACACCAATTTCCATAAAATCATCGGGTAAGCAGCAACGGTGTGAGGGCACTGCTGGGCAGTGATTAGCAGGACTCCCTCTGGCAGCTCCCTGCATTTGCTGCACATTAGGTGTAATCCAATCCCAAACCTGCTGGGAGAACAGACCATTGTTCTGCTGTCACTTGTGCAGGCACCATCACAGCAAAGTGCTGAATCTACAGGAGATATGCTACACTAGAAAACACATTTTGGGATTATCACTCTGCTTTTCCTTTGATGCAGTTTTTGTTCATGAAAAAGTGCTGTGCAGGAGGAGTTCTCTCATGCTAAATAACAAAAACAGGATAATTTCCAGAACAATTATGCTCTGTATTGGTGGAGAAGTAAGAGACCTTGTACTCTGAGAACTTTTAAAGTACCTACTTCTCGTCTGGCTTTCAAATATTCCCGCCACCTCCTGCAACAGGAAAAATTAAGTACAGCTGGGAGGTATAAAACCAGTCTTTTCCAAAGTTAAATGAACCACTATCAGAAAAGCAAGAAATATTTTCTAATGGTGAAGACACAGTGGAAGATCTGGGATGGGAAACTGGAAAATACAGGAAGTGACTTTTAGGATACAAACTGGGTTCATGTGTATGGTGAACTCAAGGAGGGTGGTGAGGAACATCCTGATTTGATTTATGAATTGCGGTCAGAGTGAGAGTGGAAATATATTCTTACATCAGCAAAACATGATGCAATGAGCACTTACACCCTCTACATAAAATTAGCATCTCTGTCATCACATTCATGCATAAACATACTTTCAATTAACATCTCTAAAACAAAAGGAAATGAGTCCCACTGATTGCCAAGTGAGCCCGCAGAGTTCTGACTTTTAAAGGTCTTAAGAAGGCTTGAAGGTTTACACTCTATTAGCAAAACCATACATTAGTTCTACTAGTATTAGCTGGTTTTAATTGGAATTTTCTTCAGATAGTAACAACAATAAGGTTTGTAAGTTTCAGAACTTGTAGAAATATCAGCCGGTTTCCAGGAAATTCATTGGTTCCATAGACTGAATTTTGGCTCCTACAGTGTAATGAAAATTTTATTTCAAGACCCAGAAACAGACAAAATACAAAACTTCTTAAAAGTTGCTTTAAGAGAAAACTGGGATACCTGACTTGACTATAAATGAGCAGATTTTCCTATTTGAGAAAAGCATTTCTTTTAGCCTGAGAACTGCAGATTTGGATCATGCCTGAGCTGCAGGTACAGAAGCTTCTTTGTGTTGCATTCTCCTACCCTGACATCTTTACTAACAACACAGGGCATCTAATCAATGTTCTGTCCACTCACCTGCTTTGAAAATCAGTAAATAATTTTGATGGTATTTGACAAAAATTTATTTCAGAAGCTGCTAGATTCCAACAGGCAATCTAGAGGCTACATAGCCAGGCCATGAGCATTTACCTGGTCCCCCAGGAACTAAGCCACAGAGTTTGAGTTGTCCAGCAAGTCAGCAGCAGTGACAAACCTATAAACTGTTGGAACAGCACATGACTTAGGGACAGGGAGGAGACGGATGGAGACCAAAGGTGTTCTGGCATGAGCAAAGGCAGGAAATGCCAGAAGAAAGGACAAAATTGAGTGGTATGGCCAGACAAGCCAAGGCCACAGTAAATCAGTCTTCCTAGGTCTGCTGTTCACAAAAAACACATTTCCTGTGCACGTCTTATTCGCCTGCTTTAATCATCGAGGGATAACATTAAGGTAAGTGCCCATTTAATTTTACTGGGTTGCTACATAAAAACCAATGCATGCTGAAAGCAGAGTAACATGCTGCAACTGAGCACCAGCATTTACTATTCTACAGGGCTCCACAGCAGCCAAACCATGGCAGCACTGAGCATCCGCTGCCCATCCAAACACTTGCCAAGATAGTAGCAGTCCTCTATAACATCTCAGCCTCCACAGCACTTTTAAAGCTGTGACCCCAGTCAAACTTACCCCCCAGGCAGAGGGAGTCCTCTGGGGCTCAGAAGTGTGTGTAAATGTCTACACATGTTCTAAGAGGCTGAGGCACCCCATTGTTATTCCTTTGTACTTAATATTGTGGTGCCATTCCCACAGAACTGTCTCTTCAGCTCAAGCACCAGCTCTCCTTATCTTCTACTCCAAGTTAACTCCATTATCCCACCAAGTTCTGCCATCCTGCAAATACTGGCAAAAGGCATTTTTCATGTTGATTTTATTACAAACCAAGAAAAAGGACACATGACCTTAAGAAGGGTTTTGTGCCTTCCACTCCCCGCACCTCTCCAATTCACCCTGGAAGAGCATATATAGTTCTGTACACAGAATCCTTTTTTCAGACTCAGCTAAGTTTACTACTCAACTCTCCTTCCTGTCCCAGAAAATGAAGTAGAAAATTAAGTCCTTCACATGATTTTTCAATAGAGTTTTATGCAAAACCTACCTCTTTGTGAAGGAGCACCCAGACATAAATACTGCATGAGGTCTGCAGGTAGTTTAGAATGAAAGTGACCTGTGCTGTGACAAAATTAAACCATTGTAAGAAATCATCAGCAGAAAGTATTCACCTGCTCTGGAAGAAGTTATGCTTCCATGCTTCAAGCACAAATGGAAAAAGCTTCAGCTGGAGCAAAAAATGAGGAGGGCAAGCTGGCTGTAAGCACCTTAATGAAGTACATGTTTGCATTCCATTATGCTGCACATCAATAGCTGAACCTTTTCAATAATGAATACAGTCTTAAATCAAAGCCAAGTGGTCAAAGTACAATTGCTGGTCTTTACCAGGTGTGGGTGAGGCAGAGGTACACTTTGTGGTACAATGTGACCCACAGCTATTGCTGGGTAGGGCTTCAAAAAAAAGCCGGCATAGTCTTGTAACATTCACGGGTTTTTAATGTGTGACTTGCACTACTGCTGCCTTTGACCAGGGGCTAGCAATCTGTAATCCTGAAAAAAGTGGATTTTTTAAATCCATAACCCACAGCTTACTGCGGCTACCTCAGTCCATCTCAAACACACATCTGGTTTGAGAAACTCTGTAGCAATTTCAAGAAGTTGTTCAGTATAAGAATGCAAGAAGAAATTTCACCCTGGATATGAGGGAAGTATATTGCTAAGACAAACACTGTTTAATCATCTCCCCAGCACAGACGCTCAGCAGACAATCTCTAGATCACCTTTAACTTCACACAACCATCCTACTTCACTACACTGAACTGTCCCCTCTCCTGCATTGGTGGCATCTCTCCAGAAGTACAGCCAGATCAAAACTGCACAGCTTTCCCACAAAATCTGTAAAAATCAGGATATAACCTGAAAAGCCTTGCCACTGTATATTGTCTGCTGTGATTTAGTGCATCACTTGCAAAGTGGACCATAAACATACATTCTTATTTCAGGACAAATAGTTCAAAGTATATTTTATTGACACTCTTCAAACAGCCTGTTAGAGAGAAGTAACAGTATTTAACAAAAATTTAACAAATAGAAGGGAAAAAGATTAAAAACCTGTAAAACTGTAGCTTGCATTCAGTGTTAAAACTTGGAGGTATAAACAGAAGCCTGGAGTAAAAAATATGAAGTATATTTCTAATCCTTCAGTGCAGAAAACCAGCAATGGTATTTACTCTACATTAGAAGTGTTTCCATGTTCAATTCCAGATATATGCCTCTCTTCTATAT
This sequence comes from Aegithalos caudatus, assembly GCA_013389925.1. NCBI lineage: Eukaryota > Metazoa > Chordata > Aves > Passeriformes > Aegithalidae > Aegithalos > Aegithalos caudatus. The sequence continues at coordinate 185,052 of WEIU01001414.1, forward strand.
ATATTTATGATAACTTATGTACAAATAAGATGTCCAACATCTGTTCTTTAATACAAATATGTAATCTTCATGACTGAAATACTACAACAGTTAGATTAAAAGTATAAAAAATCATTTTAATAACTTCTCTTTAATGGCAGTGTTTAAAAAACCCCAATCTTGAACCCAAATGACATTAGAATGATAAGTATTTCTTCACCATAATAATACACTGCTCATTCAACATGCAAAGTATTATTGCATACATGAGTCACATGAATTACAGCTAAGTCTGAAGGAAATGTGCTGTACAGCCCATTCTAGCAAGTGCTAGCTATAAAAGATCATACATATCACAGAAGAAAGCATAAGTACTAGTGTATTTTTAAGTAAAACACTACAAACTCAAGTATTGTCCTCGCACTAAGACTTTAAGGCAATTAAGAGCCGGGAAGCTTCAGTTTGGCATAGCTGCATCAAGCTCTCCCCTTTCCCAGTTATGAGAATTTATTTTTAGAGGGCCACTGATGAATTGTTGCTATACATTAATACAACTCAGTATGAAGTGATAAGTCAGTAACAAAAGTTTAATATCCCCAGTTTCACTGAGCTGATCAAATTTAAGCAACAGTTTATCCACCAGCTAAGTTTTCCAGCATGGATTTCTAAATTGTTATGAAAACAGAGAAAATATTCATTGTGTAACCTCTCAGTGTAACTGATTTTTATGACTTGAATCCATTCTTCGGGTATTACAGAATTAAGGGTTCAAGACTGTTGATCTAACAGTCAAATAATATTCAGCTTTACAAAGGATAATTATTTGTAAAAATTTGTATAAACATACACACAGTAGATCCAAGACAACAGGCATTTCTTTATGGCTTTTTTCACTGAGGTACTGTTATAACATTCAGCAACAGGACACAAGTGTTCTATAAACACCACATTCATAAGCTGTACCACCAACTCATGACAAGTGGTAACAGACTGCAAATCCTGCTTTGCTGCAGGACAACATGAAGAGAGTCTTCCCTGCTATGTGGAGAGTCTCAGTGCAAGCTACAGAAAGCCTTAAAGGCAACTGGCATCAATGGGGGAAAATTAAAATAAAAGTCTCACTCTACTTAAAGGGAGAAAAAACACTCATGGCAAATTGAAATCTATTCCTTAAAATTAAGAGCAAACTTATTCCAAGGCAGTAAGGGCATGTAGCACAGCAGCCATTAATAAGGACTAAAATTGTGTCATTAAGCTCTTGCATCTGGCCCTTGAGCTAAGTGCATGCACAGGCTCAGAGCAGCCAACCTGTGACTGTGACACCACACAGACCAACACTGACAAAAGGGAAGGGGCAAGCACGTGGCTTCTGTTGATCCAACAGCAGACAGAAAACCCCTGGTGACCACAAGTGTATTCCTCAACTGTCAAAAGCTGATTTGTGAGTGCACAGTTAGTTGCATCTTTCACTGTTTATGTGTGGGGGGAAAATGCAAATCACAGTACTCCACTCCCAGTACTCTTAGCAGAAGGGTAAGGAGATGTTCTATTAAGATGGCATGATTGTTGTCATATGCATTTATCATACCACCTTTACGGGCAGAATTCTTCTGCTGTTTTCCTTTTCTTTAACAGTGGCCATATGGTTACTCCAGCCAAGACTCCTGTTTTTATAACACCCATGCTAAAAATATGTTTCTGCAATAAATACTGTTAAAGTGAAATGGAAGTTCAAAACATGCTCAGTTAATTACAGCAAGTAGTTCTTTCCAATCGAGGAATTTTAACCCCACAAATCCATTAAACAGGTTGCAAGATGCTGAAGTTCCTTATATGAAGAGGCAGCACAACATTTAACACTCAGTGCTTAGCCACATACAATTCATACTGTAATCTATATAATACATGTTATAACATATCCCCACTTAGATCAACAAATTCATCATCTCTCTTGACCAAGTCATCTTCATCTTCCAAGTCTTTCCAGGTGCTAGTGGGTAAAGCTGGTTTGACAGACTGTCTCTGCAGTAAAGCAAATGGAAACAAGGATGACAAACGGGCAGAATTTCTCAGCATGGGAACAGAATGTACGTCTCCAGAAACAGCCTGACTGTGTTCTTCATCCATTTTCACCTGTAGGCTTTGCACTTCCTCCATCAAGTCCAAAATCTTGGCAGCTGTAGCTATTGTCCCACCTCCATGAAGCTGGGCCTCAGGAATCCATCGTAGGTAACGCTGTGCCCAGACTTTGATCTCAGGGCCATCAATGCGTGGCAACAGAAGACCGTGGTAGTCGACAGGTTTGCTATGCCAGCTATCATAAAACTCCCTTAAGCTATTAGGGGGTTCATCTGCAGAATTTATGAACTTGCCAATTCTTTTACCCAGAATGTTTTTAATTAAATGATCTGTTTCCTCCCTGAAAAATCCTCTCTTTGTGGAAGGCTTTGCCTGTGTCAGTGGCAAAGAAAGTTGCCGTTGATGCTTTAAGAGGAAAAGAAGAAAAATACTCAGGTAAATATTAATGAAATGGAACTTCAGAAAGTAGCTTTAACAGGAAGGAAAACAAAGTTGTATTCAGGAACTTCTTACAAACAAGTGTCACTTGTATATAGTAACTATATAGAAAAGCAGTGGCTATGTTTAAATGGTTAGTTTTCCACGCACCAAATACTTCACAGAGCATACCAAAGTATTGCCAGCTTCCTTCCCTGCACTAACCAAAAGTAACACCAATAAAGCAATTTTCTTTGAAAAAGCCAAACCCTTAGCTTATATTCAAGTATTGCAAATGTCCGTGTTTAGTTTAAACTAGTTGGAAATTAGAGAGCACTTTATTTAAAGGTTTTTGTCAGGGGCCCCTCATTGCATCTCGGATTAACGCTGTAGATCACACTGACAGTGTCACACATGAGAATGCTTTACACAGGACAGAATTTAACCAATGAATTGTAACTAAAACAGGCTACTCCAAAAATTTTTCCGAGTTTGTGCTGTGTGCCAATAATGAGCTGGTCCATCCATAATCCTCCACAGTTGACAGTTTATTTGCTGTTGTGGGTTCCCCACCACTCCAAGTGCACACACACACTCCAGTTACCCTCAGACAAAATTAGGGAGGCAATCACAAACCTATTTCAGTCAGGTACTCCATGGAACAACTAAATGAACTCCATTCAAACACATCATTGCAACTCATCTGAATATTAAATCTCATGACTTATCAACAGACCTGCATAGAAGTATGAAGAAAAAAAATCCCCAACTTCATGGCTATGAACTATAAAAGAGTTATTTACAGCTGAGGTGGATGCAAACTGGGTTCTTAAGATCCAGGTGGGTCTGAGGTATACATGTATTTTGTCAATTAAAAAAAGTCTGCACCAATACTTTCACTGTGAGTATATTTGAAATAAGAGATGTGCAAAATATTTCCAGAATTAAAAAAAAAATAGTTTAGCAGCACACATCTTACTTTGAACCGAGCAGTCTTCCGTTGACTTTTATCTGGTTTTGGTTTCTCTGCATAAAGAGGGTTGTTCAGAAAAGCCTGGGCCTTGGGGTCAAACTGCACAGCCCAGTCCCACACAGTAAGGAATCTGAAAGGACCACTTTGTGTCTTGAGGCTTTCCACACTCTGCCAAAACAAACAGGTCACATTTAATACTGCTAGAAGGGAATTCTGACTGAGCCAAGGTGAAATGAAGAAACTGGCTTTACAGAAAAAAGGCCACAGAGTAGCAACAACACTCGTACTTTCTATGTGTTCAATAACTGAACAACAACAGTGCAGTTAGACTTTCTAAGATGAAAATAAAGTTAAATATTCTCAGAAAAAAAAGAAGTTTTGAAACTTGGGCAGGAGACAGACACTTGGATTCTTGTGAACACAGAGGGCATGTTAGGGTTCCAAACACCAAAAGTTATAACTGCAGTCATGCAGTGCTACTGGTCTAGATTTTGTGATCAACAATTTATTTGTATGAAAGACAGTAATCTTCACTTTTTCCTCTGGTCTCTCTGCAGCCTTGCAAAGGATACTCCCACCACTCCCAGCTTCTTAGGCTAGAGAAGATCATGAACCAAATATAAATCAACTGTCAGAAGATGTTGATTTTGGAATACAACAGCATACACTGTACAAGAATTTCATAGATAACTTATTCTGCTGGACAGCTGGATATTCCTTGTAGGTTAAAGAGCTCCAATTTCACTACAGGACATTAAACTACAGGTACATATTAGAGGTAATGTATTCCTTCATGTCATCATAAATTCCTAACTCCTTATAGGCAAAATTGCACTCGTTCACCCTTCAAGGCACATCAATGAGGAAGGAAAAAAGATAATGTGGGGAATTAGATTTTTTTGAGTGTTCCTTATTTGTTGGTCAAACTCATTCTCCAACACACTGCATCCACAAAATACCAAACCCTTACCTTATTAGTGTCTCTTTGATGTTGAGAGTTGAAGAAGAAAGTGCTAAAAATAGGCACATAGAGGCTGTCTGACAAGACAGTTAAGTAAGTTTCTGTGAACTCAAATGCTGGAGGATACTGTTGTACCAGCTGCCAAACACAGTTTAGCAGGAGCAGAAAAACAGGAGCCTAAGTAAAAAAAAAATATTTCAGCAGTTTCAAAAACATTAAAATTGTTCCACCATGCAAACTATTTATTCTATAGTACTTAGTGTCTCCAAATACAAATCTTAAGGCAAGAATCCAAATTAACTACAGAACTACTGCATACATATTTGGCGGAAATCTGAAGAAGTAGTATCTGAGCTATCCTTAGCCAATTTTTAAAAGAAGAGATGAACATTTTCTACTCTGGATTTGAAAGCTGCCACTATACAGCCTTTTAAAGGGGCTAAGGAAAACTAGCTTATAGCAATTCCTTATCAGAATTAGTCAGTTTACACCTATTACTTCCATTCAAATAGCAATCTGATCTAGTCCCAAAGCAGTCCCAAAGCAAGAGAGTATAAAGTTGATCTCCAGATGTGACAGAAATAGGCAATTAACTTGAGTTATTTCTATGGATGCTGCTTCCATTAAACACAGTTTTCAAGGGCACAAGATACATGATTTAAAGACTCCAAGACTGGGAAATTTTACGTTTGTTCTCTTTAATAAAGTCCTTGCTGACCTCTAAACAGCAAAAATAGCAGCACTGTACAAACATCAACCCATAAAACAAAACATAAAAGATCATTAGAGTAACTGGAACTTCTGGACTAACACCTAAATCCCTCCTCATGCTGAGAAAGCTTATAAGTATTAAGTAAGGAAAGCGAATTTAAAAAAATCATACCTCCTCTTTCTCACTTTTGTGCAAGTGGTTACAGCGATCCAAAAAGCCATGTCCTCCAACCACCCACTCCTTCTGAATAAGGCTCTGAAACCCTGATTTTGTTCTGCTGTATGAATCCATCATCACTTGAACCAGACTCGAGATCACACAGCACAGATCAGTAGCACTCTCTTCTACAAAGGAGAACAGAAACTACATTCTATACTGAGCCATTCCTCAAACTTTGTGAAAGAAAGCAAAGCATTGCCATGTGCACATAACCAAAATTGTATTTCAGGATCAGAGCAGCACAGACATTTTTGCAAGTCAGAGAGAACTTAATCCATGATTCCAAATTTAAATTTATTTACATGCCTATCTATGAAAGTTCTTGGACAACAAAACCCGCAAGCCCCAAACTTTACTGCTATAACTTGCCTGTGCCTTTCAGTCTCCCACAAGCATACACTGCCTCTCAGCCCAGCTATTTGTCTTTACCCTTCCTATACATCACACCCCTTTTCACAGGGTGGGAAACTGCCTCCTCATACAACATACATTCTTCACCTTTCCAAAAGATGCCTCCAGAAAGCACCTCTTTTCTGTGCTAGGTTTCTCAGACGGCAATATATGTGGAAAACCCAACTAAATTACCAATCCAAGAGTCACTCAATGGTTAACTTTAACATGTGATTACTCAGTCTAGGAAATAAACTGCTCAACATGTTTACAGTAAGCATATTCTTCCATTTTTAATAATTTTATTTTAAATAAGGAACCTGCAGAATATCCAGTGTGCATCTAGCAAACATAGAAGTTATTTATTGTAGTTTTCAGACGACTGGTCTTTTCTGTTTGCAACTCATCTGAATATTAAATGGTTTCCCTGCCCCTTAAAGTATTGCAAAGGGTCTAGGAGACCTTAAATAAAATAAACTGGGAAACAGGAATGTTACCTTTTCTTTATGCAAGACTCTCCTGCCAATTTATCAGCAACTTTTTCATTCATATCCTGGAACTGTTCTTACTATATTTTCTTTAACTACAGGAAGCATATCCAGGAGTGAGAGATTTAGGTGTCTTACTTGAGTGCCGTGTGAATTTTAGCAGCTCTCTACCATAATTATAAACTTACAGCTTAAGCTACTTCAAAATGAATTTAAACAAAACAATATATAGGATTATCTCATTAAATTCTTACCTATGAGGAGAACATTGGTATGCTGTACTTCCAGACACTCAGCAACTTCTATTGCTTTCTTCAAGACTCTCCTGTTTTGGTACAGGAAAAGTTGAATGAAGTTTCTTATATTAGTTTCCCATAGACATGGTTACAATGCCATACTTGAAACTTGACTAGTTCTTTACAACACAAAACCCACACTCAGTTTGTGTAAATGAAGAACGGCTTAGCTTCAAGAACATTTTATTTGGCAATTAGCCATGCATTTTCAGTTGCTATGATACAATACTTTATTCTGGATCAGCAGCAGCCATCACATACTGAAGTATTACATTTACTAAGAACCAGATATTCATCCTGGAAAGAGTCAATATCACCACATTTATGTTCTAATGTACTACACATTTCTCCCAAAATCTGGTTTTAAGAGGCAGAGGGAAGGATGAGAGATCAGCTCTTGTAGACACTCAGATGAAAGTTACACAGAGAACATCGTTACACAAGGAAGACTGAGTGGAATTACAGATCACATAAAAGCAGATGTAACACTGTGGGTTTCTAGAACTGAATCTTTATAAAGTTAGCTATTTTCAGCAAAAGCCTGGACACAAGTTAGGATTCTTACAATATCTTAGGTCACTAATGAAAGCTGACAATTTACTTCTTAAGTGTGGAGTTGTCTGATTCTTCTTTGCTCTATCATATAGAACAAGGCATTCCTACAACTTCAAGAGCCAAGAACAGGCTGATCCAGGAACCAACTGGATCCAAGTATGGAAACGACCAGTCTCAAAACAACCTAAGGATAACCCAAGGAACCTGGCCTGGCTTTTATTTTAAACTGCTTGTGATCTTGGTTATGTCAATGAATCTCTCAACATATATGGTCTTCACTAGAACCTTTCAATACACACACATATTTAAATTCTGGATTAATGAGTTAATAACTATCTATATTTATTGATTGTTATTAAGACCAGAAGGGACTGGAGCTGACCACAGAAGCACCCCATGGCAATTTAGGTGATTACAGAAGAAACTGACAGACAAAAGAGCAAGCACAAAGTAACACTGAAAACAAAACTCAACATTCCACTACAAGCCTTAAGTTAGCCAACACCATGCCAACACTTACTCACTGTGGACTGCTGAAAGAAGAAAAGAGAACTTAAGGAACAATCAGCACAGCAGGGAGACAAAACTGAGAAAAAAATGTCCTTTTACAAATCTTTGGTGGGCTAACATCTTGAACACTGTACTTCATCTCATCCTAAAGGACATTACAGAAGTAGAGACTACACAGAAGAATGGCAAGGCCAGTCAGAGACACAGAATAGTTTCATACAAGAAACAAACAGGATTCCTGAGTTTGGAAAGAAGGTGACAGTGCAGTATGGAAATTACTTTTATCTGGCTCTCTAGACAAATTGTAATTGGAATGATCTGCTCCTTCTCACATCCTTTACAGTGGAAGGCTTAACAGAAGTCTTCACTGTAAGAAACACTGTCTCAAGTTGCAGAAATAAGATATATAAATGGCACCGTAAGCCTGTCTTATGTTTTTTTCCTAGTGGCAGTAAAGAATGTCATTCAGTTTCAAGAAACTAGATAGACAATCCATTACAAATAAAATTGCCAATGATTTGAAACACAGAAAGCTGAAGATAGAACAAACCTGATTATTTCTAGCCAGTTTGTGCTCTCCAGCAATGAAAACCATTTCACATCAGTTGCCCAGAAGTCTGTACTGTTATCTGCAAAAGGAAGAAAAAAACAAAAAAATTGGTTTGTTCACACATACACAGTGATAATTAACAGCCATCCATTGAATTACCCTTCAGATATGAACAGGTACAAAACATCCAACACTAAGGAGGCAGGAAATCTCAATCACTATTAAAGCTGACATCTTATAACTAAATAAGAAAGTGAAGCATTCCTACAAACACTAGCAGAGTTTTACAGTACCACAGTCTTTTAGAAAAAGTACGTTGAAGGTTCATGGCAATGAAACCAGGTAAATAAATCTGATGACAAAAAGGAAAAGGAATAGAAAAGTTTAATCAGAGATGATAAAGCTTAACCTAAAGAAGCTGGATTTTGAAAATCATTACCATCAATGCCAGAAACATCAATGAGTTTTAGAAGTAGGTTATTAAAAAATCATTAAATGTAAGACTACCTGAAGAAAGTTTTAAACAGTTTTTGCTGCAACTAAATAAAAGGCATTAAAATACATAAATGGGGAGGCCAAGATCAACACCACATTCATTAAACTCTGATGAATTTCACTAGGACTTCCATAGGTTTTTTCAAATGCCACCTAAATTTCCATTGCTTTTGTTTCTACCAAAGCCAGTCAACAGATGTTGGAAAGCTGATATAGTAAATTAAAACCAGAATAGATTAAATTTCCTGCATGAGACAAACCTTGAAGCACAACACCTACAACGGCTTTACTACTGAGAAACCAGATACACACATCCCTCCCCTCCCCAACCCTTTCCATGATAACTTCAATTCCACATGTTTCTGTGTAACTCCCCACCTCCCAGAGTTTCTCCAAACAGTTCCAGTGTTCAATTCCAGCACATTTACACACATTTCTATCTCTGCTGAACTTTGATCTATGCCTCAAATGCACAGGCATATATGTGTTTTATTCATGTAGCTGCACTCCCTCCACGCCCCACCCCTGCACCTCATCCGGTTCATTACACAATTTAAACTTCTCTCCCAATTTCTTTTACCCTGGCCATAGAAACTAGATCTCCATAAAAGTATTAGAATGCATCTTCAAAGCTCTGTTCCATTAGACGTAATTTTCACCAAATCCCACCACCCTCACAGTAAAGAATTTTTTCCTAATACCTGATCTAAACCTATCCATTTTCCCTTTTCCTCTCATTTCCTGCTCTCAACTAAAGTTCCTCTCCAGTTCTCTTGTAGCCTCTTTAGGCACTGGAAGGTTCCATAAGGTTTCCCTGAAACCTTCTCCTTCTCCAGGCTGAACAATCCTAACTCTCTCAGCCTTTCCCCACAGCAGAGGTGCTCCAGCCCTCTAATAATCTTGGTGTCCCTCCTCTTGGCTCATTCCAACAGGTCCCTGTCCTTCCTGTGCTGGGAGCCCAGCTCTGGATGCAGGGCTCCAGGTGGGTCTCACCAGAGCAGGGCAGAGGGACAGAATCCCCTCCCTGCCCTGCTGCCCACGGGGCTCTGGATGCAGCCCAGGACACGTTTGGCTCTCTGGGCTGTGAGTGCTCATGGCCAGGACAAGTTGCCTGTACAATATTAACTAGGCACGTAGAGGACTAAAGCAATTGTTAATGTGTTCAGACTTATGGTAATAAGGTCATAAATTTCTGTCAAATCTTAGTATTTCTGAAAAAGATTACCTGAATGTTTTTCTCAGACTGAAAGTGCATAGAGCTATACTCAGTGAGGTACAGTCTACTAACAAACCTTTTCTAAAAAACTGCAAGAACAAACACTCATTAGATTGCAGTTTCAACACATTCCCTTTTGCATGAATGAAAGACAATATATAATTACATTATTGAAAGATACAATATTTCCTGAGACCAGTTAAATTACTAAAATTCAAGCTTTGGCCTTTTTCCTACAAAGTGTAAGTTACCAGAAATCACACAAAAAAGGTAATTATTTTTAGCTCTTAGGGTTCACTGTCGATTTGACAGTGAATTCTAGACAAAATCATCAGTGTCAAACTCAAATAGCTCATACTAAAAGTGGAGTGGAGCTTTTTCATCTGAAGAGGTGAGGTCAAAGTGTTTCATGACAGAAAAATAGTTGGAAAGTCTCAGAAGAAAGAAATCTGAGAGCATACTTTCACATGGCTCCTATTTTATTGCTTTCTAAAGCAGAGAATTTAAGCAGCTTCATAAGTTTTGAGATGTGACTAGTGTGTAACAAAACCAAGGGCAAAAATTAATAAGCATTTAGTCTCTATTCTTGACAGGGCCCAAAGGCTAAAAGGTTGGCCATAGAAGACTGAAAAAGTGCCCACAAAACTTCATTCTAGCTAGTGTATTCCAACTAACATCTAAGACTCCAGTCCTTCACAAGTAATTTTCAGGTACTGTGACAGCTTAGCAACAGGTGGTTATATCAAAGAACTATAAACCTTCATTCACATCCCAGATATAAGCACAGTCTCCAGTTACATATTTTAAAATCTGCTTTTAACCACCCTCAAAATCAAGATACCAATCAAGAAAATTACTGCACTCAGGAGACATAGCACGTCATTGTTATGCTTTGCTTTAAAGTCTGACTTACCTATCAAAAACAGCTGTTTAAATCTTGTGTATGCAGTCTGAATATCTTGCAGAGATGGAAGGCTGCTTGACAAGTCATCCAGTTTCAGGAGCTCATAGGGAGGTTTGCTAATTGTCTTATAGATTCTAAATCAAACCATCAAGAGATTAAAGCCTTCTGCTTCACAAGTCAAATAATGCATCAACTATTACCACTGAAGACAAAGTTAACAGGCATGATTTGTCAGAGCTGTAATACCAGAAGGTAGACAAACTGGAAAGCTAGCATCCTCCATGCATTTTTAAGTACTGTCTGGAAGCTTGCCTACAGGCTTGTAACAAGATTTGATGCTTTTAACCATGACACCAACAAAATTATACTCGTGCCTATTTGTGCAGTTATGAATATTACAAGCGCTACTTGATTCTTACTACTGTTTCTTTCGTATTTTCTTCACTAGACACACCAAAAACACTTTACTAAGAGGCTGCTAGAGCTGTATCCTGAAAGAAGAGATGGATAGAAACACCCAAACCTCCCAGCAGAAGCTTACAATGTCTCTTGACTTTTGCCAACCAGATTCTGATTCCTAGCTGCCAGGTCTTCTAACGAAACACACAAGTAAAGGAAATTATTTGAAATCAAAGAAGACAATATATCTTGCACTTCCCTATATATCTACTGGGTTTTTTCCCTTGAAGGAGAAAGAAAAAGTACCAGGCCAGATGATGTTTGGTTTGGACCCAGAACATTCCCTCTTACTCATGTTCCAGAGCTCAGATTAACATCAGCTTCGTAAGTACGTCTGCTGTCACACTGGCCTCTTTATCACCAAGACCTGGGAAAAGTTGCTCTGGCTCATACTTCCCAAGTAGGCACTTTTCCAGGCAGGACAGAGTGCTTTGCTTCCTGCAGGCTGTAGCACAGAAACCTGCTTTAGGTGAGAACTACAAGGGTCCACATCAGAAACACAGGTTACCAGACCTACTGGAAGATGTATCACATCAGAGAAGTGAGGGAAAGCAATTGTTGGCTAAATACAATACTTTTTGCAAATGAAGCAGTAAAGAATTTATGCTGGAAGATTAGGCTCTGAACAGCTTTTTTTTAAAGATAAACTGCTAATTGTAAATATCTGCTCTGTGCCTGAGTTCAGACTGCTACTATAATGGCACTTTAACACACCCTGATGGCCAATTTGTATATATATTTCAGACTCATTAAACACCAGTACTGCACAGCAAAGAAAGCTAGCAATGCTGCCCCAAGTTCAAATGGCTACAGAGAAGGGATCAAAATATTAAAGGATACCTTGTTAAAGCTTACTGCTAGTTTCATTTACTTTCACATCATGAAATAGCATTAAAGACATTTCTAAGTCATATAATCTTTCCCATTTCAGGGTAGAAATATTAGAGGATCTGCAGAAAGGGCCACAACTCTTTCCTATGCAAGTATAATTAATTTTATAAACAAAAAGCAGTTTTAAGAGTCCAATCAAGCTGTTTTCTGTTAGTTCTGTGTGATTAACAGGTCTCCATCTATGAGGAGCAAGGAGTCAATGTTCAACATACAGACTGTACATATGAGTCTGATTTAACAGATGGCTGCTTAGACAGAAGTTCTGCCCAGGACAAACAACAGGTTAAAAAAAAGTGCCAAAATTAAAGGGCAAGAAGTCATTGCCATAACAGTTCAGACAGCTGGGCTCCTTCCCTTAACTTAAACTTGTCATTTTTCAAACTGCTGAACTAATTCAGCTCACTACCCCATCTGAAATAGTGCTGTCAGCTTTCACATCTCAAAGCTGCAGTAGTGAATTGCTTTGGCTGTCTCAGATATTTTAGATCATCTTATCTCAAGTTATTTAAGAACATGAACCTAGCTCTCAGAAGGTGACAGTCTTAAAAACTCAGTTTGCAAATGCACCTTTAGAGATGGAGTCTACATTTTTCTTACTTGCAGAACAATTAAGCCATTAAACCCTACAGGCTTTGCTGCTGCTTTACCTAAATAACACATCACATTTTGTACAAATTCCTCAGAAATATGTCCGTATATACTTCCACAGAAAAAGCCTTCAGTGAAGTTCCAACCCTGCACAAGTGACCAATGCCATTGGGTCATGGGCTTAAATACATTCCACTACAGCAAACTACTTTCAGATATAGAACTTGTTTCCTGATGTGTGAAAGCTTAAAAGATACAGCATATATGGAAAAAGAGAAGCAAGGTCCATACCAAGCAAAGTGTTGTGGACAGAATAGCTATTACTGACCCATCCAAGAAGGCTTTTTGCATTTGTGAAGTGCCGTCATCCTGTTCTTTGGGAAATGTGGACATTTTGAGAAGAGCAGCACCATTATGGCAAGACCAACACCAAATCTGCAGAAAGACATTTACCAGATGAGAAAAATTAGTAAACTGTCCTATACTATGTATTTGCTCAAGTGATTGAGTGATTTCAAAGTTTCTCTGTGCTTTTGCTTCATTGAGTTTTTAGTATATTTAATAACACCATTAGAAGCAAACTCCTACACCTGCACCAAAATTACATGCCTGAGTACACTACGTTATTACTTGCAAGTTTTAAGTTAGGCTTTATACAGACACAGGGAAATATAAAATGTTAAATTATGATGAAACATTACTTTCTCAACTTTCCTCACAGGTAAAAAAAATTGATCAAAAAGTCTATTGCCAAATTATGTTGGAATACATGGCACAACAAGACAGAACTTGTAAATAACTTATATATGTTATCCATTGGTTTCTACATGCAGAAGGTAGGTTTTTCTAATATTTCAGCTTTGACATAACTCCCATTAACTGCACTGATGTTTTTCCATGTGAACTATGCATAAAGAGTAATCTAAGCATATGAAATAAAGTATTAAACACTCCACAGCTGAATCAGATGGCATGGTCATAAGTATTTCTTGTGGCAAATCAGTCCTCAGAGCTTCTTACTTCCCTTTACAGATAGTTTCCTCATTCATACTTACTCCTTGAAGCTCTCAAGATGATCTGTAAATTTGCATTTAAACAGGGAGTAAGAATCATTTTCTTCAGGAATATTACACAAATGGAATCAGGAAGTTGAAGACCTGCTACCAATTTACAGTTAGCAAGAGGTGCACCTCAGAAAGATACAGAAACCTCACAATCATCAAGCGTGGAAAAAATTACTATGCTGTCCCTTCCATTGCCTTCTCAAACCAATTTAATATGTCCAGCTATCTTGACACTAGCTTCACAGAAACAGTTTGGAAATAATTAGAAGAGTTCTAAAAGGCCTCTGAACAGTGGACAGCTACAGATGTTGTCACCTATCTGCCTGTCTGTAAAGCCTTTAACATGGTTACCCACATCCTTCTCTTAAAATTGGGGAGATAGAGATTTTATGCATGGACTCCTCAGGGATGAAGAACTGGTTGAATGGTCACATCCAGAGAGTAATGGTCAATGTTCCAATGCCCAGATGGAGATCAGTGATGAGTGGTGTTCCTCAGGGGAACTAGGGCCAGGGCTATTTAATACTTTCATCAATGACATCAGTCAGTGAGATCATGTGCACACTCAGCAAATTTCCAGATGACACCAAGCTGAGGTGGTTTGACAGGATGCCATCCAGAGGGACCTGGGAAAGCTCGAGAAGAGATCCACAGGAACATAATGAGATTAACAAGACCAAGTGCTGGTGCTGCACCTGGATTGGGACAACCCCCAGTACCAGCACAGGCTGGGCATGACCAGACCCAGAGCAGCCCTGTCCAGAAGGACCTGGGGGTGCTGGTGGGTGAGAGGTTGGACCTGCCCCGGCCATGGCACTCACAGCCCAGAGAGCCAAACGTGTCCTGGGCTGCATCCAGAGCCCTGTGGGCAGCAGGGGAGGGAGGGGATTCTGCCCCTCTGCTCTGCTCTGGTGAGACCCACCTGGAGCTCTGCATCCAGAGCTGGGGTGCCAGCATGGGAAAGACAGGGAGCTGATGGATCAAGTTTAGAGGAGAGACACAAATCTGGCCACAGGGCTGGAGCACCTCTCCTGTGAGGATACACTGAAGAATTGGGGTTGCTCAGCCTGGGAAGCAGCCAGAGAAAGCTTTGGGGAGACGTTTTTGTGGCATTTCATTACTTAAAGGGGGCTTATAAGAAAGATGGGAAAAGACTTTTTAATATGTATTGGTATGATAGGACAAGGGGTAATGGCTTAGAAACTAAAAGAGGGTAGATTTAGAACTACATACATGGAATAAAGTTTTTACGTAGAAGGTGCTGGAACACTGGATGGAACTGGAAGCCCACACAGGTAGTATATGCCCCAGAAACATTCAAGGCCAGGTTGGACAGGGTTCTGCACCTAGGAGAAGATGCTTTCATTCCAGAGAGGGATTAGACCAGATGATGTTTAAAGGTCCAAACTACTCTACCATTCTGTGAACGCAAGATGGAATAGAACATCCCAAACACCTCTGTTTCTATGAAAGAGCAAGTGTTACAGGTCTTTGACTCTCTGAGAAAAAGTGAACCAAATTACTTTGACCTTTGGTCAGGACAATACAGTACTATCTCCTCCACAGACCATATACTTGAGAGCACAAAATAAACATGCTTTTCCTTGTCAAATTTAATGGAAACACAGCAACTAAGGTAAGACCTCATAAGCGAAATTACTTTGATCTTTGTTTCCATCTTCTCTGTCTTACTGGTTCTTGAACTACATGGCAGGAAGCCAAACCCAGTTTGCTACAGGCTGCAAATCAGTATATTTAACTTGATTTTCTGTTGGACTGGTAGAACTAGTTTTTCAGTTGAGCTACCTGACTTTGTAAAAATGCTGCATCATCACAGCCATAGAATTTACTAGAACCCAAGCCAGGTAACTGGAGGTGTTCAGCTACACCTTACATGCACCATCTTCACCTCAATATCCAAACAGCATTTCAAGGCCTATATCTTGCCCCAGACACATGCCACTCAGCAGAGTCTCATAAAAAACAGGCTGATGGACACACAGCATAGCAATATATGTAAGGCTATAAGACATTAGTAAATGGGAACTGTAAATACATATTTTGCTGTTATGTTCTGTATATGTTATATATGTTTTATTACATATTACACTGTTCATGAAATATGTAACAAGCACTTCTCCTTCCAACATCTGTTTCCCTTCTGTAGATGACATGTAGACTGTTAAAAACAAGTTCTGAAAACAATATGCAATAACATCTGAAATGTTAATTGAAATTCTGCCATCTCAGTAAGAGTCTTACCCTCAGCCATGCACATATACTTACAGGAATGCCTCTGCCTTCATACTTCAAGATACTCTCTTCAGAAATGCATATGGGAACAACAAAATACAAAGGCAGCCTAAGACAAAGAGGAGTTTCTTAGTCTCAAAAACTGAACAAAGAAGAATCTCCAAGCTCCTTTTAATGATGGTGAGTGATCTAGCTCAAGTTCTAATTATATATTCACCTTACTACAATAATCTTTTCTACTAGATAATTCTATTGTCCACAAAACTGTCCCTTTATTTTCAGCTGAATAAAGCTTTTTTCCCAACCTTGAGGTCTTAACTATTTTCATTGCAACACTCCCCTGCCTTTGCAAAGGTGCAATTAACTGTTACCTCTAAGACTGATTGCTAAGACCACCTTAGTTCTCTCATGCTTCACTGTTTCAAGAGATACCCTTGGTATTAAATGACTAGTTCTGTTTCCATGCCTGTTAAGCAGTTCACATCCTAATTCAAGAATGTCATTTAATATAGCATTATATATTAATATAAGATTTCCAGCATCAACCAACACTATTTATGTTCAAGGCCCAGAGAAGCAACAAAGCTAAGTACTTAAACTCAATTTGGGTCTCCCATTACAGAGTTCTAGAATGAACAGTTAAGACTCTGAAATACTGGTTTCTAAGGTCTGTGAAATTGTTCAAGATTTGACTCTGAAACAACAGTAGAAGTACAATGCCTTATATACATCCTAAAGGGCTCACCAATAAATGTTACTCCACTAAACTGGTGGCCAAGCTCAGCTAAACTTAGCTAACCTTCTCCTAAAGGCAACACAGCTTAACTTCCACCAGCATATTTTGCAGATTTACTTTAAACCAGTTACCTTTTCACCATCCAGACCCCCTCCCAACTAAAACAGTGGAAAATCTCCAGTGCTCATAACTTGAAATTTTATCACAGTAAAGGCACAGGACTGAGAAAGTGTCATCCTAACGAGTATGACAGAAGTGTAGGTCCCAGACACACATTTTCTATTCTCCACTCCTAGATATACTCAAAGCTTGATCTGACCAATGTCCTGAGTAGTCTGAACTTAATGTTGAAGTTAACCCTGCTTGAACCAGAGGCTGTGCAGGATCACCTCTGGAGATTACAAACCAAATTATCCCATAAATAAAAATGGAAAACAAGTCCTAAAAAATTTTGTAAAAACTGTGTAATCCCCAGCATCAAAGATAGCACTGATTTTCATGAGTCCAAAGTTCACTATTAGCTAGGGCAAGCTTACTTTTCAGAGACTCTGTAGCCTTCATTGGTGGTGACTGCTTTGTATCTCACATTCCCTTTGGTCCGCTCCAACTCATCACGCCAGTCCTCGAGGGTCTCAAACATCACAGTTTGGTTTCTCCCATCTGTCAGATCAATAATATTAACTTTGCAGATTGCCAGGAGCTCTAACACAACAGCAAACCTAAGTAAACCTGTTAGTTGCTATTAAGGTAAGCAAGCAGAACCTCTTGTCTACAGAAAGCCTCGAGACAAAGCCAAGATGCGTTTGTACACCACACTGCCTCTGTTTGGTCTTTAACAATGGCAATATTCTGTCAAATACTGCTGTGACTAATAATTTCAGGAACAGTTTCTCCTGCAGAAACTAACTAGTTGTTACAGAACTTCCATACAGCTGGGGCTTTCTTCACATCCAGCCTAAAATGCAGGATACTACGCAGCAAATATAATTTTATACTAATGTAGCTAACTGGTATCTAATTCTGTAGTTTCAATACAGAATTAACAATCCTTCCAAAAATCTTTCTACACAAACTTCAGATATTGCATTTCATTTAAGGTTCTTTTTTTTTTCTCATGAATAGTTTTGCATTGAATAGAACATCTCAGTAAGTAAGAGCAGAAAATTAATTACACCAATTCAATCTCAAAACTTTCAGCTGAAACTCTTCCTGTCATTCTACTTAACCACCTAAGAAGCAGTTAAGACAGCAGCTTGATTTAGCCTCAAATCTTGTATAATAATCATATAATTTATGGAGTAATGTCAATTGTTTTAAGCACACATCCTAATTAGGTAACATTGTACAACATCAGCTAACACTGAAATACCAAACAGAACTACAATTTCCATGGAAGATACAATGGCAACTTGAAACTTTCCACTGTAAGAAGATAGGTAGATGAAAAATTTACAGCTCAGAACAGAACATTATTGATGAGCTCTTGGAGACAAGATTTTAGAGGTATCGGACTGAGAGGCATAAAAACCAATTCCTACAGTCTACTAGGCTTATCCTGTAATAATTTTAGGAAGAATGGAAAATAGCTATTAAAATAGGAAAGAGTTGGGGGACAGAACTTCAATGTTGCTTTAAAGAGTAGGCTTCTCCCAGGCTCAGTCTCTGTCTGGAAAAGCTTGCAGTCTTACCAGTGTTTGTAGCTGAAACAGAACACCAGTTTCAGGTGAAGCCGGCAGGAACTACCTGAGCCAGCAATGTGCCCTCCCTGGCAGCAAACAGACAGTGTGTTCCTGGGCTGCCTTAGCAAAGCCATTGTATACCAGCTGAATGAAGCCACTGCTGCTCTCAGCTTCTGTGCCCAGTGCTGGGCTCCCTCCTGTGAAGGCTCCTGGACCAGGCTCAGTGAAGGCCCTCTGTGATCATTAAAGGGCTCCAAGCAGCTGATACAAGGGGAGACAGAGCTGGGATCATTCAGAAAAGAGTGCTCAGCACAGGCCAATCTCTGTGTGTATAAACATTGGGTGGAACAGGGGAGGAGAGTACAGAAGATGGATCCAGACTGAGTGACTTGACAAGAGACAATTTTGTACAACCTGATCAACAGCAAATGCCACTTACAGGTACACAGTAACACTTTTCACTGGGAGGAGGATCAAACAGTGAAACTGACCATCAAGAAAGGCTGTGGAGTCTCAATACTTGCAGATACTCAAAACCCAAGTGGACATGACTAAGCTTAATGCAGTTAATCCTACTCTGAAAAGGAGCATATGGACAAGAACATGACTAGATAATTTCCAAAGGCTTCTTCTAACCTCAATGATCCTGAAATTCCTTGAGTTATTTTGCTCAGTGTTTGATGAATACCTTGCATACATCAAAACCTCCCTCTGTGAAATTAGTGTTGCTGGTGCACTAAGGATCAGGTTCCTAATTCAAAACAGCACGATCAGTTCAGCTAAAGTCTGAATTATGGAATGTTGGAAAGTACACCGACAATTTTTCATCCTGAATTTTGCAGCCTAATGTATTATTCAGCTAAGTTTGATCAAGTGGTAAGATTATGTAATAAGTTAGATATAGGAGGAAGTCAAATGCCTTGCAAACCTATGCTTTTTTTGCAATTGGCTGGAAGAAGCATATTGCTTGCAAATAAGAGCAAAAGGGGAAATACTTTCTCATAGGACACTACTGCAAATGCAGCAATTTCAGAATTAAGGGCAGGAAGTCCTGATTCACAGCAGTAATACAGGAAAAAACCCACACTGATAAAACAAGCAAAGTATTTTCTAGATGAACCACATGAAAAGCATTTGCACATTTTAGCCACAGTAAGTCTTCAATCCAGCGATGCTACTCCTGCTTGCAGAATTTCCTGAAGGACACCAAAACTAAGAGGAGACAATTTAGAGGTTTTTAGCAACATGCCTAACAATGTACTACAAAAGAAAAATTAATTTTTGAGGCTGCCTGCCAGCCAGGACAAAGCCATAACCTGAGCACAAACTCAACTATAGATCTCCCAGACTATAATGAACTAACTAATGCTTAATGAACTAACTGTGCAAAAAAACAGATAAAACATTCACCTGTGTTGTTTGGAGCAGCTGATGCATAAGAGAACAGAAACAAACGTTTAAGCAGCTTAGGAGTCTGGCTATGATGAACTATACCACTGACAATCTAAAAAAAGAACGAAAAATTAACACCCAAACATACACCAAGACTTTCAGCGTAAAAATACGTCTTTTTTTTTTTTTTAAACCAACCCCTCCAGCCAGGTTTTCAAGAAAACTGATGGGTTCTATGCCCAACAGCCAGAACCTGACTTATAGGAAGGTTTCTCCGATATCTGCAAGACCCTGTACCTACTTTGCCAAAGTAGTATTATATGTGTTCAATCTCCAGAATTACTCTTATTTAAATAAAGTTAGTTAACCCTTAGTTTGGAGTTCAGAATAACTTGTCAAAAAAATTGAAGCTATTAGGAAAGTAACACTATATTTAAGTCTAAAATATAATGAAATTAGATGTCATAAATAAAACAGCTTTACAGCTTGTCTGAGCTGGAGCTAATTTCCTGTAGCTCCCCAAAGTTCCAGTTTTCTTTAAAGAGCCTTTTCCCTTGTCTTTCAATTGTTATGCATAATGAAATGTTTAATGAAATCAATCTTTTACTTTCTGTCTTAGTGGAAATGATCAGAAAACATTTCCAAGTTTCAGGGATCTCTCAGTGATTTTCATTCTTCCCTCATCCTCACAACACCCAACACCAAGTTAAAAACAGAAATGCATATTAAGTTACTATACGTACTCTTTTCACTTCCTCTTCTTTTGTGTATCTCAGGCAGAAGTTAAATACTCTAAGGTCTTTACAGCAGATAATTAACTTCTCTGGGTATTTTCTTAGCTGTCCTGTTAGAAGTTTCTTTTTCTCATCATAAACTGCAAAATTAAAAAGTGAAGTAAATATCAAAAAGGTACTTGTATGTTGATAAAGTTGTCCCTGACTGACTTCCTAGAATTCTCAAGAAACCAGTTTGAGTCCAAGTTTTCTCAAGACAAAACAAGCATCCTACAACACAGCCTGGCAAGCTCTTGTGCTAATATACTCAACCTTTTCTTTTAAAGCCCATCAAATTACTTCATACAAGGTAAAGGGCAAATTTGCAGCAAACCAGCTGCTCCGTGGTCATGTCTGTTCACATTCTGACTGCACACTAACTTTAAAGTTTCAAGATACACAAAGAACAATTCAGTAGTTTTACCCAAGGGGAAGTCCCCAGACATCTGAGATCATTCTAAGTTCCTCAAAAATAATTTTTTTTAACGACCATGAAGTCCCCAAAGCAAACCTCTGCTCATTTCTTTTTGAGGATGTACCATTTCACAACTTCAAGTGCTGCCAGCTGGGCCACTGTACATAAAACTAAAGCATCTCATAACCATCTTCACTGGTCTGCCTGCAGATTTGTGATCTGCTTCACAAATCCACACCACCATTTATAAACGCTATGAATACTCATAATTAGTCCAAGAACAGAACTCTTAATAAAGCCTTCCTTTACTTAAATTATTAGCCCCATTCTCATTTATCTTTTTTAGCAATACTGGTACATCTCTAAGCCCTGATGCAAAGCACTTGATTTAGCTGGCAATTAAAATCTCCTTTTCTATATCCTTTAGTATGCTGAAGACCTCATGTATCTCACAAAACAAAGTTCCCTTAGACAAACAAAAAGAATTTAGAATTTGGTACCTGTGCTGAAATGAAGTAAATACATCCATATTTATACAAATAGTTGATACATTGGAAGATGCTTGTCTACCAAATTTAGGGACTTTTCACAGTACGTTCTCTGCTTTGAATGACTGCATTTTGAAGGAATCATTTTGTCTGTTGCACCAGACAATTAACCAAATTAATTTAATCAAATAATGTAAAATTAATTTGACAAACTTGAGGGATTAGACTGGGTTCTGTTAAACTTCTTTTTATTTCCTCATTATTCATTTCCTCATATTCATTAAATACAACTGCAGCTGCTTTTTTAAAATCTATTGGTTGTCTAAAAAGGATGTACTAGTATAAGGAACACCATCACCCCAAGGCCCCAAGGGGTAGAAAGCTGACTTACCTCCATATATTTGATCTACACATTGTAGAGTTATGTCATTTTCTCCTACAATCTTATTCTTAAATTGTGGCTCCTAGAAACATGGAAAAAATTGTATAAATGTCACACTACAGTATCACCTTCTGCCAAGTAAAGGCTTTCCATACATTGTTTTACTATCAGCATTATTTCTCATTCTAATAAGCTGAGGCAGGATACTGAAGAACAGTTATTAAAAGATAGACAGAGACAAATTACACAATATAGTTTTATTTAATTCTCAGCAATGCTTGAAATGTAGATACAGTTTTTACTTTTCAAATAGCTTCAAAGCATACATTTCTATTGAGAGCCACTTTTCAAACTGAAATCACTGCAGTAAACAGGAAATACAGTAACTTCATATAATCCAAGCCCTTTTATGACAAGTTTCCTTGCTATGGGAACTTGGCAGGAAATACAAAGTCTCTCAAAAGAACAAGTATCCCAAGAACATTTCAACATTAAAGTCAGATTTATCACTGGGTAAAGTGAAGACACACATGCAACCCAATTACTTTATCTACTGTGTAATCAAACTTGAAGGTATTTAAAGTCCATTCAATT
>WEIU01001415.1:0-11813 GCA_013389925.1 Aegithalos caudatus
GGGGGCATCCTGGCAGCCCGCGGGGCCGGATCCGGCAGCACCGGGAGCTGCGGTGGCAGCAGCAACAAGCTGGAAATCGAGGCTCCCTCCAGCAGGCACGGTGGGTGGCGAGAGGGGATCCCACAGGCAGCGGGGTGGGCGAGGGCAGCCCGAGCGCTCCTGAGGGTGCGCGGAGCAAAGTTGGTGCTCCACCAGCGCTCCAGAGAAGTGGGAGGAGGAGGATCGTGTCCCTCTGTCCTGGTGATGCCACCAATCTGTGGCAGTGCCCAAAGGCGTTGCCCTCCCTGTGCCAGCCCTGGGTGGAGCGGGGTTGTTGGGAAGGGCTGCGTCACCCAGGGTGGTGGGGAAGGGGAAGGGCTGTGTTGCCCAGGGCGGTGGGGAAGGGCTGTGTCATCCAGGGTGGTGGGGAAGGGCTGGTGGGAAGGGCTGTGTTGCCCAGGGCGGTGGGGAAGAGCTGGTGGGAAGGGCTGTGTCATCCAAGGTGGTGAGGAAGGGCTGGTGGGAAGGGCTGTGTCACCCAGGGCAGTGGGGAAGGGGAGAGGGGGAAGGACTGCGTCACCCCAGCCCAGCTCTGCAAGACAGGGTCCTCATCCTCCTGCCCACATCTCGTGAGCAGGGAAGCAATTCCATTTGGATTTGGAGGCCACTTGCTGGTGCCAAGGCAGTGGGGAGACAACCTGGCGCTGGCAGCATGCGAGTGACGCCGATCCCTCCTCCTCCAGCTCCAGGTCCCTCTCCAGATCCAGTCATCCTCCAGACCTCCATGAAAACACCCGTCTGCAACAGGCTGGGCTCTCAGTGCCCCTCAGGCTGCTCAGCAGGGCAGGGATGGCCAAGACCCGGTGTCAGCCTTCCATCCAGCTTTTCCAAAAAAAGGAAAGAGGGGATGAAGAGCAGGGTTTCCATGGAGCCCTCCTTGGTCTGGATTTTGAGCTCAAATGGGGAAAACCAACTGAAACAGGGAGCACATCTTTCTTCTTCTTTATCTTCTTTTGCCTGGTTTGACCCCAAAGTGGCACCCTCCTCCCCTGGGCTGGCTGGGAACATCCCGCTCCGGGTGTCCGATCGATGCGTGCCGTGCTCCCCGCGCTGACCCGCGTGTTCTGGCTTCCTCTCGCCTCATTAATTACACCCAGGGGTGGGTGCCAAAAGGAAAAGCTGGTTCTAATTCCATGCTGCAAACCCAGCTCCAAGCTGCTGGGATAATTAGCAGGTTATTAATGAACAAGAAGATTCCCACCATGGAGGGAGGAAGGATGGGGAGGGAGGGGAACACCTTTTGGGCCTGGTTGGGAAAACCACACTGGAGTGGGAGACTCCGTCCCTCAATCCAAGGCTTTGAGCCAGCTCCAGTGCTCGTGAAGATGCTCCAAGCTGCCGGATGGATCCGCAGAGCAAAATCCAAGGATTCTGCTTGGCCGAGGGCCACGCAGGGAGGGGAATGGCTCCGTCTCCCAGCCCCAGCCTGTGGACATCCATCTGCTCCCGGAGGAGGCGGCTCCGGGGCCTCCTCCTCCAGCCCCGGGCCAGGGGGACTCGGGGCTCCATCCCCATCTGCCAGGCTTCTGCTGGGGGCTGGACAGCATCACCCCAAACACTCCTCTTTGAACCCCTCGTAAACTGTGGGAACAGCACGCTCTTCCTTCAAAATCAATCTGATCCCAAGGGTTGGTACCATTTCCCTGGGTTTAGGCACCAGCTGAAAATTCCCGGGAAGGGCAGAGCCTGCCGGGAAAGTGCTCTAAATACTGAGGGGCAGGGGTGAGATTCCAGCAAAACCAGGGTGTCCTCAGAGGCTCCAGCCCGAGCTGCTGCCATCTCATGTGTCTCTCCAAGGCATGTGGTTGTTGTTCCTTTAATTATTAATCCTTGCATTGACGTAATCAAATTTGCCCAAGCTTTTAACGGATGCCTCGATGTAAAAAATGAAGAATAAATTTCTTTCCCTCCCTGAAAACTTGTCTCAATCCCATGACCAATTTTATTGCCGTTCTGCTCTAATTTTAAATATAACGAGAAACATTAAGGTTTTCAATTAAAAGATCCCTTCCTTCAGATATTGGAACATAGCCTGAAGTGCAGACCACGTGTGATATTTTTCATTGGGATGGTGTGGGCTAAATCTGATTCCCAGATCAAACACAGTCAGGCTCAGGCTTGCAGTTGGCCAGGCTGGAGAGGCTGAGCTGTTCCACTTTGGGAAGAGCCTCAGCCTTGTTTGTGTTTTTAGCTGACTCCTCATGTTTCTGAAATGAACCTTGCATTTATTCCTTCTCCTTTGTCAGCTTGGGAGTCTGTGGTGAGGTGCAGATGAACCTCATGATGCCATCCTGGACGTGTGGAATTTTTGGCTTTTGGCTGCATTTGGTTTTTCCCTTTTCTTTAGAATGAGCTGAAGTGTGGCCACAACAGACGAAATGTTGCTTGTGCAGTGAGCTCAAACCTCAGCTTGATGCCATCCTGGAATCGTGGAATTTTTTGGCTTTTGACTGCAAATATTCACTTTTCCCTTTTCTTTAGAATGAGCAGATCCATGCCCACAACAGAGCAGATCTTCCTTTTGTGCAGTGAGCTCAAACCCCTCATTTGCCACAGTTTCAGCACTGGGTTCACTGGACACCATTAATGTGAAGTTTGGGTCTTGGAAGGTTTTCTCGTGTGTTCTCTTCCACAGACCCTCAATCTTGCACTTGTCCTCCCCCCTAAACCTTGCAGGTGGCCCCCTCTGGGCCTGTCTCCTCAGGCCAGGAGGGTTTGCAGCTGGGCAGATGTTCAGCCCCAGCAGGAGTTGGTGTTTGCATGGGCGAGGTGCCAGCTGGGCTTGCTGGGGTGCAGCACTGCTCCCTCAGCATTGTAGGAACTAATTTCACTCCTGGTGGGTTTTGTTTTCCTAATGGAAGTGGCACCACTGATTTTACTGTCCCTGAGGGTGCTCAAGGACTGTTTCTCATGGAAACATCAGGTTTGTGCAGATGAGATGGAAAGACAGAGTTGGAGACTTCCAAAAAGCACCAAGGGAAAGGCACTTGAGGTGAGAGGAGCTGAAGCAGAGCCTGGATCAGCTCCTGGCTGCACCTGCCTTTCCCAGAGTCCCCAGACCCTGCTTGTCCTGCCTGAGGCACCTCTTGCTTACAGCAGCCCAGCCCCCCTTCCCCAGGCCCGGGGTCCTCGGGGGGTGGGAAGGGAGCAGGGACATCACCCCCGACCCAGGCACTCAAACCCATCCCTCGGGAGCAGAGCTGGGCAGGAGCTCATCCAAACACCACATCGTGTTCCTGCTCCAGCCCTTTTCCAACCCAGTGAGGCTGCCTGGAAAGCCAGGAATGGCTGAGCTCAAGGGAGAGCTGAATTTTCCACTCTTCAGCCAAAGAGTGTTAACTTTGCCATTCCTGAGCCCAGGAGAGATAACTTTGTCATTCCTGAGCCCAGGAGAGTTAACTTTGCCATTCCTGAGCCCAGGAGAGTTAACTTTGTCTTTCCTGAGCCCAGGAGAGTTAACTTTGTCTTTCCTGAGCCCAGGAGAGTTAACTTTGTCTTTCCTGAGCCCAGGAGTGTTAACTTTGTCATTCCTGAGCCCAGGAGTGTTAACTTTGTCATTCCTGAGCCCAGGAGTGTTAACTTTGCCATTCCTGAGCCCAGGAGTGTTAACTTTGTCATTCCTGAGCTCAGGAGTGTTAACTGTCTTTTCTGAGCCCAGGAGTGTTAACTTCTGCCATTCCTGAGCCCAGGAGTGTTAACTTCTGCCATTCCTGAGCCCAGGAGTGTTAACTTCTGCCATTCCTGAGCCCAGGAGTGTTAACTTCTGCCATTCCTGAGCCCAGGAGTGTTAACTTCTGCCATTCCTGAGCCCAGGAGTGTTAACTTCTGCCATTCCTGAGCCCAGGAGTGTTAACTTCTGCCATTCCTGAGCCCAGGAGTGTTAACTTCTGCCATTCCTGAGCCCAGGAGTGTTAACTTCTGCCATTCCTGAGCCCAGGAGTGTTAACTTCTGCCATTCCTGAGCCCAGGAGTGTTAACTTCTGCCATTCCTGAGCCCAGGAGTGTTAACTTCTGCCATTCCTGAGCCCAGGAGTGTTAACTTCTGCCATTCCTGAGCCCAGGAGTGTTAACTTCTGCCATTCCTGAGCCCAGGAGTGTTAACTTCTGCCATTCCTGAGCCCAGGAGTGTTAACTTCTGCCATTCCTGAGCCCAGGAGTGTTAACTTCTGCCATTCCTGAGCCCAGGAGTGTTAACTTCTGCCATTCCTGAGCCCAGGAGTGTTAACTTCTGCCATTCCTGAGCCCAGGAGTGTTAACTTCTGCCGTTCCTGCAGGTTGTGATGTGCCAGGATGCATCTTGTCTCACTCCAACAAGTATTTTGGACCTCACTTGCTTTGTTTTCAGGGTTAGATGAGCCCCTTGCTGCCTCCCTCATTCCCACAGCAGTGCAGAGGTTTCAGTGCTCAGCCCTGAGAGCTGGAGCCCTCCTGAATTCCTGATTCCCAGAGGGGTTTCTGTGATAACCCTTCTGTGCTGCCTGGAGCAGCACCCCGGGGATCTGCTCTGGGCAGACAATGGCCTCTCCAAGTGCAAAATTGTGTCAGGCCAAGGAAATTGTGGCTGCATTCGCCATGAATCACCCAAATTACAGCCCTTTAATGAAGATAAAAAGCAGAGAGAATAGAACACTGCAAACCTATGGGCAGGGGCTTGCTCTCCTGAATCTGAAGGCAAAGCTTTGAAAACCTTGTTTGCTTGCACAGGGGGATTGTTTTGGAGAACTTCAAAAGGAATGTGGAAACAAACAAAAAACTGGTTAAACGTGGAGGAGCTGATAATTACAAATTATTTATTTCCCCCAGATTTGTGAATTAAACTGCACTCCTGCTGCATGGATGTGGCTTTTCCCCATCAAAGGCTTCTGCCTTCCTTGATCCTGCCCAGCCCAGGACAGGCTTCAGCTTGACCTTGACCCTGCTCAATGCCAGGCTGGCCTCCAAGGAGAGACCCCTTCAAAACCTGCAAATCTGGAAGAAAAAAAACAAAACAAAACAAAACAAAAACCAGCTTCACCTGTGTTTGAACGGCAGAAATCAGCATCAATCAAATCTTTACCAGGTCTGCTGGAAGGGGATATGATAACAACAAATTAAAAGCAGTATCTAGGTTCCAGACATGGAAAAAAGGGATTTTTTTGTTTGTTTGTTTCCACAGTTGGTGGGTTATATTTTGTGCAAGACTCGCTGAGAGCCAGGGCTGAGCAGGACTGGGGGAGGCTGTCCATGGACAAGTGATGGGAATCCCCACTTCCACTGGCAAGCAGCTTGGGAGAAAAATGTGAAGGAGCCCTAAATCATCAACGTTTCAGGATATAAATCAGCCTCTAACTGACAGTGGGAACAGAAGAGCCCTTATTGATGGGCTGGGTTAAGGTTTCCAGATGTAAAAGAGGAATTAAGGAGCCGTGAGCTGACAGCTTTAACAACTGCTGCTCCTCTCTGGCTGCTCCCAGCTGCAGCCTCAGGAGCAGCCAAGGTCAGGGAGCCAGAGCCCCAATCCCTGGACTGTCCCTCCTGCTCCCTTCCACAGATACTGCCCAACCCAAACTCCATTTCATCCTGGAGCAGAGATCCCAAGGATCTGCTCTTCCAACAGGTTTCAGGACAAGTGGTTGAATAAGCCCCAAATAAATTCTGTGAGAGGAAGAGACAAATCCAGCTCTGTCATGTGCAGAGACAACATCACTGCCCAGCCCAAACACGGGGCTTCAGTCTCTAAAATCACAGATTCACTGAGGCTGGGAAAGGCCTCAAACCCTCCTGGGCATGGAGACTCATCCCTGCCCTGGGAAGCTGTGCCAGGGCTGGACAATCCTTTCTCCTAGGAAAGTTTTCGTGCTAGGCTGCTGGGGGCTGAGGGAAGGAGCTGAGAGTGCTGGGTGAAGATTTTAAGGCCATAACTCCATAGAAAACAGGTCCTCTTTGCTCTGCTGCCCACAGAGTTTTTTGACTGTTTTTTGTTGCCTTCAGCTGAGCCAGACACAGCTGGAAAATTCCAAATTGCCTCAAATCAGGAAAAGCCTCAACTAAAACCCCCCAAGGTTTTGTCCCTGCAGTCTGCTCTGCTCCTGACGTGCCCTCCCTGCCCCACACCTGCAGCCCTGGCTGTATTTGCAGGGCTCCTCCATCCCAGCAATTCCCAGCTGTATCCCTCCATCCATGCAGGCAGGAGGGGAAGCCAAGGAGAGCCTCAGCATAGAGCCCAACCTGCCTATTCCCTATTCCTGATGCATTTTCCAGGCTGTTGGGGTCACTTTGTTCTCTTTTGCTCTTTCAGGAGGACCCAGAGCCCACATTTAGGATGGAGCAAGCCAGGTTTTATTACAAGGCCAGGCAAGCACATCCCCCTGTGTGTGGTTTTTCATGGTCCACAATCAGTTCTCCATCCAGTCCATGCTGTTGGAACCCTGGAGGCTGAAAATTCCAGGCTTCCTGAGCTGAGGGGGAAAGCACCACATTTGACTTGAGGGCTTGGAACAGGCTCCTGATATTGTGTGATAACACAGGGGGTATGGGGCTGTAGTTTGTTGTGTGATCTCACAGGGTGGAAAACTCAGATTTGGGATTTTAGTGTGTGGTGATACATGGGGCCAAGATGGAGAGTTTGGGGTGTGGACCAATTGTCTTTTTGCACCTTCTTCTTCCTTCTTCACAAATCTGGGTGGTTTTCTGTAATTGGGTGAAAGAGGTTCACATTGTGGGTTTCAGGTGATCATAATTAGATTAGAAACATAAATAATAGAGATGTCAACAGTTTATTGGATAATTGGGACTTAAATAGCCTTGAACAGGCACCATGGACTTGTTAGAGAGAGCTCACACCTCATGAGTTTGTAATAAATTTCAGAGTGAGACTTCAAAAACAACATCTCCTGAGTTTTATTCACCCTGACCTTGGAGCAGGAAAGAGGCAGGAATTCCCACATGTGCCCAGCTCCAGGAGCCCTGTCCTGGGGCCACCAGTCCTGCTGGGTGGCCCTGGCAGTGTGGGCCAGACCTGGCCCTGAGCTGGGAACCCTCAGCACAAGGGAACGGAGCCCAGGCACTGCCCCCTCCACCTCACATCAGTCACACACCAAAGGGGCTTTCCAAGTAGTTTCCATATTCTCTTGGCCTCTCCATGCTTTCCATCCCACCAAGAGCCAAGGAAAGGGGCTGGTACAGGGCTCAGGGGTTGCAGGGGCAGCAGCCCCTGCCCAGGAATGGGATCCCAGCCCAGGGACCCAACCCAGCTCCCAGCCTGGCTGGGGGAGTGTCCCTGCAGGGAGGAGAGGGTTTGGGTCATAGTTCACAAGAGTAGGAAAACAGCCATCCATGAAAACATCCCATCCATGTGCACTGGGAACAGCCCAGAAACCCCAAATCCTGGGCTGATCCCAGCATGGGCAGCAGGAAAGGGATTGGGATTGTGCCCCTGTGCTCAGGTGATTTCCCACCTGCAGAGCTGCCCCAGCCCTGGGCCAGCACAGGCAGCACCTGGAGCTGCTGGAGGAGCCCAGAGGAGGCTCCAGGATGAGCAGAGGGATGGAGCAGCTCTGCTGGGAGGAAAGGCTGGGAGAGCTGGGAATGTTCACCTGGAGAGGAGAAACTTTGGGGTGAGCTCTGTGACCTTGCAGGGCCTGAGGGACCCACAGGAAACATGGAGAGAGTTTGGACAAGGCTGGAGTGCCAGGACAAAGGGAATAGCTTCCCAGGGTTAGATGGAATATTGGTCAGGAATTGCTCCCTGGGAGGGTGGGCAGGCCCTGGCACAGGGTGCCCAGAGCAGCTGTGGCTGCCCCTGGATCCCTGGCAGTGCCCAAGGCCAGGTTGGACATTGGGGACAGCCTGGGACAGTGGGAGGTGTCCCTGCCATGGCAGGGGTGGCACTGGGTGGGATTTAAGCTCCCTCCCAGCCCAACCCTTTCCATGATTCTGTGATTCCATAACATCCTCACAGTCAGGGGGGCTTTAATCACATTCCAGCCCTTCCGTGCTTCCCTCTGCTGTGATTTTGGGTAGGTTTTGGATCGCTGGGGCCGCGGCAGAGGCTGTTGTGCCCTCGGGCTCCTTTGTACCTCCGAACCCTCCCTGCAGCGCCTGCAGAGCCGCGGTCCCGGCGCAGACCGGGAGCAGCTCCTGCTCCGCTCCGGTGCCCGCGGCCCCGGGGGCTCGGCACAGTCATTAAAGCGCTCTTTGAAGTGCAGCTTTTCTTCCCTGAGATGCAAGGCACGATCCAGGGCTGCTGGATCGTGTCACCGCCCCGGGAGGGAGCACACCGGGAGCAGGGAAGGGAAGGGCTGGAACGGAATATTTGTGTCCCGCACGGAGCCGAGGCGACGCTTCAAACAAACCCCCCTCGTTCAGCCCTGCCAGTGATGCCAGGGCCTGTCTGCAGCCGGGAACGTCTGTCCCTGTCCCCGCTGGCCCAGCAGGTGCTGCGGGATCGGGTCCCTGCTCCCGGCACATCCCGGGAGCAGCCCAGGCTCCTTCCCTTGGCTTCCCGTCTCCATGGCGATGCCGTGCGTCATCCTCGGAGCACGGCGACATCAGCCCGTGCCTGCGGGGCTCCGCGGAGGGGACAGTGCGGGACCAGCCCCGGCTCTGTGCGGGGCAAGGATGGCATGGCCGGGACAAACCACACTGCTCCAGCTGCCCTGGGGGCTGCAAAGTCACCTCCAGCGACACCTCCCTGCTCCCCACCCCGCCACGGGGGTGACCAGCCCAGGAGGGGGTTTGTCACCCTGTCCCCTGAGGAGGGTTTGTCACCCTGTCCCCTGAGGAGGGATTGTCACCCTGTCCCCTGAGGAGGGTTTGTCACCCTGTCCCCTGAGGAGGGATTGTCACCCTGTCCCCTGAGGAGGGGTTTTGTCACCCTGCCCCCTGAGGAGGGGTTTTGTCACCCTGTCCCCTGAGGAGGGGTTTTGTCACCCTGCCCCCTGAGGAGGGGTTTTGTCACCCTGCCCCCTGAGGAGGGGTTTTGTCACCCCTGTCACCCTGTCCCCCTGCCCTCCGTGGGCACAGCTCCCCACAAATGCCAGCTGCAGCTGGAGTTTGCTGCCTGCCAAGAAACCCTGAAATCAAAGGCAGAGCCCCAAGCCCAGGCGGGATCCCGAGGAGTGCCCAGAAGCCCGGGGTGTCTGTGCTGCCCCTTCCAGGGCAGGGCTGGGTCCCTCCTGCTCCAGCACCTCCCAGCAGGAGCAGAGAAGCTTCTCGGGCTGGGATGGGGTGGGATGGGATGATGGCTCTTACCCTTGTGCCATCACATCTCATGGACATGTGGTGTCCACACTCATCAGCCCTAATGCAGCCCCCAGGGGAGAGGAGATGGCCTGAGGCAAAAAACCAAACAAAACAAACCAACAAACAAACAAACATAAATAAAAAGATTTTTAAAAAGAAAATAAAAGAAAAGGTAAATTCCCAAATTTGGGAGGAAGCATTTATTAGGTGGTCTGGTAAGGGAGAGGAAAAAGAAGAGAGGTGTTCTGGGTTTATTTGAAGCAGTATTGGAGACTACTGTGGCTGTCCCAGGCCCCATCCACCCCCAGGCTGCTCTGTGCCTTTATCCTTCCCTAAATCACCTCCCTTCAATCACCAGAGGGAATTGTTTGAATGAATTTTAGATTAAAATTAAAGAGTAAGAGCTTCTCCCTCCTAAAACCTCACTTTGGGTTAATCCTGTATTTATCCTAAATGTGAATGAATCAAATAATTGAAGGACAAGGGCATAAGAACGACGAGTATCATCATGGAGAGGCTCCCATTATCGAGTGTGGGATTACATCCATCCAATTCCCTGCTGGAGAATGTGGATTAACCCTTCCTGTGGCCTCATCACATCCTGGGAATGCTCTCTGCTGTTGTCCCTTGCTGGCCATGCCCTGTGCTGCAGGAGCAGCGGGAGGGGAGCAGCCAATGCCCATCCCTTTGGGATGAGGAGGGAACAGCAAGGTCCTGGCAGGTCCTGAGGGAGGCAGGGGAGGTGACAGGATGGGAGAGAGGGATGGGAATAAAATGGAGAGGACAGGCAGGTGGCAGCATCCCAGTGCCACCCTTGGCTCGGCCACCAGCAGCTGCTTGGTCACCCTGAGGCCAGGCAGGATCTCCTGAGGGGTGGAGGGGGTAAGAGGGGCCACCCTGCAGGAGAAATGCCTTTGGAGACCCCTGGAATTGGGGTAAATGCCTTTGGACATACCTGGGATTGGGGTAAATGCTTTTGGAGACATCTGGAATTGGGGTAAATGCTTTTGGACAGGCCTGGAATTGGGGAAAATGCTTTTGGACACAGGTGAAATTGGGGTAAATGCCTTTGGACACACCTGGAATTGGGGTAAATGCCTTTGGACAGGCCTGGAATTAGGGTAAATGCCTTTGGACAGGCCTGGAATTGGGGTAAATGCCTTTGGACAGGCCTGGAATTCTGGTAAATGCCTTTGGACACAGGTGGAGTCGTGGTTTGGGGAGCTGCTGGTCAGAGGGGATTCTCCAAGCAGGGTCCACCTCTGGAGCTCCCTGGGAATTCCTGCTCAAGCTGCTGGAGGAGGCTCCAGGATGAGCAGAGGGATGGAACAGCTCTGCTGGGAGAAAAGGCTGGGAGAGCTGGGAATGTTCACCTGGAGAGGAGAAGCTTTGGGGTGAGCTCAGTGTGACCTTGCAGGGCCTGAAGGAGCTGACAGGAAACATGGAGAGAGACTCCCTGAGAGCCAGGAGGGAGCTGGGCAGAGGAGCTCAGAGGAGGGACCTTCCCCATGAAATCCCTCCAGCCTGGTCCCAGACTTCCAGAGGAATCATCCTTAGCTGGGAGTGTGACCCTGAAGAAAGACCTGGGAGGACTCCCAGGGCAAAAGGGGTTCTGGGGGTGGGTGGGGTGAGAGGCTCAGGATCAGCAGGAGGTAGGAAATGAGGCAGGAGCTGGGAAGCCCCTGGGATGGGTTTGTTCCCATGGTTTGCTCCCTGCTGCTCCTTCTCAGCCCCTTCCCAAAGCTCAGCCTGAGCCCAGACCTCCCCCTAGGCAAAAATCTATGTTAGCCAAATTCCTCTCAGCAGGAAGCTGGGATGTTTTTCCAGAAGGACTCAGAGGCAGGAGCATCCCCAGGGATCCCCATCTTTCCATGCAGGAGATCCCCCAGCCCGGCCAGCCTCAGGAATAATCCCTGGCCAGGAGCAGGGAGTGGAACTCCCACCCTCCCCTCTCCAAAGGATTATCCAGCAGGACACCCCTCACAAGCACCTCCTCCCCAGGAGTTGTTCAGTGAGTGATAAAAGGTCTCAGGACTTTGCCACAAATAATAAAAAACCGGTGCAGGAGCAGGTTCCAGCTCCATGACTCCTTTGTAATTCCTGGCAGTTCCAGAGGCAGCCTGGCTGTGCACAGAGCTGTGGCTGCTAAAAACACAAACCTGCTCCTGCAGGGGGTTTGGATTTGGATATTTGGATTGCAGGAATCCTCAAGTTCAAGGCAAAAGAGGCAGCACCTGCAACCTGCACTTGGCCATCCTGGCAGTGCAATCCTGTCTGGCACCAGCACCCCCTTCATCCCTGGAATACACATTTCCCAGTGGAACCAAGAGTGGAAATTCCTGGGCAGCTGTCCTGTTCCAGGTTCCACCTCTTCTCTCTGCTCTTTCCACCCTTCTGCTCTGCCCCCACCTCCCCTGGGAGTCACACCAGGAAAGGGGGAGGGCACCAGTTTCTCCAGTTTAGGGAGAAAGGAATGAAGTGGTGGCAACATCACACAGGAGCTGAGATGTTAAAGAAAAAAGGGGAAGGGAAGGGAAGGGAAGGGAAGGGAA